>CM021108.1:467671085-467778585 GCA_007115665.2 Sequoiadendron giganteum | reverse complement strand
TCTTTTTAACTTGCCAAATCAATTATGTAAACCCGATTCTTTATGACAATACCTATTTTCTTTAGGCTATGACAACAATTATATGATGCAACAATCTCTAGAAAATGCGTATAACACCACAGGCTTAATTGTAAATTCAAGCTACATTGATTGACATTACATATTTTACACAAATCATTTATGCAAAATACCCATGTAAGACGACTTGTTGCAAATAATTATTATTCTAACACCTCTTATACAATTTCTCTATTTGTCTTCAATATTTACTAACAAATAACATAGCTTGAATCTTGCATCAATATGTTTCATGATATTCTTCTTTTCTTGATCTGCTTGAAGCTCTCTGGAACAAACTGCCCATATCTATTTATATAAGGGGTGGAGCTTGCTAATTACATGGGATGGTAGTGTCTTACATCAATATGTTTCATTATATTCTTTCTTCCTCATCTGTTTCAACTTTCCCACAACAAATTGTTCTTCATGATATTATTTTTTTCAGTTCCCCATAACAAACTATTCAGTATCATAGTTTGTCTCTTGTATTCTCCATATTTTAAAGTTCTATTTAATGTGGGTTTTAGAACATTTATCATTTTCCTCTGATTCTTAACTGTTTTCCTAATAACTCTTTTCCAATTTCACTTTTTGTCTTGTACCAATATGTTTCATGATATTCTTTTTTTCTCAACTGTTTGAACTTCCCCATAACAAATTGTTCTTCATGATATTATTTTTTCCAGTTCCCCATACCAAACTGTTCATTATTGTAGTTTGCTTGTTCTATTCTCCATATTTTAAAGTTCTATTTAATGTGGGTTTTCCAACATCTGTCGTTTTCCTGTGATTGTTAAGTGTTTTTCTAATAGGAATTTTCCAATTTTCCTTGACCAAAAAAGTTTAGATATGGACATCTATGTATGTGAAATTACTTACAACAAATATTCAAACTAAAGAACCCAGTTCAAGTCAAATGCATGTATAGATTTGAGTTTGTAGCATATTCCTACTTACCTAAAATTCTATCACTATCTAGACAAGGTGTAACAACAAATTCTATGTAATAGTTGGCTTCTCAATTCAAAATTCAATCTACCCAATTTGCCACTAAATATAATAGACAAAATAGGGAAATTATAAAACAACTATTAGAAAAACACTTAAGAATCATATGTAAATCACATATGATCGAAAACCCACACTAAACATATTCATACAAGACAAGTAGTTTGTGTAAGAGTTGGATTGTCAATTCAAAATTTGAGCTACATTCTTTGGCACCAAACCCACATTAAATAGAACTCGTAAAGCCAATAAGTAGCAATAACCTGTACAAAATGCATATAACACCACTAACTTAATCAATAAAATTCGAGCTACATTGTCTGGCACTAAATATTCTAGAAAAATAGAGAAATTGTAAAAGAGCTATTACACGACAAATCCTATTCACAGCTCACCTGAGGAAAATCCCGTCGGAAACTTCAAACAAATAAATTAAATAAATAAAAGAGATATTAGAAATAATAACACTTAACACCCACCAAACTAATTTTATCTTTAACATGTTTTGCTTTCATACTAACCCTTTGCATATATATATATGCAATCACTCCTATGTTAATCTACAATTGGTCCTATGTTAATGGGTGTAACGACAAAGATGCACATAGATAACTAAAACAATAAACGAAGGGCGATAAAATTACTAACCCTAACCATATTTTTTGATGAAAGAAACAAGATTTAACTACAATTGCTCCTATGGTAACGAGTATAAGGCCAAAGATGCATAGAGATAACTACAAACAATAAACGAGGGACGGAAAAATTACTAACCCTAACCATATTTTTTGATGAAAAAAAAAAGATTTAACTGCAATTTCTCCATCCATAGAAAACCATAACGCCAAACACCTATGTAAAACGACTTACAGATTTCAGACAACAACAGTTTTAACATAAACAATAAATAAATCATTTATGCAAAACACCCATGTAAAACGACTTACAGATTGTGGAGAACAATAGTTTTAAAACCCTCCAATCTCCTATAAAACAGAGCTGAAGCCGTCAATTTTTACAATAGCCTCCTATCAAATGAACCACGGAACCGAAGCCAACGATTTTTAGAATAGTCTGCTATCAAACAACACCACAATGGCTCTTTCGACAATGCAACTTAATCAATATATTTTCTAGCACATTTCGGACTATACTTTCCCAAATTGCAAAACCCATGTAAAACGACTTACAAATTGCGGAGAACAACAGTTTTAAAACTCTCCAATCTGCTATGAAACCAACACCACAATGGTTGTTTCGACAATACAACTTAATCAAAGTATACTTTCCCACACCACAACACTCAATATTGCATTTACTTCATTCGCCCGCATTTACTTCGTCTGCCCCCATCATACAACAATGACAGAATGCATTAACACTCTCACGAGCAAACACTTGCCATTCAGCTTCCGCGTACCGAGGACACCAACTCCACTACCACCAACCCACGTAATTACCAAGCTCGACATCGCCACAAAAAAACCCGATCAAGTCACCATTGGCCGATACATCTCCAGCGCCGGCAAATCCAATTCACGGCTGGGCTAACGAAAATCCCGACGGAAACTTCAAACAAAATAGCCTATCGGCTAATTAAGCTTTAAAATTTTAAATGTCAAATAATTAATATTTAATAATAAATATACAATTTGATTTAGATATAATTAATATTTAATAACTTATTTTTAGTTTTAATGGGTCAATGAGTTTGACTGGTAAAACTATACTGTGAATCCTTGTAAAAATATCACAATTTGATAGGTTGTGGAAGATACTTCCTACTTATCAATAAATATACATGTAAAAAATAAATATAAATTTTAAAATTAAAATCAAATAAACATTAAAAAATGAATGACTATTTTTCAAAAATAAAAATAAAATTTGTATATAAAAGAAAAATAACTCTTTAAATTAAAAATAAAATATTTTTTATAAAAATTAATATATTTACTAGAAAAATATATGTAAAAGATATCATGCTTATTATTTTGATGTGTCTTCAATTTAATCTACAAATCTAGTTAAAAATAGGAACATTTAGAATGATATTTCTAAATATTTTTAAGATATATGTTAGTAGCATCTAGAGTTATAACATATAAACAACACTATTTCACTGAAGCAATAACTTTGTTAAAGATAATTGAACAATAACTTAACAAAATAAAAAAAATGAAATATTTTTTTTAATTTGAGGTGAAGATGTGTTATAGGCATAAGAAAATTTGAGAAACTACACATCATTTAATCTTCATTGAAAGAGATGTAAAATTTATTTTAATTATTTGAATTTAGGAGGAAGGTGATGTCATGGGTTGCAACGACACATAGGTCTACATGGCATGCTTATGAGGGCACTTCTTCTATCCTTGGGCCAGCAGCGTGTTGAGGCTTCTATGTGGGGTTTGATATTGTCCTTTCTTACTATTGCTTATTGTTTGGAAGGTTTTAGGCACTATGGGTGGAGGGTAGCTTTACCTTTTGCCTTGCCCTCACTTTTTTGAGTGTCTTTCATTTTTCATTTTTCTTGTTGTTCCTACAAGTGTGGTGATTTGTATGATGTTGGAGGGGGGTTTGGTAGACCCCCTAACCTCTCCTACAAAGTTGTTCTTAATTTGAAGGAAACATTTATTATGGGGCATTTAAATGTTGTCCAATTTCTCTTACATGCTACAAAAGAAGCTAGATATGAGCCACAAGTGGCTAATTGTTAAAACCCTAATGGATGTTTAGAGAAAATTAAAGATCAACCAGTTTTGGTTATCAATCCAGAGTCTATTGTAAATGATGTCCTCTACCTGTTTGAGCATGCACTAATTTGCAATTTTATTGAGTTTTGTATTTCTCTAAAAAAATTAGAGATCTGGGCTCATAGATATTGGAACCTAGAAGGAAACACGGAAATTATCCTCCCTACAAATAAGTATTTTGTTGTGGTGTTTTCTAGAATGACAAATCAGAACATGATCTTTGAAGAGGGGCCATATTCTCACAAAATAGGTGGGTGTTTTTACCAAACCCTGGCATGTAGGGTTCGATCCAATAGAGGAGTTACCAACTAAGATTTATGTTTGGATATGTCTTCCCAAGCTACCAATGAAATTTTGGAGATTTTACATCCTTTAATCAATCACAATGGTCATTAGAAAACCCTTGGGGTCGTCTTGTCAAACTCTGGATTGAAAGGTAGCTTCTTTTGAATTTGAGTAATCTTCTTCTAGATATTCTTTGGAAATCATATTAGGGAATATGAGTTGGATCCAACATATTGATTATGAAGCTCCACCTTTTTGCTATTGAGCATGCCATGAATATGGACACCTTCAAATAAATTGTCCAAATATGGGCCCTAACCCCCATTCATCCTTCCCCTGATTCACAAATAATCAACCCAAGGGTAAAAGGCAAGGGTGCAGTCAACATAGAATAGATAGATGTTGATGGATTTATTCTTGTGAAACCTCATTCTAAAGGGAAGGATAAAATTTGACAACAAAAAGACACTCCAAGAGGTTTTTTAACAATAAATTTAATATTCTAGAAATATTTGAGGAGATTGAATCAATGGAGCATGACGAGATTCAATTAAATCAAGATGTCAACTTTATGGATTCACCTACCTTAGCAATTCTCATAGATGAAATTGTAGATCCTAAGGAGCATGATTCTCTAATTCATGAGGAATTTTCTGCCAAGAATTTGTTGCAAATAGATCATTTACAAGAGAAAGAAGTATTATCTTTAGCATAATTTGATGCCATCAAGATGGAAATTTTTCAAATGGAAGAAAATGATTTACAGGTAACTACAAATCTAGTGTCTGATTTTGGGGTAAGAGAAGATGGAAAAAAGAAGGTTCCTCCTTTATTAGTCTTGGAATAGAAGAGTATTAAGAAAAAGGGAAATGATAAAATTTCAAAAGATGGAAGGAAAAAGATCAAGAAAAAGTGAAATTGGTAGGGAATTCATTAGTTGAATCTCTTGTCATTAAGACACTAAACTCTCACTTCTACACCCCTCAAAAATGATTGTAATCTCTTGGAATGCTAAGGTTTTGGGCAAAAACCCTTAACAAAAGGCTACTTGGTATCTAATTCATGAGCATAAACTTGATATTGTTTTTATTCAAGAGACAAAACTTCCAATGAAAGATATGATTAATCTCTTCAAAGGTATGGAATAGTGATCATTGTTAGTGTATTGGGCATAGGGTATGGATGGTGGTGTCACCTATTTATGGGACCCTTGTAAGCTCACATTGGTTTGGTGGATAGGAAATAAAATTGTTTATCTTTGGTGGCTTCAAGCTTTGACTCTAAAGAAACTCTTTTTTCTCTAATGCTTATGTTCCAACAATTTTCTAGGTAAGGTTTGGTTTTGGTCCCATATTAGATCTATATTTTTTAGTCCCCTTTGTCCCTTGGATTCTTGTTAGATATTTCAATGTCATTAGAAGTCTTGATGAAAAATTAGGAGGTATTAGTTGTACAGGACCATCTTCTTTTATTTTTTCGTGATAACATGGCCTTTCTCAATTTGATAGATGTGAAGCCAAGTAATGGTCTTGTTGATGGTGGTTTTAGCACATCCAGCTTGATGAGTAATAAAGAGTTATTGCTCCTCTTGAAAAGTAGAAAACTACTCTAATTTTCCTTTATAGTCGAGTCTTGACCATGTGGGATAGCAAAGTGGTTGTTGTTAACATGTTTCAATAAGGGACCTACGTTGTCAAACTTTTTGGAAATGATCTGAAAAACATGCAATTTGAAAATAATAGATTTAACCATTCAAGAAACAAATTGCCTATTTAGATCTACAACAGATTTATATCACTTTAATACTCTTTTCAATGATTCCAAATTGATTCTAAAGAAAATTCAAAAGATAAAAGGGTAACAAGAAAGAATTCAAATGAATCCAAATTTAGATGGACAATGATAAAACATGTTTCATCAATCAATTTTCAATGTTTAAATGAAATATTTTCAACCACTATCAATGCAAATAGTCATTCACACATTTGATGTTAATAATGATGTAATCTTCCAAGGAAATATAACCACACATAAGATTTTTAGATTTTATCTAGTTAGAATGCCATCAAACGTGCACAGGTCTAATACAAAATCTTACTTAATTGGATAAAACAACATACAAGATTTCATTAATCTATCAACTTAGATAAAATAAAACAGTCATACCATTATCGATACACCAAATTGAGACACATGCAAAATAGGCATAATCCTTTGAGTTATCAAAATGTGATCTTCAAAAAGTCGGTAGGAAAACCCACATTGAGAGTGTATAAGTTTATTGTGCAACACTACATCAAAATCGAATCCTATGAAATGATCCAAAATCAAAATTATATAAGAGGTTGAGTTCCTGAAATTGTGGATCTAAACAAAAAGTGAATTGAAACTAACATCAGTGCCTCAGATTTGACTAAGTCTAACTGAAATTACAACTGAAATTCCACTAGGAACCCCAATTTCAGTTCCATCTAATTAAACCTAAATTAAGAAAGTAAAAAGCTAACTGAAATTAACTAAAATCCAACACCAGTTTAAATATTACTGCCTGGGCATGGATTTATTGCATTACATTATTCAAAAATAAAACACAACATCAAGAATTCTTGTCTTCAGTTAGTTGGAGAAGCTGTCAGTGAATTTCAATATTAATTCATTCATTTTCTCTATTGATGGGCCCCAATGGTACTGAATTTGTATTTCTTGGTTGAAAGCAGACTTTTCCATTTGTTGTTGTAGGTTACCAAGGGTGGTCAACTCTTCCTAGAAGGAATGGAGTTTTATCTTTTTATTCATCATGCTGTTGATGGTGGCCTGGGTAGCTTGACCTTGTATTTGATTCTTTAATTCCTCCACCATTTTTTTGGGATCCTTCACCAAAATAGGAATCTCCCAAAATGTGCAATTTGTCTTCTACAAATTGATGGATCTTAATTCATGGTTTGCTCAACCAGACTTCTATTATTGTTTAGCTTTGACTTACACTTATTCAAGATCTTAACTCTCATTTTTGTAGTTCTCAACCATTCAGGAAGCTTATCCTAATTATCTTCTTCATTCACTACAGACTTGAGGAGATCCTTCATAGGCATTACCTTTATTTTCTACAAAATTGGTATGTAATCTTCCCAAACTAATAATTCTTCATCTATACCCACTTCAATTTGTTGGGTTGGACTATCTTCATCACTAATGTAGTGATAAGAATTTCTTTCTTTCTTTAGTACTCTATCAGCTAAGGATAAAAAAATTGATTTCCAATGTTTGGCTACTCGGATACATTCTTTGAGTCAGAATGTCTGACTTCTCCCTTTAGTGTAGCTTGCAGTTTAGACTTGGGAGTTGTTGTATCCACTGGTCCAATTAAATTTGTTATACAGTTCGTCAGCTGGGCCGTTTGAGCATTAAGATCCTCTTTGGTATTTGAATCCTTCTACACCCTCTTCAGGATAGCAAAAATAGACATTTGGAGAGATTGTTGCTCTCCTTCCCTTATTTGTACTCCCAAATCAACATGCCTAATCTGGTAGCTTCGTGTCAAATTTCTGACTCAAGCTTATCCACCAAAGGGATGACTATTTCAGTAGTTTTGTTCTCGTGCTCGTCCATAGTGACAGTGGATATTCTTTTGGCCCTTTTTCTTCTCCTCATAGGAGACTGGAAAGCTTCTGACAAAAAAATTTCATCCTTTTCATGCGAAGGCCTTCTCCTTCATATGTTTGTGGGTTGAGGATCAGGAGTATCAACTAACCTATACCTCAATAAGAAGGTAAGAAAAAGATATGCTCAATCAACGACACCTAAAAAACTTTTAAAAATCATATGATTTTATTAAGGCCTTAAATCGAGCTTCACAAATCAGACTTTCAGTTTATCGTCCATCAAATATTAAGTAAAACATAACCATTGACATCGAAACCTGAAATTCGATATCCTGAATGCCAAAACTCCTAAGCCAGAGAAAGATCGAGAGTTGGGTTTTGGAGGTTTCTTCTGACTCTTATCACACAGGAGGTTAAGGAATACACCAACCCTCCAACGACCGACACACAAAAATTTCCTCGAAAAAAAACCAAGGCAAGAAAACCTAGTAGAGACACGACTCGACACCCGATCGAGGATGTTACAAACATCCTTGATTGGCATGCCCAAACCAAAAATCAATTTGGTGACACAAGAAAGGAAAAAAAACATTAAAACACAAAAAAAGGGAGAACAAAAAGAAACAACCACAAACGTCGAATAGATTCAATACAAAACATGACACGCACATGCACAAACCAGAGAGGGACCATTGAAACGATTGTAAACTCAAGAAAGGAAAAGATCCAACCTAGTTTAAATGCATGGAAATAGGGGAAAGATGGGAAAGCACAACACCACACGACACAACACAAACACACACATGCAACCGTTGATGAACGAACCAGTGACCAGTCGTAAGTAGCAATAATGGGAGACAACATGTATGCATAGGGGGAGAGTTTCTTCACAAATTATAAGTAGTTGCAGAGCTCAAAACATGAATTACAGAAGGTAAATATCAAAATGAGGCATCATGAACTAATAAACCTATTTGACAACCCCCCAAAACTTGCATTAATTATCACAAATACTCTTTGTCAACGAAATAAATTCACCCAATTGATTTGATTGGCGCGACGCTTGAGGCGACAAGACATCACTGCCATCGGGTGTTCAAGATCGAGCGTTCACCTTAACGAATACTTGATATCGAAAGCCCAAACTTGTGACAATCGACACAAGGCACTTAATGGGCATCGGGGGTTGGGCACAATCCATATGGCATGCTAGTATGGAAAAGCTCGACACCCCAAAAATTGACAAGGTATTTAGAAGAAAGAGAAAATGAGGAGGAGGAGAGAAAGGAGGAGAGAGAAAAGAGGGGAAGGAATAGAAAAAATAAAACAAAGGAAAATAAAGGAAGGGGAAAACAACACATCATAAAGAAGAGAGGGGGGTCCCATTTTGTAAAAAAAAAAAAAAGGGTGTAAGTGCAATGCACAAGTAGTCTTTTAACATGGAGTAATAGAAGGTGTAGGATTGAAGCTATCTTTGAAAGACTAGATAAATTTCTTGTGTCATATTTTTGGATAGGTAATAGTTGGACCTCTCAATTTGAAATTTTTGGGTGGAAACTGTCAATCATTGGCCTATGAGATTCTCCTCCTCATTGTTTTCTAACCATAAGAAGGCTCCTTTTAAGATTCAACTTATGTGGTTGTGGGATGCCAACCTAGACAATATTATTAAATTATGGTGTTTAGGGGGAGGTTGGATTTTTTTTCAATTATGTATTCCTTCTTTAAGAGGCTTCAATTTTTTAAATCAAATCTCAAAATATGGAATAGATTCTCCTTTGGAAAAAAAATCAATTATAAGATTCAAATTCAAGCCAAGTTGGATAGAGTTATGTTTCTTATGAAGGATCAAGGCATGTGAAAGGAAATGATGTAGGAAGAGGCTAAGTGGTCTAAGGAATTGTCTGAGTGGGAGCTTTGAAAGGAGATTTTATTGAAACATAAATCTCAAATTGATAGGCTCCAAGAAGGGGATAAAAATACACCCTTTTTCCATAACTATGTGAAGGAATGCAAAAGTGAAAATGTGATGCTTCTCTTCTTTTTCCCCAAGGAAACAAACTTAATTCTTTCTAAGACATTTCTATAGAAGTTGTTTATACTTCTCATCTTTTTTATGTGAATACGGGTTCTAGAATCTTGAAGAGGAGAGACAAGTTTTTTATTGGGTCCCTTAGTGTCTAATTCTATGATCAAGGCTCTCTTAGAACCCATTTCAATTAGGGAGTTGAAGGAAGCGATGTTTCAAATTAAAAAGGGTAAGTCACCTGGACTTGATGGTTTTCCCATTTAGTTCTTTCAATAATTTTAGGAAATTCTAAAATTTTACTTGTTGGAGGTTGTTAGAGAGTCACAAGCTAATAAACAAATGCTCAAAGCCATAAATTCTACCTTTCTAGCTCTCATGCCCCCAAAAAAGAAGGGGAAAAATATTTAGATTATTTTCATCCCATTGTCCTATGTAATGTAACTTATAAGATAATCACCAATCTTGTTGTTGATTGTCTTAAATAGAGTTTGAATTGCTTAATCTCTCTTGAGAAATGGGGATCTGTTAAATAACACCAAATATTAGACAAGATAGTTATGGCTTTGAAAGTGATCCAGTTTATGGATTCATCTAAAGTTAAATATGTGTTCATCAACCTTGATATGTCTAAATCCTATGATAGAGTTAGATGGTATTTCCTTTGGCACATCTTATAAGATTTTATTTTTTCTTTAAGTGGGTTATGAATTGTGTAACCTCAATTTCATTTTCTATTTTGATTAATGGCTTTCCTTTAAAAAACATTATTGCTTTCTAAGGACTCAAACAAAGGGATCCTCTTTCTCCTTGTTTATTTTATTAGTTTAGGGTCTTGGAATACTATTAAAGCATTATAAAGTGATGGTCTTATTCAAGGTTGGAAGTAGGACTAGAACATGGAATCTCAAACCCATTTCTAGTTCATAGATGACACAATTTTGATGGGTCTCGCTAAAATTGGGAAAGCATCCAACTTCAAAAAGTCTTTTGATATATACTTAGTTTTTTCTAGCTAGCATATTAATGAAGATACATCTAGTATTTTATTCTTTAACACTCTAGAGCCTATTCATCAAATAATTGTTAACATTCTTCATTTTTAGATAAGATAACTTCATGTGGATTACCTAGGTATTCCTCTTTCTTTGGGAACCCTAAATGGGCAACATTGGAGGAAGATTCTAGAAAGATTTAGATTGAGGTTTAACCATTGTACCTTTCATTGGTTTTATTTTGTTGGAAGGTTGAACTTCCTCAAATTTATTTTACATGATCTTCCTATTGACAGGTTTTTAACCTTATTGGCCCCTAAAAATTATCTTAAGGATTTTGATTCTTTGTCTAGACAATTCTTATGGGCGGGAAGATTAGATATCCAAAAATGGATCCTACTAAGTTAGGATCAAGTTTTTCAACTAAAAGAGAATGGTGGGCTTGGTCTTAGGACATCTAAACTTAATAGTCAAGCCCTTGGTGCTAATTTATTTTAGTGATGGTGTAAAAATCTACAGTAATAATGGACAATAATTCTCAATTATCAATATTTGGGAATAATGGAGGATAAGGAAACATCAAGGATGGATTTGATTGGGAAGGGTTCTATGGTTTGGAGTACAATAAAAAAGGGAGCCTCTTTAATCAAGAAAGAGTTTTTCAGGATTGTTAATGAAGGTAATATTGCTCTTTTTTGGTTTGATTTTTGGATAACAACCCTCCCATTATCTCTTTCCTTCCCCAACTTTAGACTTTGAGTAAGGTATTTATGGAGGTAGGATGGTCAAGATTCATTTACTTCAATTATTTTAATTCTATAGGGAGATCTTTTTATTTATCACTAGTGAGAGTCCCAAAGCTAGCCTAGGGGAGGATCTACCAAAGATTATGATATGTTGCCTCTATTCTTTCTAATCATCCATTTTTCTCTCTAGAGGGACTTGATATCATGTCTTGGGGCTATTTCATTAAAGGTATCTATACTTTTACTCTCAGTATATCATTTTTTTAAACAACAAAAAGGTGGGAATTATGGTTCCCCTTAGCGGAGGAGAATTTAGAATCAAGTCAACAAGCCTAAATATAAAATATTCATATAGTTGTTAATCTACAACAAATGCCCAACATGGGAGAAAATTAAAAAAAGAGGATTACATGGACCTTCCATCTATGTCCTTTGTGTAAGGAAGCTAAGGTAGTAGAACAACTTCCTAAACTAGTCTTGAGAGGAGGGTTATGCAAAAAAAATCAAATCCTTACAATAGTTACAAAAATTAAACATAAATATCATGCATACCGCAACACAGTGATTTATGTGGGGAAAACCCTTTCATGATAAAAAAATCCACAACCCCACACTCTAAAAGTGGCCCAATATATTATTCTAAAATCAACAAGATTAGAATATAATTGCAAAGAAAGTTTCTCACATGAGTATCACCAACTAGAGAACCAAAGGTAACTCAACAACTATTAAACTCTCACGCATAATACAAATTGTAATACACAACTTTAATATAATGCCCTCATAAAATAGAGTTCCATCTAGGTCAAGAAAACCCAACATAATCTCTACTATCATATCTATGACCTAATGATGAATGGTCCACATTTACAATGACCCCCGTACAATCCCCCATAATAAATATATTAACTTGTTAAAATTGTAAGGTTGAGACACCATTTTTTCTAACACTTTGCAACAATAATGAAGAATCGAATAATCATGTTTTCTTCCAATTCCCTTTCTCAATCATGATATGGAGCTTATAGTAGAACATTTGGAATAGATAAATTTTTTGCTTCCTCTCTATTAGAGTTTTGGGACAATATGGGTCATCCCATGATTATTACCCTTTCCTTGTGGCAACTTGGGATATGAATCTTTCATTTATCATTTGGTAGATTTGGTTAGAACTAAACCCTCACATTTTTCAAGGGTGTCAAATTTTAGTTATGCAAGTCTAGAATAAGATTATAAGAATTCTCAAAGAACTGTTGAAGTAAAATTATGTATTGAGGAACCTTTATCCTCAAACAATTATGCAACCAAATTTCTAGAGTTGGTGCCTTCCAGTTCTAATCTGACTAGACCAAGACATAGACGATATTCTTCTCATAAATTGGATAGGTTTAGGAATTGATCTCCTCCTCCTAGGGGTTTTCTAAAGATTAATACATATGGATCTACCCATGTCAACCATGGAGTAGTTAGGATTGGAAGAATTAGCCAAGAATAGCTCAAGTTGTTATGAAAATCCTTCTTAATTATTTTAGTTTTGAGTCAATAAATTTTGTCCACACTCCTTGAGAGTGGAACAAGGTGCCATATTGTTTGGCTAAATGGGCCTCTAAGGGGACATGTCAGTAGGGGATCAACCAAAAATAAAACAACAAAAAGAATCCTACTGCAAACCACCACAAAGACATTGCAAAGATTTGTGCTAAAAAGACACCCTCAAGAATAGTAATAGAATGTAAGAGACACATCCCATTAGATAGATATTTGGATAAGGAAAGACATAATGTAACAAAAGTATCAATAAATATAGAAAAATAGTAATGGATAGATAGAGTGATAGATGAAGAAGAAATTGTAAGAAGGATAAATCCCACAATATATGTGCATGATGTATAAGATTTAATATAACTAGAGTTATATTTGATGTTTTATGGTTTATGGAAATGATTTTTTTGTTTATATTTTATTTTTTTAACTATTTTATGCACAATTCACATTAAATCTTTATCCCTCTCCTACTATTGAGTCTAGGGTATAAATACAACACATAGAAAATTACTTGGGGCTCAATGCTTCAGTCTATGTTCCCCCATTTTTCTTGTGAATGTTGATTTTTATTTTTTTTGAGACCCTAGTTAGGCAATTCAAAGGAGAACAAGGAGAAAATCTAATTTTCAATCTGGATAGGAGAACTAGAGGAAGAGAAGCAAATTTTATTATAAACTGTAACACTATCTCCTTGGAATCAACCTTGTGAGAGGGGGCTAGGCACCAAGGGGATGGAGAATGGAAAAGGGGGATCTCCGAAAGGAATCCTTGAAAGGATTTGAATTATAGAAATAAGTTACAAAATAGCTACCATGGGACAAGATAAAAGAGTAACACAACACCAAACTCAAAAAACCCATGGAAAAAGGAGACAATAAGAAATTAAGAAACATTAAGGAAGAAATTGAGTTGAAAAATAGAGTTAACATGACAACCCCAAATAACAAAGAAATAAGATAGAGATAAAATGATGAGAGGGAAGAAAGACACCATGTAGAAGATTAGAGAATCTAGAGAAGAAAAGGATTAACTACACCAATGTGAGTGCTACAAAAAAGAAAAAGGGAAAAGTAATCGTAGAAGAAGAAGGGAATTTGGACTCTCTAAGGCGTCTTGCACAAAGGGAATTTTTCAAGGTTGTGTACTTGGAAAGAATAATTAGGAACCCTTTCCAAAGGGTAAGGCCCATCATGCTACTTCCTTACTTGAGTTGGTTCTTAGTGACCTCATGTCATTTCCGACTCCTTCATTTTCAGGAGCCTACTCACCTTTATTGATGATTTTTCTCATCACATATAAATTATTAAGCACAAAAGTGATGTCTTCAAAATTTTCAAGACCTTCAAGGTGTTTGTGGAGAAGCAATCAAGTTCTTCTATTTGATAGATACACACAAATAATAAGTGAATATGTGAACCAAGCCTTTATGGACTATTGTGTTGATCATGGTATTCAACATTAGTATTTGGTTCCCTGCTCTCCTCAAAATAATGGTGTTGCCAAAAAAAAGAATATATCATTAAAGGCGATGGAAAATTGTATGCTTCAGTCTAGGTCTATATTCCCATCATTTTGGGTTAAAGCTATCAATTGTGCCAACTATATTTAGAACCACACTCCCCACAAGGAAATTCAAAATCTTACTCTAGAGGAGGATTTGTCAAGAATCAAGCCTGATGTTTCCTTCTTCAAGGTATTTGGTATTGAAGCTTGGGCATTCGTACCAGATGGTCGGTGCAAGGCAATCGAGAAGAAGAGTCAACACTATGTTTTTGTTGATTATTGTGAGGATGTGAAAGCTTATAGGTTATTTTATCCTATCCCTAGGGATGTTCACTTTTGTAGAGATGTCCAATTTCATGATTCTTTCACATAGATAGATCTTCCATCATCTTCTTCTTCATCCCTACCTACTCTCCACCTTCTTCACCTCATGAGTATACCTTAGTACTCAAGGATACTTCAAATGATGGTCTTGATCCACAACCACCACCTCCACCTCCACCTCCTACCACTTGTGTTTTACCCCAGTGAGCTCAAGGTGTTGTTAAGGAGGTTGGTTCTTTAGCTGATGATCCTACATTCTCTAGATGCACTCATTCACATACTTCCAACACTAGTATTTTGATTCATGCTATATCTCCAAATATGTAAAGTTTTTCAGAGGCTTCTAGTATTCCAAAGTGGGATAGTTCTATGACAAAGGATTATTCTTCATTGATGAAGAATAATACATGGGATTTAGTTACTCTTCTTAAGCGAAGAAAGATAGTTCAATAGAAGTGGGTGTACCACACCAAGTATGTAGCTAATTATTCTATTGAAAGATACAAGGCACATCTTCTAGCTAAGGGATTTTTACAAGTTGAGGGTATTGACTACTCTGAGACATTTTCCCCTACAACTAAGATGGATTTAATTTGCCTTGTTCTTTCTATGGTTGTTGAACAGAGATGGCTAATTTATTAGATGGATGTGAAGAGTACCTTTCTACATGGTGATTTTCATGTGGATACTTATATGGAGCATCCTCCGATTTTTGTCCAAGATTCTTCACTTGTTTGTAGGTTACATCGTTCTTTGTATGGTCTCAAGAAATCCCCTATGACTTGGCATGAGAATATTGATGGTTTCTTGCTTGCATTTGGTTTCAATTATTTCCACTTGGATTACATAGTATACATCCAAAGACATGGAAACTAAAATCTTGATAGTGTTATTGTATGTTGATGACTTGATACTTTATAGTAGTTTCTCATCCATGATTCAGTATATTCAATAAAGTTTGATGGTACACTTTGACATGCCAATTCTTGGGATTCTACATTTCTTCATTGGTCTTTAGGTTCTTCAATCTACTACGGGGATTTCAATACACTAGTAAAATTATGCCATCAACTTGCTTCATCAATTTCATATGAGTGACTGTAAGCCCACACCTACACCATTTCATTCTGGTGTCACTTAGACTACCATTTGCACAAAACCTAGTGTTGATGCTACTTTGTATAGATAGTTAGTTGGTAGTCTTTTGTATTTGACACACACACACACATATTACCTTTTTTATTGGGCGAATCTCCTATTTTGCACATGACCCTCATGAGAGTCATTGGAAGGCAATCAAATCATATATTAAGGTATATTCATAACACCACTCATTTTGGAATTTAATACATACTAGGGGATTCATAGATAGTAGGATACATTGACTTATATTTGGCATGAGATGTTGATTCATGGAGGTCCACTTTCATTTATTTTTATCTTGGTTTTGGTCTAGTTGCATGGTCTTGCAAGAAGCAAACTACTATTGCATTATCATTGACTGAGGTTGAGTATCAAGGAGCAATTATTTCTAGCCAAGAGGTACTATGGATTTGACAACTAATGATAGAGTTTTGTCTTCCACTTGATCATCCTACTATACTTTGGTGTGATAACCAAAGTGCCATTCAAATTTCATGCAACCCAATTAAGCATCAATGGACAAAGCACATCAAGATTCATATACATTTCATTCAAAAAATTATCTAGGATGGTGTCCTATCCTTAGGGTATTTATATACTGAGGATCAAGTTGCAAACATTCACTAAACCTTTAGCATCTTCTCACTACATTACGTTGCACTAGTTTCTTGGCTGAAGAAAGTTGTCCTTGGGGGGTCTTGAGTCCTCCTTCCTTGTATATAGTTCTCTTTTTTGGAGAGGAGTTTTTTCCTTCTAGGTTTTCTCCTGTAATTTGTGGGTGGGAATTTTATTTTGTATGTGAGTACCTCATCAAGCCTTGTTGTTGGGACTCATATTTTATTGAGTTACTCCCTAAGTATCACTTAAGGGGGGTGTTAGTGTGAAGAGTATTTACGCATCAAGTTTCCTTTTATCTAGTTCCTACACCTAGTAGTCCTATTCACACTAGCTTAAGTTCACTTAGTGGTTTAGTTTCTCACCTCATAGACACTTTAGACATTCCTTCACACTCGTACCAAGTATTCTACATGTTTCACATCTCTTGGAGGGTTAGTTATTCTTTTTGTTTCACCTTCCTACTTCCTCCTTGTCCTATATAAACTAGCACTTGCACTAGAGGGGGTGCAAGGGTTATGCCGATTGAAAAATATAGAGAAGTAAGAAGGGGAGTGGTGTGCAATTTAGCACTTGTATGGACATCAGTAGTAGAACAAACAATGTTTTAATCTCACAACAAAAAATAGACATTACAAGAAGGTAATAGGTATATAACCATGTCTATCACAGAATAAATAAGTAAACATACAATGTGATTATTCCATCTTTGTTGAACTATATAGAAAATGTTAGTAATATATAGAGAACACCTTTGGCATGTTTTGTGTACTCCAAAATATATACAATTTTGTTTTAATTTAATACAATTTTTTGTTAATATATGGATATATATCATGATGTTTTCTTGAAGCAAGATGTAAGTAGTTTCCCCTAGTTTGTAGTAGTGTATGGAATGTAATGGGTGGATGCATAGATAAATGAATGGATCAATGGATATGTGAGGCATGCAAAGGATGGAAGGGAGTATAATTTGGAGTGCATGTGGTTATTTGGAGAATAGTTGATGGCTAAGGTAACGATGGGTACAATGAATAATAACGATCCATGTCAATAAATTTACCATAAGCACATGTTAAGTGTACATTGAAAGTCGACCAAGATCAAGATGATTTGGAATGTGGGTGGCAATGAGTACATGGATTTGATAGATTGTCCATGGATGAACTGCTTTATTATGGATAAGATGGATGGAGTGTTGGATTTACTATTGATAGGGTAAGATACTTCTACCTAATTTGGCGCACACAGATGTTCGATTATACACATGACACCTTTTTTTGCAACAATTTTTCCTTGGGAATTTTCTTTTTATTTTTTGCAATTATCAGAGTTAACCTCATCTAGATGCACACATCACGATAGGGAGCCATTAGAGTCCTTATGATAAAGAGTTGTTGTCAACACACAGTTATTTTGAGATTTGGATATCATGGATGTCACAATTTATGGTTGTGTAGATTGAGAGATATGCGATGTACATTAATTGGTTGACAGTGGATTTTTTTTTTCCAAACTTGGGAGATGAGCAATGGTAGGTGGATATGGAGATTCGATTGGGGAAAACTTTTGCATATGTCTTGTAGGTTGCTTTTGAAGCTTTCCTACGCATTGTTGGACTTTTTTGATGGAAGAACTTCCCTTCTCGATTTTTTCCCCATAGTTTATTTGACTAATGGAGGTTGATAGGTATGATTTTGTGTTGTATTTAATGGTATCCATTTGAATATTATTTGTCCATTTTTCTTCATTTTCTCCTTTCTTTGATATACCTTGTTCTCATGTGGTTGGGCACAATTTGTGGATGGGATGATGAGTGAATGATGGTTGAAGTTATGAATAATTGTAGCATTGATAGTGGTTTTATCATAAGGACTCTACATTCTCTCAATGTTGGTGTTTGCACTAGAAACCAAGAAGTTGTGCAAGATTGTTGATATTTAAGAGTAGGAGACTCTTGCTCATTGATAATGATTTTTAGAGGAGGAGAATCCTTTTTTTGTAGAACATCTACATGTACATTTAGGAGTAAGAATCTCATGGTTAGATGGATGAGTAGGTGGTATGTGGATATGATCATCATTTGCGCCATCCTGTATGGGTTGGAGAATTATCAGTAGATCATGGTAGTATATTGGAGGTTCAAATTCTTGATCTTGATTCTGCATGGTGTTGTCTTAAATATGCTCTGGTTCATGTTCTTGACATGGATCAATTTGAGAGGATGGATTGTTTGCAAAGGGTTTTTTTATTTATTCATTAGGCATGGGAATTGGCTCAATATTCTGTTGATTGGAAAATTCTCCAGATTGGAGCAACCGTTGTAGGAGTATATGATGCTAGAACATCCACCTACATGTGATTGCAAATTTGGTGTAAGTATAGAAACAATAATATGTATTTATATGAGTATGGTAAGTAGAAGATTAAATAAATATAGCTTTTTTGAGAGAGTGGCGTGTTTATGTATGTGTACCTATACTCATCATAAAGAGAGAAGGCGTAGTTGGAGCTCTTCTTTTTTCTTAATAATTGTGTATGGATTATTCTTCATTCTTGAGTATTGATTGAAGGAAAACGATGGGTCGATCCTAAGTCCGTGTATTGATTTAACTCTAGATATATTTATAAAAGTCAATCCTTGTCTTTCCTTTTTACCTATATTGATTGTTGCTCTTTCGATTATCAATCCTTGGGATTTATGTATTGTAATCGCCCATGCCATGCATAGTGGTAACTACCTGTGAGCACCTAGAGATATAAGTGATATAGGAATAGTTGTTGGAGCATGGATGCTCGAAGGTGGGACATTGTAAGTATCAAATTTTACTACCACATATAATGGTAAATCCGATGGTTTAGAGCTTTCTGTGTATACAGTATCTACAACCTCTCCAAGAGAACCATTTACAAGACCTGCATGAGTCCATAGGTTTGTAGTTAGCATGATGCGTCAGCCTCTACATAGCAGGAGTTCATGGGGAAGCTTGACAACATCATTGTCGATCTTTGATGTTGTGTTTATTTTTATTGCAATACTGAGTGCAATAGGAAGATTTAACAATTGTATCATTTTTTTGTTGTGTGTTCCAACTAAGTCATTGGTTGTAAATAGGTGCATTGCTAGGTCAAAAGACTTGTTTTGATTGTTTGATAGCATTGTGTTTGTGTGACACATTAGTAGCTCCCAATCTTATTCATTTGGTTCTGCATTACAAATGTTTTGTAGAGTTCTCTGAAAGTCAATTTGAGCTTGTGTGTCCCCATGTTGTCGAAATATTTTTTCTAGTGTGACAATAATAAAGAATTGTTCCCATAGGGCTTTCACATCTGTGTGGGAAACATATATAGGTTTTTCCATAACAAGGGGTAGCTGTGCAAAGTCACCTACAAGAATCATAGATCTTCCACTAAAGCACAAGTGTTGTTGGTGGGGGAAAGCCTCACGTAGCCTAGTATTAATTTTCAAGGATAATTTTGGGCCTATAACGCTCATCTCATCAATTAGGAGGTATTTTATGTGTCTCATGTTATGTTGGAACATTGCAAGTGACTCACCCTTCAACGGTTGCATTTCCTTGATTGGAATTTTCAGGGCTAAATGTATAGTTGAGGCATGTATGTTGAATGTTGCAAATCCTTCAGGAGCAACAACAAGGAGTGGGCTATGTTCTTGCGGTACTAAATTGGAAAGGGAGTGTTTAATGCAATGAATAAGATAGGATTTCCCTATTCCTTTTGTGCCTTGTATTATCATGTGCGAGGGTTTTTCAAATTCACAAGCACTACAATGGTCCAAAACAAGTGTCAAAGTGAGATGTTGTTTGGGAGAGTGGATATGGGAGGTCATTAAACTCAAATGGTGTTGGGTTGTCATGTTGGTCCACCTTGTTTGTGCTTACGAAATTCTCTGCAGTTTCATGTAAAGCTTGAGGTATTGTACGGTCATTCCGCTTGTTACAATTGTTAAAGTCACGTCTTCCAAGCATATCAAGGGAATTAATATTTCCACTAGTACCAAGACCCAATTGTGATAAGAACTCCCATTCATTCAATTGTACTATATTTCCTATATTGTTTTCATCATCTAGTTCCTCTCCCCCTTCTTGATTTACTTCTTCATCAATTACACAGTCAACATGCCACACATAATATTTAAGTATATTCATCTCCTTCCAATTTGCAATCTTTCTCGATACCGATGTCTGTGACAATGTTACAAATTGCTTGTAAAGAAGTACTTTGCTCCAACAAAATGTCTCGAAATGTTTTGAATCCTCCTTTGGAATAGCAGTAAATCAGGGAAAGACACTGATAATTGCCTTTTGTTTCCTTTCTCTCCACTTATATTCTTTGCGACTTGATGAGAACGAGAATGTTCGTGCAGATTCAAGTAGTGTTACTGTCTCCATTTGAGGAGGACGTTGTGTGTATATTTGGATGTAAGTCATCCCCAACGTATTTTTGTTTCGGTTTGTCCTAATTCAGTTGAAAACTTTTCTCCCAACATTAAGCACCATAAACTCATGATTGCAAACAACAAGGGGTAGATTTTGCAACATATGGCATGTTTCTTGTGCACCTGTATCACGATTAACAATAATCTTAGACATGATTTTTTTGTATGTTGTAAGTACCTTGTCTTGGGGTGCTTACTTTTGACATATGTGTGTCAACATATTAATACAACTTTCATATTTTCTTTCTACCTTCGCGGCATATTTTGTAATGTACTTTAGAACAAGTGTTTTTGAAAGCACAGGCTGAAAATCCATATTGGCTCTCCATATGGAAATCATTTTTGGACTATGTATATTCAACCTATCATCATTACGTGCAAGGCAAAAGGTTCTTTTTCCATTTTCATCACTGCACAACGAAGAGGTGGCACATTCAGTCCAGGGCGCCCTATATCGACACTCCATGTTGTTTCCTTTCTTAAAAAGGTAGGTTGATTCCAAACACTTGGTGTGTCTTGGACACGGTTTAGTAACTCTTCGTAGTCAAAAAGTGTATTTGTAGTGAAGATTTCAGGTGTTGTTAGTAAGCATGGATTGTCTTGCGAAGACCGATGACATGTGTTTTTCATGTCTCCTAGATTTTGAGGATTCCAGGCACTAACATATCTATCAAAGAATGATTTCGCTATGTCTACATCTGCATGATTGCTCTAGTCAAGTTTGTCCATGTTTGGTGCACCTTCAAGCCAAAGGAATCTATGTACATGTGCAGACCCTTGATGTTGCCACTCATATCTATACCAGTAGTCTATTGCACAGTAAAGCTTCTCTAAGACTTCTTCACGAAATGTTGTGAATATTTGATGCAAGTATAAGGATGTGGTATGTGGGTTCGTAACAATGTTATCTATGCGATCTTTATTGTTTCTTGATGTTTGAGTTGCCCCCTTTATAAATAGTTGGTGTAAATCAAGCCATTTGGTATTTGCAACACTTAATGTGAAGAATTATGTAGGGGAGCCTATTTGGTTGATAATGTTTGACAATTCACCATGACACTTATTCCAATATGCTCGTGTGCCTCTAAGGGATGATCCATAATGCATCAACTACTCGGCTAGTTTAGTGTCAGGAAAATTTTGTATATGGAGACAAAGACTGTCTATGGTGGTTGGTATACAGTCCTCAACATTTTTCTTGACAAAGAAAGAGGCAACACCTTGGCTTCAGTGGCGCATCAATAGGTTCAAGACAAAATATCTAAACCTTGGATGCCTTCCAAATCTATTATCATGAAACCTCATTAGGTGCAACACATATTCATGTATTTCAACTTACATCTATAGCGAGGTTGTAAATGTAGTGCACTACCATTGGGAAATAGTGAAGGAAAAGCCATGTCTAGAAGTCCCTCAGTATTGTATTCATTAACTGGTGAGGACTCAAGTGTTGGCCAATCAATAATGGTGTCATTGTGATCTCTAACTTGTAATGTTTCTTTTATGATTTCCAGTTCACGACATTTATTTGGTAGCCTAGCCATCAAGGATGAGGAGTAAGTGAATTCAGTGTCTGGTGGGTTTGCGTAAAATGTTGAAGCATTGTTTGGTGCAACCATATTGTTGTTGTCAGCAATAATGTTATGCAGCATATTAGAAATTTTTGTATTTGTATCGAGGAGCTCTTCAAGAGACACAAAATCCACCTCAACATCTTTGTAGTACGGGTCATATGTGATTTTATATTTTAGTGCAGCCCACACACAATGCCTACTTACGTAGCAAACATAATGGTCACCTCTTGTATTGGTTCTTCAAACCACCAACACATCCAAGTTTGCAATTTTATGTGGCAAGTATTTTGCTATGGTTTTGATATCTTGCGGGAAACAAATTGTGTGCCCACTATATTTGTATTGGCCTCCACGAGCATTTGTTACTTGTATTATTAAATTTACTCATGCTATAAGCATTTCTTGGACTTGTGTTAGTGTGTGTAGCTCGTACGGTTTTACTCTTGGGTCCATAAAATTAGTTGCTAAGAAACGATGTCTACCTTTCTCACGAAAGCATCTAAAAAAAATTGGACCACTTTGTGTTGTGTTTGTGTGCATTCTTGGGTAGCATTCATGGCAAATTGTGCAAGTTGGCAAGTTTGATAGTTTATCCAATCTTGAACGAAATCGTTTAGAAGCTGCTATAAAGTTTTTTTCGGAATGTGGTAAGCTTGTGGATTGATTTTGATGAGTGTGCATTGTTTGGTGTGTACACATTGACAAACCTATGTTAGAAGGGTGTTCAATTTGGGATGCAAATTCATATGGTTCAATGTTGTGTTGGTTTGACTGAAAGAAGGTTGGTGTGTTGGCTTGTATTGTCTATTTTCCTATGTGTTGCATATGACGATGAATGTTGATTTCTTATTTATGTTGCATATAGTAGTTATGACTTCTTTTACGAGATTGTATACTTTTAGGGCTAGAGGTCGCCATCTGTAAAGGAAATATGAACTATAATCATCAAATGTACAATTATAAATACATAAAAAATTAAAGAAGCTAAACATTAATGTTACGAGTTCTTCGATCATTCTATTTTTGAAAACTAGTTAAGATACGATTGGTATGCTATATATACATAAGTAATTTCGTGGAAGAGATAAATCACATTATTTTCATAATAGCAATATATTCGATACACATGTGACATTGAAATTCCATATTGTATGGAATCAAAAGTATAGAAAGTATACTATATAAGATGTTAGAAATTTGTATATACATTTACATAAGAGCTTGAGCTACATCTAAACACTAGCAATATGACACATATTAGTGATTCCACCCAACATGAGAAAATTCTTTGTAACAAAATCTAGCTTGTCCACCTTTGTGATTAGGGAAAACTTTAGTGGCGAATCTTCATCAATTGGTGAATTCTAGGAATCGGGCAAATCGAAATTGGTGAATTTACCGTATCCAGCAGGGTGTTCAAATCGCTTGGATTTCACGAACTATCGGTCCAATGCATGTCCATTAGCCAACGGTTTTTTTTACGAGGCATGTTTAGGCAATAAATTTGCCATAACAGACTACGCGTTTCCAATGGACCGATTAATATTTTCGTCTGGAATCCCAGGGAGCATGTCATAAAACACCAACATATTCACCAATACTATTAAAACAAAATTATATGAGGACCCATTTCGCCAATTAAAATTTATAAATAGTTGCTTGTGAAGACCCATTTTGCAAATTAAAATTTACAAATAGTTGCTTGTGAAGACCCATTTTTCCAGTTAAAATTTATAAATAGTTGCTTATGAGGACCTATTTCACCAATAATATTTAAAAATAATTACATTTGAGGACACATTTCGCCTTGAAAATTACAAAGTATCATTGTATAAGCACGCGGGATTCACCAAATTTTTAACATACCATTTAAAAATCCTGCGGAATTCGCCAAATATGGATTGATATAAATACAATTGAAACTGTTAGTTATTCTTACACATTTTGTTCGGTTCTGAGGTTCTCCTTCTCGATTTAGAAGTTAGCGAAAGCCAAAAAAGTAGACTTAAAGGTGAGTGATCATTTCTTCATACTGTTATTAGTTATTAGTTATATTAATAAGATTTCTTTATCTGTTTTCCATTCTCGCTTCAGTCTTAAACATGATTTTGAGTAGGGAATGGGATCTATATTCTCTGTCGGTCTATCCTTCTTAAACAAGAAGACATTTTTTTCCAGCTTTTATTCAAAGTGAGAGATCAATATGTCGAGCAGCAAGGGTAAGACTCCTGAGGGTAATGAAGAGACTACCTCCACAAAGCCCTTAAAATGTATCTAGAATCTCTATGAGAGAGTTTTATTAATTGCAATAAACAATGCTTGAAAGGTCGCTCTGTTCAGTAGATAATGCTTGGGGAATAGACCCACTACAAATTTGTTTCCTTCCCATAGGTCGTACCCCTGAAAATCCTTCGGTAGCCCACCTTCTGGCAACAAACCGACTTCACCACTTTAGTTGTTATGCTTTCAACTTCCATACCATCCTGAAGCATGTCCATAAGCGTGCTCCCAACCTTCACACCACACTATTACCAGACCTTCCACTGCACCACCCGCTACCTCCAATTATTTCGCACAACTCCAGCCAACTGGTTAAAAATGCGATGTGGGCCCCATCCAACCAAAAAGCAGGCCAAGGCGACATGTCTAGCAACCGGAGCCCAACAAAAAGAAAGGGAAGTGTCTCGAAGGGAAGCTTCATTTGGACGCCATGTGGTGGCGATCGGAAAAGTTGTGAAGCCACTTTATTTATGAGGTCATGCCAAAATTGTCTTAGCTAAACCACCTCAAAACATACCTTAGACAAAGGTAACTATGGTGTGGGACCCATTCAGACATAGCTCAGGCCGAGGCAACGTGTCTAGCAACCGGAGCCAGGCAAAAAGAAAGGGAAGCAATCGACCTAACAATGCTTCATCGGTGGAACCCCCATCAGAGTCTCGCCGATGGCCCAATGAAAATAGCTCACAACCTAGTATCGGTGTAACAATACTCTATCGGGCTGACTCCTAAGGTGCTCTCCCGATATATCGATAGAGTCAAGTTGTCAACAAAAGTAACCATGAATTATAACCATGGGCATGAATTATCGAATGCATAAAGTATATCGGGGGAACTATGATGCATCGGGGAAACATTATCTGTCATCCCACCGGTAGAACGAAGGATAGGTGTCCATCGGTGGAGAGGGTGGCTATCGGTGAATGAAAGATCTTAGGTCTACAAGTTGCAAATTCTTAACCGTTGATCTTTTGAAATCTAACAGTTATAGGGTGATTCCGGAGGTTTAAATTGGAAAGCCCATCGCTCTGTGCATTTCATTACGGAATGCAACTACAACCATACATCAAATGTTCATCCAACGGTTGAAACTTGAGTAATTTATGATACTAACTTTAAAAAAAAATATGACACATGTGTTTTAAAGTTGTTTTAAACTTTTGTGCGCTAGGATTGGCATCAAGGCCAAGGGGTCGGTAACTTAACATTGCAAAGGACTTGAAAAAATCTCATCGTGTGTTGACCCTCTCACTTTAAAAAAATCACTTGACAGTTGACACTTAGCAATACAAAGTTCTTTAAATGCTTTTTTTCTCAGAATTGGAACATTAAAGTGAATGAAACGTCTTCAATCTACAAGTTGCAAATTCTTAACCATTGATTTTTCTAAATCTAACGATTATAGGGTGATTCTGGAGGTTTAAGTTGGCAATCCCATCGCTCTATGCATTTCATTATGGGCAACTACAACCATACATCAAATGTTCATCCAACGGTTGAAACTTGAGTAATTTATGATATTAACTTTAAAAAATAAACATGACACGTGTTTTAAAGTTGTTTTAAACTTTTGTGCGCTAGGATTGGCATCAAGGCGAAGGGGCGGGTAACTTAACATTGCAAAGGACTTTAAAAATTCTCCCTATGTGCTGACCCTCTTAGTGTCTCACTTAAAACAAAATCACTTGACACTTAGCAGTACAAAGTGCTTTAAATGCTTTTTTTTCTCAAAAATTCAAAATTGGACATCCCTTAATGGCACCTTACAATTCATTAAATGAGCTGACACTTTGAAAGTTGTGCATCCTGCCGAGGTCGCCCAATCGCTGAGAAACAAAACTTTATAACCATTTGTACGGTAATAAAATCTCAACCATTGATTTCTAGAAATCTAACGGTTCTAGTGTTATTCCGGAGGTTTCAAATTGCAAGTCTAGTGCTTTAGAGATTTACTTCTGAAATGCAACTACAGTTGTCCATCAAACATTCATCGAACGGTCCCTATGATTTTTCGTTGGCATATCCGTTTATTTCGCCACTGGATTTTTTTATTAGTTTGAGATTCTTTTTAATTCGCCAATGAAAATATATTTTTTGCTTTGAAAAAAGGTTTTAATTGCCAACAATTTTTTTTTCTATTTTGAAAACAAGATTAATTTGCCAATGGAAAAAAAATTCTGGTTTGAAAAACGGTTTTAATCGCCAATGAAAAATATTTTATTGGATTAAAAAAATTTGCAATTCGCCAAGATTTTCCATAGAATTCCAGGGATTATAAAAAATTCGCCAATTGGGATTTTTTTTCCTCCCGAAAAACGAAAAAAATTTGCCAATAAAATTAATATTTTTTATTGGGAAGTATACAAGATTCGCCAGGATTTTACACCTTCACCGAGGGGGGGGTTTCTTAAAGTTTTCCCTATTTGTGATTTTTTATTTTACCCATCCTTGAGCAGCACTTGAATCATACAAATTTGTGATTGTGAAGATAAATTGCTTGAATAACACTCCTTTCACTATGGTCTCAACTTCAGTTTTTGTTCAGGATTGAATTGTAGCATGCATAAATTATTTGCAGACATTCCAAGTTTGGTGGCTGGTTCTTCAAAAGCAACAACCCATAATATTCCTATATGGTATGTGAGTTTTAGTTGGAGTATGTATCTGTAGGTACATTTATCAGTTGTAGCTTTGCACTTGAAATAGTACCATGTTTGATCATCATTTTGTACAACTTTCTTTTTACATTGTTTTCCTTCTAACTCAAGGGGGCAAGATGGATAGCATAATGAATTTGTTTTTATGTATTGCGTTGTTGATTTTAGAGTGCATTGGAAAGTTTGTTTTGCATTGGTAGTTTGCTCTTCAATATCAACAATTATTTTCCTCATAAGCACGAGAGGTGCATCCAACGGTTGTGTATTCGATGGAGTGACATAAGTCCCATTCTGTTCAAACCATGATTTGAGTTGTTCTGCCTCCTCTATTCTTAGGTTTATAAATAGGTGGGTTCTTGCCAAAGTGCTTATGACCTTGTCATTATACTCAGTGACACGACCATTTTTTATTGCAAGTACAACCACGTGTTTTAAGTGATACATCTCCTACAGTTGCTTTCCTTCCTTTTCAATAGTTGGACCCCATAAAGTAATATTAATGGTAGATGAAGAGGTATCTATCAATTTGATGCACCTTCGAAGAACTTCAGTCCCATACCTCCTCCTTATGATTGAGCTTGGGTCCACGCATATGACTATTCCAATAACATCAACAAGGATATTATTGTTCAGTTCTAAAATTTCCTTGAAGGGCGTGAAAGAGAACTAAGGTTTGGGAATTGCAAGGTCATATTTTGAGAGAAATTTTGGATTCCTCGACTAAACATATTTCAAGCTGGCTATTCAATTTTTTGTACAACCTATTAGCTGACTTAATAGTTCCACCAGATATTGTATATACTTCTCCAAAATGTACATTCATGTAATGAAGGTTTGCAACGTCATTAAAGCAAGTTACCCATATTTCAGTGCACTCACAATCAATAATATCAAAAGAGAAGACCTACCCTTGTCCCTTCTATTTGTTGAAGCGATGCATCTATTTTTTCATGGTAGCACGACCCTTTATAAGCCACCTTGTTTGAAATGGATTCAAATTTATAATAGGTGTAATATTGGAGGGAAGGTCTTTCTTTTGTAGGGACGAGCATAACCCAAAAAGTGCCCATCAAGAAGGTGGATTTGTTACCATAGCACTGTTACTCATGCTCATAGATGGAGCAGTTGAGCTTTTAGTATTTACTTTATGGGCTTGCTCTTCAAATAGGTAGGCAGGTTAACTAATTATGTCATGCTGCAAACATGTGATTTCTAATTTGGAGGTGACAATCCACCTATAAAGGTAAAATAAGTAAGTATTTTGAGTAGGAACAAATGTGACATAGTGGATAAAAGATTCTAAGCTACAAGTTATTTGGAATTTTGTAGAAGAGAATGGAAATATGGTGGCTCACCTTGAATTCCAAAGAACAAGGCAATTGTATCTTATCAGTTTGAGTATAGATCCATTTTGGAGTTCTTTAGAAGCTATGTATTGGTTGTACTTTATTGGAAGTGTAGCTTTCTGCTTATGTACCCCATCGGAGAGCTCCACTCTATATCGATTAGCAAGTTTGAGGCCATGGCCAAATGACACAATTTCTAATGCTTGTAGATGGGGTTGCAAATTTAAGTTTCCATCATTCATCATCTTGATTGCATTCTCAGTCAAGGAATATTTTGTCAAGAGAGGTGGTTGTGGTACTATAACACTGTCATCAAGGCTTGTAGATGTGGCTTGTACTTGTCAGGTTTGTTGTTCAAAGAGGTAGGTGGGTTGGCCAATGATATCTTTCTACAAACATGTGATTTATAATTTTGATATGACAATCCACCTATAAGTGTACAATGAAGAAGTATTATCAATAGGACGAGATGTGACATAATGGGTTCAAGAATGATAATCTATAAGTTTTCATTTTGCATATTGTAGAAAATCACTGAAATATGATGGCTCACCTTGTATTGCAAAGAACATGGCAACTGTATTTAATGAGTTTAAGTATAGAGCCCTTCTGCAGTTCTTCAGAATCTATGTCGTGGTTGTATTGTTTTGGAAGTGTAGCCTTTTGCTTATGCACCCCATCAGAGAGCTCTAGTATATAGCGATTGGTTGGTTTAGGCACATGGCCAAACATTGAAATATCTATTGCTTGTAGATGGGGTTGCAGGTCTACGTTTCCACCATGGATCAACTTAATTATGTTCTCAGTCAAAGAATACATTGTGACGAGAGAGCAAACAAGTCCTTGCAAAAGTAAATTGTAGGTGGCAACTATTACTTAATTTAAATGACGTATAAAAAGCATACTTTGTGAAGTATGAAATTAATATGTTGTATAGCCAACAAAATATAGCTAACTAATTTGATAATATTTGAAAAAGCCACAATGTTGTCGAATGTGACCATGCAAGCACTAGTTTAAATAAAAGTGTGTAAAGAAGTTACATAGAGTAAAAGTAAATTTAGAATAATACCTATAAATTTGATTTTGAGTAGGTGTGTATATCAAATTAGTGGCCTTTGGAAGTTAGCTTGTTGCATTTTTAAGAAAAAAAAGAGAAAGTGTAGTGAGTAAAAACATTAGTTCACTCTATTAAGTAGTCAAAGTAAATTGGAAGCACTATAGATGTTTGAATATGCATTTTATGCTAAAGGAACAAATGAATATAACACTAGTGCATTATTAGCAAGGGATAAACAATGAAGGAACATACAATTAAATTAAAGAAAGCTACTTGGTTCGTAAATGTGTTAATCATTTTGTGGTGCAATGGAATTACGACACCTAACTATACTTTATACTCATTGTGCTAAGTAAACGAGCCTAACAGATTTAACCTATTATTGGAGAGCACAAATTTTATGTGGATTGTGTCCTAGTTGAGGAAGCAGCCACTTTGTAGATCACCTTTGTAGCTATAAAGGAAATACAGGGTGGTGGATTATTTTTTTTTGTGAACCTTCATATGGGAGTATTTGTTGTATGGTGTATATTATAATTATGTATGTTAATATAGTATACTAGAATTACTACACCTAACTATACTTTCTACTCATTGTGCTAAGTAAACGAGCCTAACACGTTTAGCCTATTATTGGAGAGCACAAATTTTATGTGGATTGTGTCCTAGTTGAGGAAGCAAGCACTTTGTAGATCATCTTTGTAGCTATAAAGGAAATACAAGGTGGTGGATTATTTTATTTTGTGAACCTTCATATGGGAATATGTGTTGTATGGTGTATATGTTTATTATTTATGTTAATATAGTATACTAGAAATGTGAAATATGTTAAAAGAATGGAATTTCTTTAAAATAATACTTTAGTGTAAAGGTTGTGGGTTTGAGGAAGTGAGTACGATTTTATCGTTCTACTAAGTGAACAAGTTGTAAGGAATGTAGGTGTAACAACGAGACAATTATTGAAGGAGACATATAGCGTTTGTTGGTGATATATATTTAAAAAATGCTATAAATGAAATGTTGTGAACACAATGGTTAGACTATGATTAGTTGAAGTGAAATGAGGAAAGGATTGCAATAGATTATATGTAAACTACTATTCTTAATTATCTACAATTGAAGATGCCATTTGTTTTGGAATTTAAACATATGGGTGAAGTAAAGAGATACATATCAAAAGCAAAAGTCAAGAACTAAGCTCCAATATTATAGCAAGAGCACATAGTATGTGTATATTTTTCTGAAGCAAAAAACGTGTTACATGGTATTGTAGTAGGTGACATATTGCATTTTTTATCGCGTTGCAAAGTGCCTTGTTTATAGTATATTGGAGCTTACATTTCTTTTAGGGATTTACAAAATATCCAACTATCCATAAGTTGGTAAAATCTGAAGTTACATGGTTATATCACATACTGTATACACATTTACAGGGAGAAAGTGTATTAGACATCATTCAAGTAATTATGAAGCACTTCTTTTATGTAGATAGAACCACCTTGTCCATAGAACTCATCTACTTTCATTTCACGTAGAAAAGTGCAGAAGGAACTCAACTTCTCACAAGTTGAGTGGGACTCATGTACTATTACTTCCATCGACTGAATGTCCAAATCGTAGACACTTTGCATGTTTCGAACAATGGCCTTTGCTTGTTGTAGTAAGTCAAGGCAACTAATTGTAATGTCATTTGCAAAATATTGTATGTGGCTTGTAGAATTTCCATCGTAATTGATCAACGGTGTTGAGTTGGTCGACAACATACTGGCAATGGAACTACTGGAGATGTCAATAATCTCATTGGGTTGATGTTAATCATCCATTCCTGAATGAAATTACATTTTTAAAATGGAAAACAATATACTATATGCTCAGTGATGTATAAGAATTTGTGGCTTGTCTTTTGGAAAATGACAATTTTGACCATAAAATAGAAGATCTAGTTAAAATTTTCTTACTTTACAAATGAATACCTTTAAATTGCAAATATAAACTTTACACTATCAATAGCGAAATAAACATTTCTATAATTTAATATCCTGAACATGTGATAAAACTTATACATAGAAGAAAAATTAAGAATTTATAAAGGAACAAATTTTTATTTGCATGCTAATCTAAGATAGTGTTTCAAAATTCAGTAACTATTGAAAAGGGATGCTAAGTGGAGCATAAATATTATTTGCATGTTGATCTAAAATAATGTCCCATAATTAAATAGTTATTGGCAAGGGATGTTAGGTGGAGCATAACTGCCATCTATCATTGAAAACTAAATAATTAATAAGTAATAAATTGAGTAAAATTAAGTTCAAATTAAATAATAAAATTGAAGTTCAAATAATATAATAGAAATATAATTATTACAAATAAGTTTGTATATAAGTGTATACTTTAAAATAATAATGGTGAAACCTAAATGTGCTCATTATTAGGATACTGGTTGTGCACAAATATTTATCTGTGTGGCTATACTGGGTACTCAACAAAGGAGATAATTAATTATAGATATCTATATTTGTAAATTAAGAATAAAAAATCTACCTAGGAAAATTAAGAAAAAAACATGATCATAATTATCAATTGTGTAAAATAGAGATTTTTTTTAAAAAATAGCCTACTTCTTTCTCACAAGAAAAAATTAATAATATCAAAATCATAAGTATTTAAATATAATCTCACAATGTTTTGTATCCTTACAAAATCAAACTATGATATGATTTATGGAGAAATGATTTTCTCATACCATTTCCGCATGACTATTACACTTATATTTCATTTATTGTTCCAATTCTTAGTTTTAAAATATTTAAATATTATTACTTAATTATCTTTTGTTTAATATTTTATTTCTTTAGAAGGAAAATAAAAATACCGATGCTTTATGATGAGAGAGTTTCTTTGACAATCAGCAAGGTATTATTTATTTTTTATTCTCTTTGTGTCCTCCTCACACCCCAAGACAAGTTTGACTGAAAGTAAAAACTTGAATGAACGAACAAAATCATATTTACCCTCGCTAAGGCTAACTATGTATTCACTATTCGTATATATGCACCTCTCTCCCTAACCACATACTCAATTCAACTGATTTGAAGTTTATACCTTTCAGAAATAGATGTGCTTACTATAAGGATATTGGCCGTAATTTTCATTTTAATAAACATTCTCTAAAACGTTGGTGGAAACCTTATTTTTAGGCTACAGGTCACTAATTTGGAGAAGCGAAAGGTCCATAATAGTGAGCATTCTTCTATGATCACCTATTTTCGCTTTGGAGATCACATTACCTTTTTCTCAGCATGAGTAACACTGGAGAGTGACAAGTTGAGAGAGATAAATGTCTTCAAGATATATATGGAGCTACCCCATGGGCGTAAGACTCAAAACGTACCTCTTTCACTATAGACGCATCTAGGAGATGGCCAGCCTTCTAGTCAAAATTAATAGTAGGAGGTCCGATTTGGAAAAGAGCTTGAAGACAAATTAAGTTGTTTGTCTCGGTCCCATAAACTATTTAGTTTCATGGACATCATTAAAATCTCTTTCATTCATTTATTTAAATAGAACTACAGAATTAAGAATTAGATATATGGCTTCCACAGTGGTCTGTATGAAATCTGTAGGAATTGGAGATACCACCACCGCCCACCTTTGCATATAAAGGACTCCATGAGGGGCAGAGGAAACACAAAGTTGGGAGTAATCCTCTTGTGAATCACATCAGTGCCCAAGTAGGGAAAACCGATAAGTTTATTTTCTTTGAGAGTAAGGAAAGTCGAGTGAAAGGAAACAGAGAGAATCGGTCAATTCTTGTGTTAATGATACATAGAAATCATCCTTTCCTATCATCTTTTCCAGATTACTCAACAGGCTAGAGTGTCTATGTGAATTGTTGTTTGCTTCTAGATCATTTTTTAGTATCTGTAGCTATCAGATAATAATAGTAAGTAGAAGGAAAACGTAAGGAAGGCATTTGTAAGGAAATGACCTCAGAAAGTCCATAGAACAGAAGAGCAAAAGAGCGAATGGAATAAAGAGACAAAGAGCACTTTCTTGTAATAAAACTACAATCTAAGCATGAAATTAAGCGTCGGAAGTACCGTGCACTGTATTGAAGCCTTTTCCTGGTATGTCCTCTACACTCTGTGTAGTCTCCTGAGATTTGATTCGAGTAAATTCACTGCTTCTAGTGGTAGTCTCCATAGAAGCCTGATTCGAGTAAATTAATTGCTTCCAGTGGTAGTCTCCGTAGAAGCCGCGTGTTTGTGGTAAGTCGCATAAATCTTCTTGTCTTGTAGGGATAATCTACGGTGGGTTGCTTTTCAGATATTTACCAAAATGAGTAAATGATTTGCAGATATTTACCAAAACGAGTAAATGCTTGTCAGATATTTACCAAAATCAGTAAATGCAGAAGAATGAAATTTAAGGCGTCTGATATAGCGCAAAGATCTCAAATCTAGAAGGTGAATGAATGAATGAATGAGATTTTAATGATGTCCACAAGACCAAACAGTCTAAGGGATCAAGAGTCAAAAAGCTAAGAGGTTTCCAGATTCTTTTCAATGTTGGATCTTCTATTATGAATTTTGACCAAAAAACTAGTCGTCTTGCTGATCCTTTCTTCCTCAAATAACTCATGCAAGTTGTCAGCCTTTAAGTTGCCCTTTTTAAAGTTGTGGCTTTGTAAGCATTCTGAGGACAAACTTCAGGACAGATAAGGACGATCGCTTACCCAACTCGTTCATGCATTGATTATCCGATATTTCTATGCCATATCGATTGGCTAGTGGGTTCAAAGTTAAACAAGAAACCATGAAAGCTTGACGGAAAACCAAGTCGACGTGAGACTTGTTTCGGGCCAAACCTCATGCAGTATATAGCCTATAGGATAACAAGGAGTGATCATTGTATTTACACATTCTATGACAGATTATTGGATTATGCATTGTGATTGATTCATTTTATGGAAGTTTGAATATTTTATTCATTATTTGTTGCTCCAACATATTTAAGTACATTCATGCAATATTTTGTGTCTCTTCTATCCTTATTTACATTTATTGGAGGGTTATTTGATTCTAGTAGAAACTAATTCACATTCGACAAAGTTTACAACTTCTACATGTTTTAAGAGTTCTTATGTTCCTATGCTTTAGGAATGACTTTTGACAAGACCTATTTATCTTTCTCATTTGCTTTCTTGAAGAGATTTTTTTTCTCATAAGATTTTTTATTTTTCTCCATTTTTGAATTTTTTTATTATACATGAATACTTCATCAAGCCTAGTTTTTATGACTCATTTTTTAGTGTGGATTTCTCTTTGAGTACCATTTAAAGGGGAGTTTTAGTTAAAAGTGTTATCTCTAAGTACCATTTAAGGGGGAATTTTAGTTAAAAGTGTTATTACCTAATTAGATATTAACCTACTTAGTTGGTCTTATTTACACTACACTTAAGCTCACTTGGAGAGACTTTTTACTTTTTCTTTTACCTCATGTGGACTCTACATATATCTCCACATTTGTCCCAAGTGTGTCTCATATTTAGAGTGGTAGTTAGACTTTTAGTCCTACCTTCTCACCTCCTCATCTTTACCTTAATATACAAGGCTCCTTTATACATTTTATCGAGTTTTGTATGGAATGTTATTTGTGAAATGATTTAATCTTACAATTTAATCTCGAATACTCTAACATTTTCATAAAAATATTTTAAAATTAAAATTAAAATATATATTATACAAATTTAATCTTTAAAAAATTATATTTTTAATATTTATATATTCTCTTTTAATATATAAGCATCACATCCATTTTTCACATAATTATTAGTTATAATCATATTATAATATAAATAATAATCTTTATTATTTTATTACTATAGAATATTTTTACATATTTTTTTCTCATATAAAAAAATCATTAACCTCATATATGAACAATTTTTTTTTTCAATAATATTATTTATATATATGTTAGTGTTATTACTTTGATATAGATTGCACACTCATATATAATTAAATATATAAGGTTTAATGTATAAGTATATAAATAGCCATTATTAAGATATACATTAATAATATTTTATTTATATATACCTTAGACATATGTAAGAAATATTAATCTTTTATATAAACACGTCTAGATAGTTACTTGCCTTAAACATATTTGTTAAAAATAGATTTTGCGTTGTAATAATTTTTTTGTTATATAATATTTTAATTATTATGTTTAAAAAATAATTATTTTATTGATTTAAAAGTTATTTTATTGACTATAAATAGTTTTTTTTTAAATTATTTACTTAAGATTTATTTTACTTTACAGATGTACAAATAATTTTGTTTTATTTACATTATTTATTTTTAAGATTTATTTTATTTATTTAAAATACTTCTTTAGCAAATATACTAATTGTAAAAAAATCTTAAATATTTTTTTATTTTAATGAAAATGGCTTTAGGGAGTCATACTCATACATGAATCAAAATTTAAACGATTTTTCAAGCTACTCCAAAGAAGGGCCAAAATAACAAAAATCTATTATTTTTCTATACAAAATACTATCTCACTAACTTCATTATTCTTTTATATATCTTTACTATTTAATATATATCCCTTTTTAAGATCTAACTACCAATAGTACCTTTATCATCATCTCTAGAATGTGAGCTCTCAATTTCCAATGCTAAAGACCAATCCATAGCCACTATAAGATCACCACCAATAATACCCTTCAAGAACTCAATTCCCTATTTAGCATGAATCTTGTGGGTCTTGTCATCTTCCCCCACATATATGATTATAAGGGTACCTAGGGCCCAAAATAAGGTGGATTGATTAAAAAACATTTTGTAGAACCAACATGAAATCTCAACTCCATAACTATATCATCCAAAATAATTTTCATTCCATATCATCATCGTTGTTTGATAAAAAAATTAGCTACTGAGCTTACCACTTCTTTGGATTCCCCTATTTCTAGAAGAAATAAAAAGAACAGTAAAGATATTGAAATTAGAGAGCAAAAACCAAGATTTCTCTCGAATCAAGAAATTTTCATTCACATTACACTTGAATCGATTACATTCAATGGTTTTATATAGCCATTCAACCTACTAACTACACAAAACCACCTAACAACTAATTGGTAGCTAATCTCTACTAACTAATGTGATTATTGCAGAATCACTTAAATTTTTTATATTAAATATTAATCTATGTTATGCACTATTTTCCAACAAAAGATACATCAATATTGAATATGTAATAGTGGGCCAAAGAAAGAAAGGTATAACCTAACACCATTCTTACAACATGAAGCACTGCCACCAAGTTTGATTTGAAGATTTTATTTAACTTGTGGTTCATCACCTCTACTAGAAACATAATCTACCATTTCTTTGTGCTTAGGTAAACCATGGAACCCATCTTTCACATGAACTAGATTCCCATACAAAACTATATGATGCTTATTAATATTCCTTGACAACCAGAATGACATTTCCATAATTACTAATATCCCTTGCATAATATTTTTCTATGCTAGTCTTGACGATAAGCATGTTGAGTTGCACTTATCATCTTGTCTTTATGTTTTCATTTGACTCAGCCAATCAAGTAAGGATGAAAGATCATGAGTAATATCTTGACACACATGTGGGCAACTACCACAATGGAACTCTTCTTGCATATCTATTGTCACATTAGCTAGCTTATACACCACAATATTGACCTCACAATAGGCATGTCCTATGGTAAACTCTAAAATTGTTTCTAAAATATCTCAACATTAGGTTAGAATATTATTAAGATTCTAATTAGGAGTGCACCATTTTCAAAGGGCATTGATTATTATTTGTGAGTCCCCCTCAATTTTAATTTTGTGCAAACTAATATTTTTGCAAATATAAAGTCCAAGTAAAAATGATTGATCTTCAACTTATTATTTATTCGAATTAAGATTTTTTTGGGTACAACCCTAACCATCTTATTAAATTATGATCTTTAAGTATGCATCCTACCCCAAAAAGACATGGGTTTCTTCTTGACAGTTTGTCAAAGTTTAGTTTATGTCACCCCTCCTTCAAAGATGTCCATCTCACATCTACTCTTCCTTATGAGGAAGGATGAGCTTGACCAACCCAAAAAATAGAGAGGAATCTTAAATATTTTAAAAATAATTATAAAGTAGAATAAAATAATTCTTAAGTAAATAAAATAAAATATTTTTTTAATAATTAAATTGCAAATGCAATACTTCTCGATAATTTTTAAAAAATAAATGAAAACAAAATAAGGTTTTACTTCATATATGCTTAACTTTTTTTAAATAAGAGATTTATTAGCTTAAACTATTAAATCGATGAAAAAATATACAAAACCATTGTAATTTTTTTGCTAGGTAAGTTGTGGACATGAGGTCCACTCCCATAATTATAAATCATTGACAAAATCAGAAATTTGCATCAACCCCTTAACAAGGGTGCAACAAAATTACACTTTTATTCTTGATTTATTTTATTTTTTGATCTTAACATCATTTGATGCTTAACTTTTGAGGGGGTGTCTTCTTCCTCTTTACTTATGTCCATTCAAGATCTGCTTGAGACATGAGATCATAGTTTTGTTTCATTTCTCATTTTGAATCATCTTCTAACTTTGAAAGTGATAGTCTTGGATGTTTCCATAAGCATTGGGGGCTCCTCCTTATAACCCACTTTATTATTGATTTCTTTCTCTTATGAGATTTGATGAAACCTCAACAAAATATTTTTCATTAGCGGTCTCTTGCATGTCCTTTGTAAGTGAGTTGTACAAGTTAGGTGTAGGGGATGCATTTGGCTTCGCCATGCCCTTCGAAAGCTCATGGCAGGAGTTTGTATCTTTTTTGGAACCTAGTGGAATGACATAGTGATGGGGATCTACTCCAATCCACCAAGTGGAACTTCCACTTAATTCATGAGTTCCCTTCTCATGGATTTGTATCTATTGGCATTGAGAGATAGAATGATTAATTGAAAAACATTTTTTTGCATCTAAATACATTTTTTTTATATTCTGTCAGTTGTCTCAAACATTTGTTTCCAGCCTTCAAGGATATCTCTACACGAAGACCTTTGGATAGGCCCATTTCAACACATAAACATGCACCGGGGGAACTTGCATAATTAATTTTTTCCTCTGAAGTACAATAATACTTTCCTAAGTCGTTGTCAATGGCTCACAAACTCTCTAATTCCCAAAATTCTAGGGGAAGATAAGGTAGTCATATCCAGAGGAAAACCAAAGAAAGTCTCAATTCGAGAATCAAAAAATGGGAACTAGGGTTGCATAAGAAGTCCCCTTAGAAAAACCAAAGAGCAGATTTCAACACCCACTCATTATCATCCATTGATTCAAATTTGAGGATGAAAAAATATCTTCCTCAATATATTCTATCCAATTTTTAGTGATCCACAAGTCAAGATCGCATACCTTTGGCCATGTTTTTGTAAATCTACATATGAGGGCATACTTCTGCAAATATTTTTCCCTATCACAAATGATACTGTCCATATAGATCTCATAAACATGAGTCAAATGTTGGATAGCGAGGGAATTATTCTAATTCACCTTTGGAATATAGGCATATCGAGAGGAGAATCTAGGGATTTGGGCAACAATTTCTACAAGCCCTCGATGGTCAAAGCCTACATGCTATTTTCTAGCACCTCCCTAAAGCTATGTGGGCAGCCTTCAGACCTTAGTGGGTAATTTGGCCTCTCGTGGTTTCCCTCACCAAGACTGGCAGATGTTCCGTTAGACAATGGTTTGGATTCATTAAAAATGTTGAATCATTTCCCAAGCATCCGCTAGAGATGCCTTTGTTTCCACCTTCTGAGTTGGGCAACAACATCAAATGGCCTCTTCTAGTGGTAGAATCAACCTACAAACCTCCGCTAGCTATTAGGTAAATGCTTTTGATCCACAGCTATGAACTTGTGAAGTCACAAATGGGAGACCTCATCCTCAACATAAATGCTCAGCAATAACATCCTAATCGGGTTTGAACCTTGGTGACAAGAACAAAAATACCACATGTAAACCATCACGTTATGTTAATATCAACTTTTCTTTTTTTACTTTGATACTTAAATATATTATAAGTTTTTTATTTTCTTACACTTAATGTTTTATTTTATTTTTGAAAAAGTTATAATTCGTTATTTGAATAACTTAGTTTTAGATTAAGTATAGAGTTATCTAAATAATATGCTATAATTATTTTATCAATACTATTTATTATTTATTAATTTATTCATAATGATTTAAAAAATTTAGAGTTATTAAATCTCTCTATTCATTTGATTTGTTTATTATTAAATAATTTGATTTCTTATAAAAAAATATTCATCCAATCTTTCACATAACACACTTGAAATAAAATATTTTGATTATTTAGGTGAGAATTGTATCATGCATTCTTGCAAAACATTGTTAGTGTGTAAAGTAACACATATATGATGATAAATATCATAATGAATGGAAATCTTAATATGCACTCTACAACAAGTAGTCCATAGATAATTTAGTTTAATATAAAAAAAATTAACATATTAAAACATCTTTTGCTACTTCTTATTTGAGGATAATTCTCAATAAAATTTTGATAAAATTTTGTTTGATTCATATCCAAGAAATGTTTAGAATGTGTACATAATATCATAAAAACTGTTATATACAATGTCATGAGGCCAACATTGTCTCTCAAACTACAAAAATTCATCAATGTATAGCTATACGGATTGTTATGAATGCACCATATAAGCATAAAAATATCTTCATTTGTTTAGAAAGACTATTAAATCTATAAATATATCAGCTCTTCTAGATGTACTTACTTGGTCTCGATTATTTGACCTTGAGGACTCACCAACACTTCTAGCTTTCCATCTATCGTGCCTTTTCTTTGTATGAAATGAAAACCTTCATGTGCAAAATGATATCCACATCTTCTTCTATCTATAAAAAAATTGTTAATATCTTACTTTCTAGGTTGATGGAATAGAGTTTCCACTCTTCAAAAACAAGAGACATTTTTTTAATATTAATGACTAGGACTATTGCAACCGCAATACTAGTCCAAATTGTTAATGGAGGCAAGTTTTTCAATTTACTAGGTTCTTTTGAACACAAATTGAATTAAATTCTCCCTAGCAATGGTGTAATTCTATTGATTCTTTAAACATGATTTCACTTTCAAGGCCAAGGGTTGTTATTGTGAAAGTAAAACCAAGCTTTATCCACAAATTATGGAGGGTTAAAGGCCAATGAACAAGAGTGGATAAGATCTCCTAAACTTTGGGCTCAACTTAAACCAAAGAGCATAGTCCTAGAGGTGATCCTAAATGGGATTGAAGGCATTGAAAAGTAAAACAATAAAATAGATTTGAAGTTGTATCCTAGGCAAGTTCAACCCCAAAATTTATCACTAGGTTAAAGACTAACTAACAACACGTATACCTCTTTTGTAACTTTTGGATGGCTATTGTTGATGGGTTGTTGATTGTATATGTATTTATCTAATTGCAACTTTCTTTTGACAGGGTTTTGGGTCCCTTCAAAACCTGTTTTGGGTCCCCCCATAACTTATTTTTCCCCATTAATCAAAATAACACATATACCTCTTATAGAGCTAATAGTAATGTCATTGCATGATATATAAGATGATGATACAAGGACACGATTCGTAAAGGATTTATATCGATAATTCTCACAAATAATATTTTCTCTATTTTCTATAAGTGAATCATAAATTTTAGAGATATGAAAATTAACTTTAAACTATCAATTAATGATTTTATTTGTTTAGAAGCATGATTGAATCATTTCTTTCCTGGGACCAATGCTTATTCAAATGAGTAACAAAGTCATACTTTACAAGAGGAGAGAAATAGTGAATGGAAAAAATGTAAACATAAATACATCAGAGTAGACATCACACATAAAACATACTTAATCATCTAGAGTCATGATAGAGAAATCCATATATAAGAAATAAATGATCACTACAAGATTTATAGTGTTCTAAATGTTATATGATATTTATCAAATATTATTTACATTCATGTTAGCAAATGTGACAAGAGAGAAATTATACAAACTATTACAAAATCCTCTAAATATATACATAAAACCCTAGAGATGTTTTATCCTATACATTCACAATAGTCACTAACATTTAGATGCTTCATAACCCACTATACTCTTGAAAACTTGTATTCAATAATTGGAACCCTAAAAAATGCTTAACATTCACATACATCTACTAGAAATGACAATGGCCAACCCCTTGGATGAAACAAGAACTTCTACATATAGAAATGGAAAAATGCCCACTCAAAAGCCCAATAGCTCCTCCAATTCAAATTGACCAACTACATTGATGGTAGCCCATGTCATAGTTCAAAAAATAATAATAAAGGCCAACCCCTTGGATAAAACAAGAACTTCTACATATAGAAATGGAAAAATGCCCACTCAAAAAGCCCAACAGCTCCTCCAATTCAAATTGACCAACTACATAATTGATGGTAGCCCATGTCATAGTCCAAAAAATAATAATAAAATGTGTATGCAATAACTTCTATGACATTAGATCTCCTTTATTGAATTGAGAAGCATGTATTTGAAATGGTATAATTTAAATTAGACCATAATGGTGGACTAGCAATTGTTGTAGTAGCTGAATGGAAATACATAGTCATGGCTATGAAAACGACTCATAGGGCTTCAAAATATTGATTCTACATTTACATTGGATGTCACCATGGAGATATATAAAATATTTCATCAATAAGAGTATTGCATAAGTTAATAAAATTCCCACGACCAAGAAGCTTTAAGAAAACAAACAATTAACATGGGTACACACTAGTGAATAAGACAAGGGGACAATTAAACCATGGCCATCAAGGGAATTAACTATAACACTAAAGTGATTACACTAGATATAATAGTCAATGTAAGATTAGAAAAGCTACAACAACAATTACAAAGGGTTGAAAGTCAAAGGGCTTAGGTTTTTAGCAAAAGACATAGAAAAAGAACCTCAAGGACCTCCCTAGAAAATTGAACATTCCAATAGCTCCAATAGGATGAAAAGGGTCTTTAAAATGAGGAGTGATTTTCTTTTTGTATGTTGTATAATGGGTCTTAGGAGAATAATTCATGATCTCTAGTCACCTCTACCAAGTGAATTCTAGCATATCTTCTATGTTTATTATTGTTCTATTGGATCGTGGTGAGGCAAAGGAGATGATAAATAAAGATGGTGAATACATTGATAAAGGCTAGTTTCTTAGGGGTTTAGAAGAAACACTTCTAGGGGTATTTTTTGGTTCAAGTATTTCATCACTAATCAAGGCACTTTTGTTAACAACAAGGTGGTGAGTGGTCAATGGTGACCATTTATTTCTACTAGGCTCCCACAAAAAGAGGTTGTTGGAGGAGGATGGCGTCATATGGCTCAAAGTTCCTCAAACAAGCAATAGGGCTTGTCATCACTGAAGTTATCATATCGCTTAGAAATCTTATATCTAATAGCTATATTGAAGAGGTGGAGATGTGATACACTACTTTAGTTTTGTGAGTCACTGACTACTAGTAAGGTTTGCTACAATCTATTATGCATCTAGCCTCTAGGATAATAAAAGGTATAGCATATAACAAGGGAATTCTACTTGTTATCCTCTAAATATGATGTGATGAAACTTTGTATTTTGATTAAAATAATAATATAAAATACATGATCCCTACGATCATCAATTACCAACCTATATATATATATATATAATCCATTATTTTTTAAAGAAAATGAGTCATCAATATGCAAATACGAGTCATCTATAGAAGATTAAGTCATTTTTATCTTCGAAGAATGATAAATAAATGTGATGCAAGTTCCAAAATAGTGGTAGTTATTTGTCGAGTTTCAATTATTATGTTAGCCATGCCATGCATACTAACTTGTGAAATATGCTTTGCAAAATCAATGGTAGATTCTTGCTTTCTTTTATCAAGAGATATATTCAAATGTATATTTTTGTTCTCTTTAAGATGCTTGAAATAAAGTTCAATGGGGATATCAAAACCATGTATTAAATTAATGTAAATTGGCCTTTTGATCTTTAGTTGAACTATTTATATTGAAGAGTGCCCTTTCTATCTAAGTGTCCCTCACCTTGTTTTGAGGGGAGCCCTGTTGAAGTTATTTCATCCAAATAAAACTATGTGAATAGCTTGTAAACTTCACTTAATATTTGTTCTATTCAAATGAAGACTAATTATAGTAGAATGTATGTGTTTAATTTAATGCTTATGTATAGTTTGTGCTTTTGGAGGACTTTATGTTAAAAAAATATCATTTTAGCAACTTAATTATAAAGCAAGAATTTAAGTTGATACTTCCTTGGCTAAGAGTCGAGGATTAAGAGATAAAAATTTCATCAAAATCAGTAAAACATAATCCCAATCTTATCTCTTATTTATTGCACCTTCAAAAGATTCAAATCTTGGTGGATGGCATAACCAAGGAACATACTATCACCCTCATCCACTGCGCTCAATCAATTGAGCTACAAAGATATTGCTAGAAAGATTCTTAAAGAGATATGTTGTTACAATTAGAGTAGTGAATACAAATTAATGTAAATGAATTTTGACAAGGTACATTAACCCATATGCTAAATAATCTTGTGTTTATTTAAAGTTCATTTTTTCTATACATTTGTAGCATCAAATCTATAATTAGATGCTATATTTTACTTGTGCAGGTAAGTTATGGCTTCAATGTGTCTTATACATTGTTCCTTTATACTTTCTTTTTTTTGTACATCTCTATTTGTTGTTCTTATACTACATTTTTATCATCAAAATAAATAGTAGATCAGCAATGCAAAAAGCTAAAACAATTGAGTGAATTGTCCCTTAGACTGTCTTTAGCCTTATGGACATTATAAACCTTTTATTCTATTTTACAGAATATTGAAATGAAAGTTTATTTTCTTATTCACCACTAAGGGGAAAGGAAAAACATTTATTCTCTTTGCACTCTTTCATAATGGACACTTTTAGGGGTCGACAATGATTTAAACCTTTAGAAAAAATTTGTCCTCTACATTTAAAAGAGAATTGTCTATAGAAGACTGAACTCCTTTTATGATGCAACAACGCCAAGCAACAAATAGTGTAAGAATGCTTATTCATTGAAGCCCATTTCATTTACTATCATTGAACATTGTCATGTAGCCTGATGCCTAATCTTGTTTATGTTTGTAGTAGCTTCTAAAGTGATTGCTCTTATGTGCTTTTCTTCTAAATGGAATGTGCATTCATGTTGATTTCTATTACTTGTTTTCATGGTGAACTTGAGTTTGAGAATTAATTTTGTCATTGACTTTGAATGGCCTTGATTTTGATTGCTAACATGTGTTGTTTATGAGCACTTGTGTTGTCATGGATTCTAGCTTAATTGTGTTGTCATGTGTCATGTCCCTGAATTGGAACGCAAAAATTACTAAACATTGAAATACAAATACATAAAATATAAATGCAAATAAAAATATATATATAATAAAGTGCACACACACACACACACACACACACACACACACACACACACACACACACACACACACACACACACATATATATATATATATTAACAAATTTACTATAATTACAATTATCAAGATATTATTATAATTATAAAATATTGGCACATTATACTTAATGTTAATATTAAAATACCTACAAGCAAACATCAAAGATAATATAAATAAAATAAATAATAAAATACATATTAAAAAGATAAATACAAATATTAACAATTTAATATTATTATAATTATAATTATAATATAATATTATAAATATTAATAAAATATATATAAAAACTAATACAAAATAAATATATTAAAATAAAGAAATATATAATATACTACAACAACAATTATAATTATTAAGGCAGCAACCCTAAAAGCAACGATTAAATGAAAAGGAAATAATTAATATATAAGGGTGCAGCAATTCATTGTCAATAATTAACAACAATGATTAAGGTTGTGGAGGGAGAAATTTTGATCAAGGGCAACGATTAACCAAGGGACATGATAATAATTAAAAGTTGCCTCCTTTGAATAGATGCATCCTTTCATGGGGATATAAAGTGAATAAAATGAGTTTGAGTAAAAAAGTAAGGGAGGGAATGAATAAGTTTGATATGGAAGAAATCAAAGAAATAGAGAGACGGTAGAAATAAACTTATCATATATAAACAAATGCTGAAAAGGGTCTTCTACAATCATCGTGGGAAAAGAGAAGAAAGGAGTATCTGTAGACCGCTCAAGACCAACAAGTGAGTAATTTATGTTATAAAATAAATGACTACAATTTGTGTTGGAAGCTAATCAAAGAGTAAATAGATGGTAATAAATGTATGAATTAAGAATTTAGTAATGGTTGGTGTTTGACATATATATTTAATATATATGATAAATATAATTATATCAAATATAATATATTTTCGATATATATATAATTCATATGTTGATAAATATATTTTGGTAATTGATAAGTGTGTATATATATATATATTGAGACTCATAAATACCTCATAGGTGGTGAACACATACAATATATACAAGATAATATATATATGTAATATATTATTTATGACTATTCAATAATGATTCTTGTAGCAATTATTGAGCCTTATAAGTAATAAATGACTTTATTCATCTACTATGATTATAAATGGTATAGTAAAATTCCACCTATGGGATCTTGAAAGACATTTAATATCTACCCTAATTTACTTATGAAATATATTATAGAAGAATCATTCATAGTGAGTGATAAGAAGGAAATGAATAACCCTTTGACAAGAATGGAATATTTATATCATCTTTGATCGTATTAGATATTATCACTAAAACTTATTGATTTCTAATGCTTCTAATGTATCTTTGAGAAAACTTTGAATGCAAGATTTCGATATAAGTTCTTCCACTAGAAAGGGGAAATTACAAGTGGTAGCAGAGCAACTTTCCTGCCACCTGTGAAAATAGGGTATGCAAACTTACCAAAAACAAAGGTATAATCTATAAACATATAGAAACACATTCTAATTTATGTAGATCAAGTATGTCCTGTTACCATTGAATGTAATTACTTTGTTGTTAACATTCATTATTCTAATCATAGTTGTGTGTAAAATAATTAGCAAGATATAAGTATATTGCCAATTTGCATTGGGTCATTTGTTGTATTATTATATCCATGGGTCATATCCCTCCTAGAATGGTGAGATTTTGAAATGGCTTGAGGTATGAGGACTCTAAGCCAGAAGAATGAATCCACATCCACTAATAATAGATATGAACACTTTGCGTTCGAACAAGAGCATTAATGTATCTTTATATAATAGATATCAATCTGGGAATGTGCATTTGATTCAGGAAGTCATTTGCTATATTGCTATCTCGATATTAATTTGTAATCTAATTCTTTTTTATTTACAAATCATTGGTTTTTGTTTTTTCAATCATAAGTAGAGGAAGCCATATGAGGTGTAGAGGGGATAGAAGGTGCTAGATGCCTTTCTAGGTAGTCTATCCACATGGATGACTGTGTGTCTGCAATTGTTGGGACAAGAGGGCTTGCGTACCTGCTCTTGGGCTTGGAAAGATCACCTCTCAGGGCATCCCCAAATGTAATCCATCCTATATGTTAGAATCAAACATGCTCTAATGCCATGTTAGAATTGGCTATGGATGCCAAGATCTATGGACCAAATGGAAAGCACAAAAAATAGAGAAAATAATGTGACAAGAATAAACTGTATTCAATGTCAAATGATATGAGGTTAATGTACAAATGTAGTAGAGACCCCTTGGTTATATATCCAAGATGAGAACATAGGAGTGCATAAGATTATGACAAGTGTCATAATCTTATGACATGAGACAACAATGAAAAACTATCACTCCACCTAAAGTGGAAAGTGATAATGTGATAACCACCACAAATAGTGGATCACCCACAAAAGGTGGAAACCTAATCACATGATATGTCCATGAAAGGTGGAGGTGATAAAGCAATAAGAAGATAAGTCCACCAAAGGTGGAAATTCTCCAACAACTCCTATGTGGTCCCTAAGTAAACTTAACTAAGGTGTAATTATGACCTAGGACAAGGTACAAAATATTTAATTACACCAACACCCCCCTTAAGTGCAACTTAGGGAGAATGTACATAAAAGAAAACAATGCAAGATGGGTCCCGACAACTAGGCCATGTTAGGTACCCATGTACAAATGCAATGCAATCTCTCACAAATAGAGAAAAGGAGAAAACCCAATGGGAAAAAACTCCTCTCCAAAAGAGAGATGAAATACAAAATAGAAATGCTCTCAATGATGCATGAGAAGGTAAAAACCCCATGTGAGGAAAAAGACCCCCTATAAGAGAGAAGTAGAGGAGAGACAAGGTAGCCCCCCCTCAATGTTGAGTAACCTGCAATGATGGTAGAAGCTCGACATTGAATGCTGAAGATGATCCAATCTCGTCGAACAACATTCCTCCCCTTACGAAGAAACAAAACCAAGGATGTATGCAGAATGTATGTCTATGAATGATGCTCAAGTGTCTCCATGTCAATGTCGAAAGCTGACACACTCCAAACAGGCATTCTAGGCCACACTGTTGAAGAGTACAATCCAACATCTAGTAGAGATGAATGTAGAACATAATCCAAAGAGAAAGATATCCCCTGCAAAGACAAAGAAGCCTCCTCCAAATGTTGTCCAAAAGTATCCACACTCATGTCAAACTATAAAGAATGATCATGTAGAGAATGAACAAGAGGGTCAGAGTGTCGCAACAACTGAAGAAGGAGCGTCTTCATCAAAGAGAAGATGAATTTCATCAATGATGTCCCCCAAATCTGCAAGATGAGACTCCACAAACAAGTCTGAAATACCTATCAAGAAGCCATCCAAAGTAGCCATATCTGGAAGACAATGTATGTCCCGCTGCGCTGAATCACAAGGAACCCAAACTGTGGAATCTCAAGCATCATCAACTACAACAATAGATGGAGGAGATGAAATTCATGGCTCAAGTATTGGATCTGATGTGAGAACTCCCAAGTTCAAGTAGCCAAATGTCTCATCTGAATGATGGTTCACACTAGAAGTGTGATCAACAACCGAAGGAACAATGTCATCATCAGAAGAAAAATCTGCAAAGGTATACAACCGAGATGAATGATCAACCACCCCAGTAGCAATGATCTCTCTACTCTCCAAGTCTCGAATGATGACTGAATCGGGTGTGAAATCCACAGTTCTCCCATCTCCACCATGTGTAATCTGATATATGGAAAGGAGATTGTTCGTCAAATGAGGAACACACAAAACATCCTAAAAAGTGTTGTCCCTAAAACTAATAGATCCCTTCCCTATTACACTCATGTATGTATTGTTTCCCATCAAGATAGGAGAAATAGAACAAGGTTGAAATGAATAGAATATAGATTGTGAAGATGTCGTATGATGTGATGCTCTTGAATCTAGAAGCCATCTCCCTGATCTTGAACTGAAAAAGCACAAATAGTTTGTTCTTTATATCTTAATGTAGATGCCAAATGAACGTTTCCCTTAGACTGTTTTGAAGAAGAAGAAGATTCAAACATTCTAGAAGGAAAATCAATTTGATTCTTTTTTAGAAGATTTTTCAACTCATCAATGTCCTTATAACAATAATGTTCTTCATGTCCATCTTCTTGCAATATGCACAAAAAATCCTCTTATTCTTAGATGATTCTTCTTTTGAATGAGTGGATTATGATTCTTTATGTGGCTTGTTCTTTGTCATCTTTTTCTTCTTATCAAGATTCCCTGATTCTTTCTATACCTTTGACTCACTAGAAACCAATGCATGCGACTTGAAAGACTTGATTAGACCCATGTTCATTAACTTAGCTTCCTCTTGGATTAGGAGATTTGTAAAGTCGTCAAACTTAGGATCAACATATGATGCTCCCATAGAAAGTCGATGGGTATGAAAGCCAAAAACAAACACTGAATACTCAGGACCAAGCTTGGATAACACATTCAAAATCAATTGTAAATCGTCTTTTTCAATACTGAATTCTTTCAACTGTGTTCTTAATTGCTTGATTTTGGAGATGTAGTCTTGGATGTGGTCAAAACTTTGAGGATCAAGATTCATCAAATCATTATCAATCTAATATCCCCTAATCTTATATGTTTTACCATACAATTTTTCAAAAGTCTCCCATGCTTCTTTAGGTGTTGTACATGAATCAATATGAAATTGTAAATCAAATGAGACTAATGAACATATGCATCCAAGTGTTTTCTCTTGATCAATCTACCATTTTGCCAATTCTTTAGCATTAGTAGGTTTTTGAGTAGTGTCCTTTAGATGACCTATTAGACCTTTTGTCATGAGATAGTGCCATACTGATTTTCTTCATGTAGCATAATTATGTGGAGTTAGGAGTTCAATTTGAGATTTCCCCATTGCAAGAACACAAACCAAGCAAAAGCATGCAACCAATCATTGCAAGATTACCCCCCCAAATCACTCAACCAAGAAGCCCCCCAAGAAAGATTTGATTTGGCACTTTATACTTAGTGTGTTTACAATTTCCATTGCCAAAAATAGCAAAGTGGACTTTGATCTTGGTACGTGCAGATGCCAAAATAGGCCTCAAGCTCACAGTGAAAAAATTACAATAGATGAGATAAATCGGATTACACCACTAGAAAGTACATGAAAAATCATACGCTTTCAAAAAAAAAATCACCTAAAAATGTTACTGTAGGAGCAAATTATGAGCTCCTAAAGTGCCCAAAATGAGGACGAAGCAACAACACCTGTGAGAATCTGCAATTTCTGGAAAAACCAAAATCCAAAACCAAAAATGGATTGCACCACTGTGTAGAGCATGAAAAATTAGACCAAATACAAAAAATTGCTCGAAAAAAGGAGCCACAATGAGTGAGGTATGAGCCTCTGAAGTTCGCCTTCAGAAATCAAAATGCAAATGGTGAGGGGGGAGAAATTTTCAAAAGTCTGTTTACGTCATCACTGACACGATGCTGATGTCAGTAGTATACCTGATTAAATTTGGCGTCCTCTTGGCCGTAAAAAAAAAAATTCCTCCTTTTACAAAATATTCTCTGCACATCGACTGAGGGAGGAATCTTCTTGGATTTTGCCGGAATATGTTATTTGCCGAATTTTTTCGAAACTTCATCGGATTTTTGTTGATGCTGGATTTAGCTAAGAAACCGACCGTCGGTTGACAAACATTGTCGGTCGGATTTTCTTTTTTTTCGTCACCGGAGTTTTTAAATATGTCAGAATATGAACTCCGGTTGCCGAGGGTGGTGTGGCCCGCAGAAATGGAGGTCTCGCTAGTACACGTGGGCCCTGGTAGGGTTTGCGTAAGCAGTAACCTGCGGGTACAATGGATGATGTAGGTACTCTACGCAGGCAGGGTACTACCTGTTTTTTTTAATTTATTTTTTTCAAAGATTTTGCAATAAAACTTTTGAAAAAGAATTTAAATTGAAAATTTTTTTTTAAACATTTTTAAAAAAAATTAGAAAAATAAATTTATTTTTTTCACAAAATCGTATCCTGTGCATTTATGACGATCTAGAGCGTTGTAGGGCTCTGCGGGCAAAAAAAATTGCCTCACCGGATAACTTGCTCCAAATTGGACGAATGGACAATCGATCTTAGGGTTTTTGGCCCTTCTGGACGCTATGGCAGGGTCGGATTTGATCCAAAATGCTCCAAAAATGCAGCTACCTTCTGGATCTGGCAACCACAATGCAACTTCAAACCCTCATAGATTTGGCCTCGTATGTCCGATTTGGATGAAACAAAAGGCAAAATCGACTTTCTCGAACCTTTTAGATGCAACGGTGAGCTTATATTTGCACCAGCAAGCTCCGATATAAACCTCCAATAAAGAGCCAAAAATGGAACCTCCCCAAATCTGGTATCTCTCCTCAGAAAAAGACTCTCCAATGGCACCCAACCCGCTCTGATACCATGTTAGAATCAAACATGCTCTAATGTCATGTTAGAATTGGCTATGGATGCCAAGATCTATGGACCAAATGGAAAGCACAAAGAAGGGAGAAAATAATGTGACAAGAATAAACTGTATTCAATGTCAAATGATATGAGATTAATGTACAAATGTAGTAGAGACCCTTGGTTATATAGCCAAGGTGAGAACATAGGAGTGCATAAGATTATGACAAGTGTCGTAATCTTATGACATGAGACAACAATGAAAAGCTATCACTCCACCTAAAGTGGAAAGTGATAATGTGATAACCACCAAAAATAGTGGATCATCCACAAAAGGTGGAAACATAATCACATGATATGTCCATGAAAGGTGGAGGTGATAAAGTAATAAGAAGATAAGTCCACCAAAGGTGGAAATTCTTCAACAACTCCTATGTGGTCCCTAAGTAAACTTAACTAAGGTGTAATTATGACCTAGGACAAGGTACAAAATATTTAATTACACCAACACTATCCAACCATACTTATGTTGGGAGAGCAGGCCAAACTAATTTAGTATAGTATTATAGAAAAATTCAATGATTAAATGAAATCGTTCAAGCAATTGTAGATTAAAAAAATTAATGCCTTTAAAAATGAATATGATGTGCTTACAACCATCCTATTCGACCATACCTATGATTGAGAAGACCAATAACTTCAACAAGGTGTTGTTAAGTCAATATTACATGTGCCTTATAAAATATTCAAGTATATACTTTGAGATAATTTGTGTGTATTCAAAGGTTTACCTTGTGACCTATATGTATGCTTTGTAACATATGTTCAGGTGAATACTTTATGTGTTATGTGTATTCATGTGTATGCTTCCTACTCATGTGTATACTTGATGACCTTGGGATAGTGGACGGGTCCACGGTGTAGTATGGGATGCACCAAGTCCCCCTTCCCAATTGTCTGACAGTATAATTCATTCGAGTAAAACTAAATTTGTATTTGAGTATATACTCTATGACTTGTGGTTGTATTTGTATTTAAGTGTATACTCTATGAATTATAATAGTATTTGTATACTCTATGAATTATGATACTTTATGACTCTGCAATTGTATCCAAGTGTATATTCTATGATTGTATTTGTATTTTGACTTGTGATTGTATTTGAGTGTACATGACCTTGTATTTATATTTGAGTGCATACTCTATGACTTGTATTTGAATTTGAGATGCATTTGTATTCGAGTGTATACTCTATTAACTGTATATGTATTCAAGTGCATACCCTATGACTTTGTATACTTTGTGACTTTGAATTCAAGCGTATAATGTATGACTTACATGTATTCATGCTTTGTGACTTCATGTACTCATGCATATGCTTCATATATTATTCACATATATGCTTCATACTTCTTGTGTACACTCTATGTATTATGTGTATTTGTGCCTCATATTTATACTTAATGTATCACACACATCTATATGTTACTTCATGTATCTTCAACAAGATGTGTTCTTATAGTTACTTTCAAGAATGTGAGGAATGTTGTTTGTCAAGTTGCTTGAGCTACTTGCTTGTCTACTTGAGCTAGTTGCTTGCATGTTTGAGCTACTTGCTTGTCTACTTGAGCTACTTGCTTGCGTGTTTGAGCTACCTGCTTGTCTACTTGAGCTACTTGTTTGTCTACTTGAGCTAGTTGCTTGCGTGTTTGAGCTACCTGCTTGTCTACTTGAACTAGTTGCTAGTGTGCTTGAGCTACTTGCCAGTGTGCTTGAGTTGGTTGCTTACTTACTCGAGCTACTTGTTTGTTTGGTTGAGCTACTTGCCTACGTGCTTGAGTTGGTTGCTTGCTTACTTGAGCTACTTGTCTACCTACTTGAGCTACTTGTTTGTGTGCTTGAGCTAGTGTTTGCTTACTTGAGCTACTTGTTTTCCTACTTGAGCTACTTTCCTGTGTGTTTGAGCTACTTGCTTGTGTGCTTGAGTTGGTTGCTTGCTTGAGCTATTTGGTTGAGCTACATGGTTGTTTGATTTAATTTCTAATTCATGTGGGTTTAAGTTGTGAAGTGTATATTATGACTTGCATATATGTGTATCCGTGCAACTTACATGTATGTATACTTCATGTATTGTGTATTTGTGTGTATCCTATGTGCACTTTATGTATTCAAGTGTGACTTATGTATTCAAGTGTGTTCACATATATACTATATGACTCATGTATTCAAATGTATCCAAGTGCACACTATGGCTTATGTGTATTCAAGTGCCTTCAAGTGAATGCTTTGTGGCATACATTATGATTTGTGTGTGATCATGTGTATACCTTCTCTCTTACTTGTATTCCTATGTATATCTTGCGGCTTGTGTGCACTCACACTACATTTATGGATATACTTTGTAACCCACATATATCCCGACATATACTACATGTATTTATGCTTCATTAAGTATTTTCATGTGTGTGCTTCATTCCAGATATGTCTTCAAACAAGATTACTCCATGGTGTTTTATGCTTAAAAGATTGATTAAAACTTTGTTTGTCAAAATGTTTGTTGAGTTGAGGAGTTGTAACTATTGAAGTGAAAAGATGATTGGAATTGTGATTGCTTGAGGACAAGCAATCTTGGGCGGGGAGGACTGTCATGTCCCTAAATTGGAATGCAAAAATTACTAAGCATTGAAATACAAATACATAAAAAACAATACATGTTAAAATATAAATGCAAATAAAATATATATATATATATATAACAAAACACACACACACACACACACACACACACATATATATATATATATATATATATTAACAAATTTACTATAATTACAATTATCAAGATAGTATTATAATTACAAAATATTGACATAAGAAAATAATAATGATATATAATATATAATATATTGACACATTATACTTAATATTAATATTAAAATACATACAAGCAAACATCAAAGATAATATAAATAAATAATAAAATAATAAAATACATATTAAAAAGATAAATACAAATATTAACAATTTAATATTATTATAATTATAATAATAATATAATATTATAAATATTAATAAAATATATATAAAAACTAATACAAAATAAATATATTAAAATAAAGAAATATATAATATACTACAACAACAATTATAATTATTAAGGCAGCACCCCTAAAAGCAGCGATTAAATGAAAAGGCAATAATTAATATATAAGGGTGCAGCGATTCATTGTCAATAATTAGCAGCAATGATTAAGGTTGTGGAGGGAGAAATTCTGATCAAGGGCAGCGATTAACCAAGGGACATGATAATAATTAAAAGCTGCCTCCCTTTGAATAGATGCTTCCTTTCATGGGGATATAAAGTGAATAAAATGAGTTTGGGTAAAAAAATAAAGGAGGGAATGAATAAGTTTGATACGGAAGAAATCAGAGAAAGAGAAATAGAGACGGTGGAAATAAACTTATCATATATGAATTAAGAATTTAGTAATGGTTGGTGTTTGACATATATATCATAAATATAATTATATCAAATATAATATATTTTCGATATATATATAATTCATATGTTGATAAATATATTTTGGTAATTGATAAGTGTGTATATATATATATATATATATTGAGACTGATAAATACCTCATAAGTGGTGGACACATACAATATATACAAAATAATATATATATGTAATATATTATTTAATGATGTTTGTAGCAATTATTGAGCCTTATAAGTAATAAATGATTCTATTCATCTACTATGATTATAAATGGCATAATAGAATTCCACCAATGGGATCTTGAAAGACATTTAATATCTACCCTAATGTACTTATGAAATATATTATAGAAGAACCATTCATAGTGAATGATAAGAAGGAAATGAATAATCCTTTGACAAGAAGGAAATATTTATATCATCTTTGATCGTATTAGATATTATCACTGAAACTTATTGATTTCTAATGCTTCTAATGTCTCTTTGAGAAAACTTTGAATGCAAGATTCCTGTATAAGTGCTTCCACTAAAAAGGGGACATTACATTATGGGTTTTGGCTTAATTGTTTTGTCTAAGAGTCATACATTATAAATACTACAGTAGCTATATCAATGAAGTGTTTATTCATCTTTCATAGTATTTGTAACAATGGCAAGAAAGACTGATAATTAAGAGCTTTTTAAACCAAAATATTGCTCCCATTTAAAAGCATTTGGATGCATCTTGCGAGATTATATTCTGCAATTTTGTTATTTATTAGCTGCCTGAGTGAAGTGCAAGATAACTATCTTAAAATCTCAATTTTTAACTTGTATTCTTAATTTCATTGGTTTTACTTGCATATTCTCAAGCCTCTCTGCCAAAATTACAAATGTAATAATGTTTTGAATATTCTGGAATCTTCTTAAGGCACAATACCAAAATATTCAAAGTTTGATTATATTACCAAAGTCGCCTAAGGTGGTTTTAGCGCCGTTGTAATAACATTTCCTATGAAGTGAAGTTCTCCATATGGGCTTACATCCTACTTAACTAAAACATGCTAATTTCTATACATTATATAGCAAGTGACTCAAAAAAGGTGCTTACAAAAGCAATCTAGAAATAAATGCATCCCAGTGATTATACATGAATTTATGTATATCAAAATCTGGGCCATCTCGAGTTTTAGTTATGCATTTGATTTAATCTGTAATAATTGGTCAGCATCCAAAGTGGGCTTCTTTAACACTATTGAGAACACTCTGTTTAGTTCATCCAATGCATCTTCATTCAAACTGAAATCTGACCTCCATGCGATATGCTCATCTGGCCTAACCAAAATTGCACCTTGATTTGGCATTTTACATAATTCCCACCATGATCCTGTGATGTCCTCGGCATCTATCACAGATTCTCTATTCATTCTCCTCCAATCCTCTGCAACCACAGAACCTCCCTTGACTACGGATTGCCTTTCTGGTGTTATCAACATTTCATTTTCATGATATTCATGTATGGCTTGGTTACAAAGAGCATTGTAAGAAGACTCTCCTGGCCACATAATACAGACCTTCAAAGGAATTTTGCAAGCCTTTGCAAGTTTAAGTGCATCATCAGCCCAAACATAGGATCTTTTATCAGGTGCAATTATGAGAAGAAACTCAAGCATATGTCCAGGAACTAGATCCAAAGTTGAGCAGATATCCTGTCAATATAAGATGTAATAACAATAATATGAGAAACAGAAACAAATTTTAAAATGGATGCAACATTGGCTATAATGGTGGTGAAACAACCTATCAACTCTTTAATCATCCCACAAATACCCTCTGATATACAACCAATAAATTAACAAGATAAAGGTCCCCAAGAATCAAATAGTTCGATTCCTGCCTACTTTTTCTATGATAACATATCTGCTTTTTGTTATATGGTTTTCCAATCGTTGCAGATCAAACCTAAATAAGAAACCCAACTTCTACACTACTGCATAGAGGGGATAAATCATCTCTTATCTACTTAAAATCTTAGACATTATAGAACAAGAATGCTGACAGGCACATGGAAAGCACAGAAGAGGAAAAGGCTAAAGAAGACTAAAATTTGGCTCCTTTGTGGCAATCCTACGAATATATTAGGTCCTGTGTGCAGTTGATTTCCCTCAGAAACTAAAAGAAGACTATGTAATCAATGGCACTTTGTCCTAAATTGATGTTTCCTTACCAGCAGATCAAGATTATTACAAGACCAGATATTCTTTAAATGTAGCTGTGGAATGATCGTCAACACGCTATCATGCAAATGAGAAAATGGACCATGTGTTACATTTTTATGTCCATGTGACTACTGTGATGTCCAGACAAAGATTGGAAGTATTTTGTACTCAAGGCAATGAAGACAGTAGATCAGACAAAGCTAGGTCAAAGAATGAAGTACAGAAAATTTTCTAATCAAAACAAACAAATTTCGCGTCCCTTACATGGCACCCATGATGATAGAAACGAGACAAGGATAAAGTTTACCATATTACAAAACAATTTACAGATATTCACCTTGGCTAGATGGAATTTGTTTTGACCTATAATCCTTATTTGCATGTGTGGCAAGCGTGACCCAGGCTTAGATGATGGAATATAATCTCGACGCCTTCCTGTAGGTTTTTCCTCTAATATATCATTTGACATGTTACCTTCAGGAACCAGCGATCCTTGTTCATATCTGAACAATACAAAAATTAGCTTTGCTTTCTGACTTCACAAAAACATCTCCCGGGCAATGCCTTTAAGATAGTACCATTAACATACACATCTTAATGATCCAGGCACACCTTACATACTATTAACCTTTCAAATTTGAGATATCCCATATAAAAGTAGCAGAAGGTAAAAGAGAGGACAAACGTGCAATGTTAAGAGTTGTTAAGGGATGGAAGAGAATACCTGAAACCAAGATCTTCTGCAGGAAACTGGAGCTGAAGACTCTGGCCATCTTCTAAGATATGTTTAACTCTTTCAAGCCTTGCAGATCCTAATGGATTATACCTGCTGAGGAGAGGAGCTGATAGTTGTGCACGCCCTAGTGCAAAAATGCTCTCCAAAAGTACTGTTTGCAGCTGACTTGGAAGAATGGAACCAATCCCATTCACTGTCTGATGCACTATCCTAATTCAGTAGAATCACACATTTAAACAAATCAAGAAATATAAATATATTCTTTCAAGTTTCAAAATGATTCAAACAGGTGGTGAGACAATTAAAACTCTTCAACTAACTAGAAGACATGCCACTACCTGAATTTGCAATATTTGGGTTAAGACCCAATGCTGAAGGAACAGAAATTGCTGCCTTGAAATTTGCCACACTGAGTGCTGTGTTGAATTCTGCTACCTGGTTTCAAAGGAAAAACAGAAACATTTTATAATTGTTTTCTGCATTACTAAGGTTCAAACCATACATGGAAAAGAGAAAATAGTGAAACAAGCAATACATAGTTTCCAGAATGTCTCTTGTACCGGTTTGCGCTCCATTTCGTAAGTAGTGAGTAAGTCAGTTGAGGCAAGCCCATTCAGGACAGAAGCTAATTTCCAAGCTAAATTATGAGCATCCTGTATACCTGTGTTCATTCCTGCAATTGTGGTAGATCAACATAAGCAAATGTGGAATATAATAAATCTCTCTGAGAGATGGAACTAAGATGGGAACTGCATATACTGTAAATGGCAAACTTAGATGAGCTTAAAAAAATAATTGATTACCCACAAACTTGTACATATGAAACAGATATAAGAACATAGCCTAGTAATATAAAACATAAAGCTCAAATCTTGTAAATTATATGAGGTTAATAAACATAGTTCTTATCAAAATGGCCAAATTGAAAATTACTATCACAAATGACAACATTAGATGCAAACACATAATACCAACAACCACAAATATTGACAGAAAAAATATAAGCTTGTGAGATAATCACGAAGACCAAATTAAATTAGCAGCAAAGGAAGGTCCAAAGAAGTATTGTGTTTGCTTGTGAGGACAAACTACAGAAGAATTCTCGTAATTATAATCGAGAAATGCATTAGATGCACAGACTATTAAGATCCTTCGGGATTTATCCTCTTCCAGAAGGCATGCCTCTAACCATATAAACCACAATGTGGTTCTTCTACTCTTGAGAGAGAGGTCACAAGTTCAAATCCTGCAGGGGGTAAGGTATGTACACCTCGTATTGTGGAGCACGAGTTAGGTGCCTCCCTCATATTGGGAGTACGAGGAGTCCCATATACTGTAAGCCATCTGTAGACCCAAAAACAGACCGCCTGGTATCGTGGACTATAAAAGGACCTTTCCTTTCCTTTCCTTTCTACCTTGATTTTTAAGGTTTGATTCTACAAAGAAACTTATTCATCAACTTTAGCATGAACCTTTAGTGGCAGACTGTACTGTCTTATATGTGCAAGGAAACTTTTTCTAGATGCCGGTGAGTAGAAAAAAATACTAATACTTTCTAGACCTTAAGCATGAAAAAGATAAATTTGACTTCCTACCTAATCGTGCAGTTCCTTAATGAAATAAATTTTACTAACCAGACACCAGAACTTGGACTTGCCATTTCAAGCCTTGAGAAGAAACTTAGCAAAAGGCATCATGTAGAGGCTGCATTTTCTTATAAGGAACCCTAGCAAAAAAGCAACATGAGAATAAAAGTAAATGGCAACTAGCTGGAATTTCAACTTCTCACAGACATAGGTAGTACATTTTCCTTGAAGATTCCCACTTCCTAACTTCTTTCTAATACAGACCTAAAGCAAAATATTGATTGGAAGATGAAATATATTAGACACTACAGAAAAGAATTTTAATGATTGCATACAAAAATACCATGTTACCTAGCCCTCCCAAAAAGGTTCTCATACCCAGGTAAAATGAGTTTGGTCTTAGTTTAGGGCTAAGTTACCGGGTTCGGCCCTGGGAGGCTTGGGTTAGATACGGGTTCGATCCGGGTTCAGAATTCGGGTCCGTTTTGCCCAAGTTCGACCAGGGTTCGAAAAACTGACTGTGGGTTCAAACCGAGTTCAGAACCCGGACTGTGGGTCCGACCAGGGTTCAAATTTTTTGAACCTGGTTCGAACCCGGGTAGAATTTCATGCCCAGGCGGACGTAAAAGCGCCTTTGCAATTTTTTAATATTTTTTTCAGTCTTTATTGACTTTTAAATAGGTTTTTTTTCCCTTTCAACCCTAAAAATTTCCATGGGACCACCCATGCCGCTCACATGTCAACAGAAAATCCAGTTATACAGTCACATGGCATTAATGTCTTATTCATTTAGCTTGCTTACAAAACAATTTGGCTGTGCAATTTTGATCTCTTTTGTTTTTATCCATATTCAACTTCAAATAGTTGGAAAATAACACCTTTGCCTCTAAATTTTTATGTTCTTGATGGAATTTGGTCAACTTGTGTAGAGCTCTTTTTTCAAAGAATTATATAAGATTAGATCCAGATATGGATTCTTGTTCGGTTGATTGCATGTCTTGGATTTTGAGTATAAAGTGGTGGTGTATTTTTCATTTTTTGCTATGTTATTTGACCAATAATATGGTGGTGTATTCTGAACTTAATTACTGCTGCAAATATGTATATATTTCTGATTTTTATATGTTTTTGTATTACCGATCCCAAAACAAACCTAAATCCTAAAAAAAAAATTCCCGAACCGGCGAACCGGGTTCTCGAACCCGAACCCGAACCCAAAACCGAACCAGTAACTTAGGTTTAGGGCAAATATGACCTAGGGTTTGCCCTAGATTCACCCCAGGCACCCCAAGTACCTTTTGGGTCCTTGGGTGGACCTAAGAGGGACCCATGGGCCACTAACCCTAAACTGGCCAAAATAACATTCTTTTAATTTTCTTTGAAACAAAATTATAGTTAAATGACTAATTTTTCCTTAAAGTGTATTTTGTTGACTACTTTTGCCAAAAGTCAGTCATTTATGCCCTCATTTCACAAGTGAAAGAGCCCAAAGTAGTATTTTGCGTCCAAGTTGCCATTTTTTTTCTTGAAGGTTGTTGGATATTTCTTCGAAGGTGCAGGCCACAAGAGAGAAAGCTGAACCTACAAGATTTATCTATCAAAAGTGAGATTATCTTGTGATTTTTTTTATTTTTTAGAATTCTTTCAAGTTTTTCTAGTTATTTTTCCTTTTATAAAATGTTTTGAATTTTTTTTAAGCTTGTAGACATAATATAGGGCTTATAATGCCCCATTTTTATCCTTAAGATAATGCAGCGTAAGGTTGTAATGTTTTTTATTTTGTTTTGTTATTCATACAGAATGACTGGCAGTTCTAGTTTAGTATTCAATATTGTGTTCTTATTGAAGACTATCGAAAGTATTCTACTTGAAGTGGATTAGGACAACCCCTTGAAGTGGCATATTATTCTCAAGTATTTGTAGTATATTTTCTATTATATTCTTATCTTGTGCAAGTTGTTTCATTACAAGTGGTATCAAAACTACGATTTGGGCAAAGGTGAGGACAAAACCCTATTTTTTGAAGATTTACCTTTATCTTTCAAACAGCTGCAAATTTTCCTACAATTGTTTTATTAAAGTTGGAGGATCATATAAGAAAGCTATAACCCAAAATATTAAGTTTAGATCATCAATATTAAGAGAGATATTGCATTTTTATATTTTTCATAAGTTCGCTTTCTAGGCTGAAAATCAAGGATTTTTTTTTATATTTTTACATTTCTAGAAAGCTCGCCAAAATTAGTAGCAATATATTAATTGTATTTTTATTTTTGCGGCTAAAAAACATTATAAATTGATTAAATCAAAGTTGGGTATAAAGTAGAAATTTAGAAACCCTAGTTTCAATGGGGATTCTTGACTTTGATGGAAGTGGAGATGCATTAAAATGGTGGCAAAAATATAAAAGAGCTCACAATAAAAGTGATATATGGCTTGTGTATTTTGCATTATACTTAGAAGGTGAAGCTAAACCAGTGTTACAGGACTCACCCAAAATCGCCTAAACTTGGTGAGTCTCGAGGCGAGCAACCCTCGACAAGTTTGGGAGACTCGGCAGTCAAGCACTCGCCAGACTCCCTGAGTCTAGGCGAGTCTCAACCCACAAACTCGACTATTTTCATTAAATAAATTATAACCTTTCAATGTTATGACATGCCCATCTAGGATTTACAAAAAAATATGAAAATGGTGTGTGCTATGAAGGTTTGTGCAGTTTTGAAAGTCTTCATTTGGGCTGCCCCTTGACTCCACTGGGGGCACTGCCCCTCAACCCTGTTGGGGTGTTTCCCCCAAACCCCCATCAAACTATAAGTCTAAGCAAGTAATAGGCCAATGATGAATCATGATCATAAAACCTACGAAATACATATCCCTTGTTGCAAATCTTCGCATCTTCATAGTCAAAGCCATAATCAAGGATTATTTTGTTTCATACATTGGACAACTTGTTTAGTATACAAGGATGGCCATAGGCAAAGTTGGCATGCTACAGTCATTGTACTGTTGAATACAGGCTAAGTCATAGTTGGCAAGAAATGCCAATTTCATAATGCAAAAATGTATCAATCATGACTCATAGAACAATCCCATCTATTAGTATCCTAGTTAAGGTCAAACTAGAACATAACCATTTATCTTTTTACTTAACCGTTCCTCTTTGTTAATGAGATTGACAACAAAATATGCAGCCATGAAGGCTTCAAGAAAACTTTAATAATAAATTCCTCACTTGAATATACACACCAAATCCAAACATTGAGACACAAGCAAATGTCATGGCTACATCATCATCTAGGACCTATCTGAGATGCTAGCGCATGACTTGTCGTGATGTTGGGATGAGTAATGCAAGCTCCTCTGAGCTGTAGACTTGTATTTTTAGTTTTGACATTTGTTTCGACGCCATGGATTTCAAATCCCATTTCTTTTGTATACATTTGACAATATTTATATATCTAAAAGTGTTATTTCCTTCAGCTAAAGTTTGTGTTTATACTTATTTGATCGATGTATACTTGTATATGTGATCAAAGTAGTTTCTATTTGATGAGGTTATTGTGTCTTTTAAGGTTTATTTATTAAAGGGTGCATGAACAAGTTTTAAATCCTTAAAAATCTTTAAATTTATTGGGTTTTTCAATTTGTCGAGTTTGCATCGAGTGTGGGCTCTAAGTCTGAGTCTGAGTCAAAAATCAGCTTGTTGAGTCCAAGGTGAGTTTGAGTCTTGGAACATTGAGCTAAACAATGGTATGAATAATTGAATAAGGATATTTCTTGTTTGGATGAACTAACAAGTTTTCTTAGATAGATGGGCTCAAGGAGGTGGAGGAGAAGGAAAAGAGGAAGATGAAGGATAAAAGTACATACACTTTTGCTCCAATCAAGGAAAATTCAATCCTTCAATTTTATGGATGTATTCAAAAGGAAAAGGTTATTACTTCTATAAACCCTAGCAACAAGTATAACCTTGTTGGAGTTTCAATTAGCACCTCTGGAGTGCTTATTGGAAACGGACAGCTATTGCAAGTGTGTTAGTACATGCTCTTCGGATTATAAAGAGGAAGATCTCTCTTTGCTGATTTTCTAATGTAAAAAAAGGGAGTTACTAAGGTTCCTATCTTTTTTACTCAGTGGCAGGACACAAGGGTGCATAAACACAATGTGTCGTAGCTAAGTTTTTCTCTAGTTTTCGCAGATCTTAACTACAACTAACTAAGCTTCTAAACTATCCTACCTCCTCAAGATAAACAGAGCATGAGGGCGTAGGAGCAAAATGGATGGGTTGGATCACTTGAATCCTCCGTCTCAATGGAATATGGTCGAGGCTCTGAACTCTCGGATATATACCAAGATAGGGCTCGATACAAGTAAACACTCGTTATGGTAAATTGGATCTGAGACTTGCCAAGGAGGAGGAACTCCTGTCCGAGGTGTAGGCTTGGAAACAGCTCACTGGAAACAACAAGGAACGATGGCCTGTCTAACAGGATTCCCGAGGAGGTGACGACACCTATCCAAAGTGTAGGCTGCAAGACAAATCATTAAACAACATCATACGATAATGATCGATAACAAAATATCCAAGGAGGTGATGACACCTGTCCAAGGAAGAGATTGAAACAATGCACTATTTGAAAACAAGACTTTAAATGGACTCAAGTATTTAGATCAAGCAAGCATGCGCCATCTGATTTATTTCTTCAAGCTTTCTCCAAAGAATTACAAAGGTCGGGACAGCAAAGGCACGAAATCATGCACAATTACGATCAACCAACGAACTCTCATCCAAGAGTGAACAGATATAAACAAGCTAACTCTAGCAACAATGGCGCAACAATTTTGCTTAGCAAATAAAGGTTAAACAAATAATGAGCCCAAGGCTCTTATTTATAGAAACTCAAAGGAGTAGGCAACCCTAAAATCTCCTTGAGTTAACAAACAGTTCTTGCCAATCAACAAGATTTATTCCTATGTCTAAAAGTAGGTGAGCAAGCAGTTAACTGGAAAACTACTTCAATTAACTGAAACTAAACAAAAGTCAAACTGGGAGTCTAGCTCAGTTGACTGACACCTAACTAAAAGTGAACTTACAATTACAAATGTGTCTCCAAATAGACATCCACCTTTAAAGGAGATCTGAGATCCACAAATCATGGGAGTCAATTAGACATCCTAGATCAGTGGGATCTAACATGCATGATCTGTGGAGATTTGGAGTCAACTTGGAAAGGGGCATCAAGTTGACTTCAGTCATATTTATTGCTACTTTGGAGGGTAGGACGTCCTTCTTGAGGTGTTTAACACCTCATCACCATTGGTCAACAATGCTTTTGTTCATTCGTTGACTTCTTCATACAAAGATCGTTACATCCCTGTCAATCGTCAGCTTATCACTTGTCAGCAACTTGATGTATGCATCTCCTTTATTATGCTTCCCTTAGGAGGGTTACTCCTTTTCTTTTTGTCTGTGTTTCCACTTTGATGTGGAAGGTAGTGTAGTATTAACTGATGGCGGCTCTGTGTTGGGAATGACTACCTTCCATGTTCTTTTGCAGCTTTGACGTTTTCCTTGATCTTTCTCAATGGAAGAGTGTTGTATGATGAAACTGCGAAGCTTGATGATGAAACCGCGAAGTTTGACCACGATCACTCCAACCATGAGAAATGCACATGAACTTGCTGCATGTGTAAAACTCCAACGGTTACCATCCTCTAAACTGGCCTTGGAAGGCAATCAGATATACGAGGTGAAACCATTATGGAACCTGTGGACTTGTGTCTATGCTTGTCAATCTGTCCAAATTGACCTCTGGGTGTGCCCAACGCAGATCGGTGCCAATCGTTTTTAGAAAATCATGGAGTAAGACCATTTTGGTATTGTATTCGTTTTAAGAGAACTGCGTTTTGAAAACCTTGAAGATTGATTGTGCACACAATGCTACTCAGACAACGTTTTTTGGAACTGCTAAAAATAGCCTCGTTGGGGGTAATTTTTACGAAAAATTCTGAGACATGGGTTTCATTGAGAATGATTTTCTAAACAAACCCAGATCGTCAGAAATTTGGAAAAACGAGTTTTTCTATGACATGCAAGAGCCCTTCAGTGGTAGAGGCAGCGAGGCACCAGAAAGTGATTTTTCTCGAAAAAATCCAACACATGGGTTTTGTTTGTGCTTCAAAGCTGAACAAACCCAGTTTGTCTGTTTTTCAAAATTAAGACTTTCTCTGGAAACCCTAAAAAATAGGGGCAGTAGGGCTACTTTTTTTGGAAAAATCTAACATGTGGGTTTTGTTGAAAAAGTTGTGTTGATCATACCCAGTTGGCTAGATCTATGATTATTTGTCTTTTTCTCGAACATGCAAGAATTTTAGACAAAAATAGAGGAAGTAGACAAAAGGTGGATTGGAAATTATCGGCTGTCAATCTAGAAGAATTATGCCTTTTGATGCAAACTCTGATAAATAGTCTCTCTGTGCAATAGATCTTCAAAAATATGAAGAACGGTGAAAACCCCTTTGTCAGATCTTCAAAAAATGTTGGAGAAGAAAAATATCCGTTCTTGAGCTCCTCAACCTACAAAGAAATAATGAATAATGGATGCCTAGATGTTTTGATATGTCAATTTGGAGTTGCAAGCATCAATTGGGCATCCAACTCATGATTGAGACTGATTTAGAGTTCAAAAAGGTGATTTCCACTGATTGTGGAGTGTTTGGCCTCTTTTTGCCTCCAAAATTTGTTAACTCAAGTCAACATTTGCTTTCGACTTTCTTAGGCGTCCCTTTTGGAGTTTGATCATTTTTTGCAAGTTGAAGTGCCTCCGTTTGACCTTCGATCCTGACTGCTCAGTTGATCTTCAACAGTTGCTGATGGATTCGTTGTCGAGATGGGATCAGCCTGAAGAGATATGCCTAGGAGAGATTAACTTAGAAAACTGAGTTTGAGCCTCTAGAATGAAGGACGCCTTTCTTCAAGAGGGGCGCTTTTAGCTGTGCCTTAGTCAATTTTCATTGACTGTTCTTCGTTTTGGCCTTTCCAGACCCTCTGTGCTTTGATCTAACGTTCTTGTTGATGGATGAGTCAGATGACTCTGCTTGATGATGCATCGGGTAGCCAGCTCAGTCCTGCACAAGATGACTAACTTCCCAGTTGATGACAGTGAGTTTTATGTCCTTCAAACTCAAGGGCGCCCCTATCCAGCAGGGGCACTTTTAGCATGCTGATTGGTTTTGTCTACTCTGAAAACTGCCTGCCTTGATCTCTATCATTAGATGATTCAGTTGTCGGATCCTTTTGTTGACAATCTCGTTGTCGAGATTGATCATAGCTGAGAAGGTTGTTTTGGAGAGAAGTAAGCAATCAAACTGCATTTACTCCTCCAAAAGGAAGGGATCCTTTCTCCAAGAGGGGCGCTTTTCCTCTATCCTTAGCCAATTTTTGGCTTGTCCTTTCAATCTCCAGTTCTGGATTTTTCTGCTTGATCTCAACGTGTGATCGTTTGGCGTGTCCTGTGAACCTGCTGTCAGATCGATCACGTAGCTAGGAGGAAGCTGAGAAGATGTCATTTATGAAGCAGTTGTTGATGGATTCATCTGATACCTTGAACTGAGGGGCGCCCCTGGCCAGCAAGGGCGCTTTTAGCTTGAAGCTCTTTGATTTGGCATCTTTATTGTTTATAGATTCTCCATACTTCGCTGAGGATTGGCCAATGATCCCTGAATCAGATGATCTTGTTGATAGTTGCATTGTCGAGCCAGCACGAAAGTGAAGAGGAGGACTAATCTGAAGATATCAAATGATTACATTTGCCCTCTGAGATCCAAGGGCGCCTTTCTTCAAGAGGGGCGCCTTTCTCAACCGTGACTGTGTTTTGCCTTGGTAGACAAAACGTCCATCTTCCAGAGCTAGCCAAATTTTGGCCTTTTTCGTTTTGAGAATCTCCTTCGTTGAACGACATCATTTTCATCCTTTTTCGCCATAGCTTCTTCGTTGGAGTTCTTGAAGCTTATCTTTCAGCACCTGGTACTAGCCAATCTGCCATTAATGGCTGCGAAGCTCCTAACTTCGTTCCTAAAAAATAGAAATAGACCCACCAGAGTAAAACATATCTTTTGCTGATTTTGACTTGATCAGTGTGATCGTGAAATCAATTAACCCTATCAGAATTATTTTCAATCATTTTCGGGAAGGTCCTATTTTTAAGGGCATAAAACCCTAATTTTCAAATTTTCAAATTTTCAGAATTTTAACCATAGGTGCCTTGACAGAAACCCACAAAGACTTCATGTTTGGTTTGACCTAAAACATACTTTCGACAGCATTTTTACATGATTTAGCTCAATTTAAGCAAAATGCCAAAAAAAATTATTTTGGGTACAACAAACCTCATCAATAAAGAATTAGCTAAGAAACTACAGGTACAAGAAAGACACATCAAGGCTAGTCAAATAGCAAGTAAGGAAATTCAAAGTTTTGAAAATTGAAGCTTTCTATGAATAAATATCTTTTTCATTCAAACTTTCGTGCTTTGGATATGGATGGGTTGGATGTTTTTCTTGGTTATAGAAATGTCTAGCTCATCTACCTATTCCAAAATTGCAATGCCAACTCCCTCTTAGGAATTGGGTAACAAGAAAACTATACGTGGGGGTTAGGAAGATGCGATAAGGTTATAAAGCTCAAAATTTGGTAATTACATAGCCAAATTGGGATATATGACTGCCATTGAGATCAAAAGTTTTCATGATTGGCCATCTCATCTACACTAAACAAATGGCGTCTCCCTAAAGCTAGTGCATTCACATGGACTACTCTGCACAAGAGGATTCTTGCAGGTGAGCAACTTCAGAAAGTTGGGACTTTGGGCCCCCTCTAGATGTATTTTCTACCAACAAGCAAAAGAAACCACTTGATCATTTATTATTTTATTGCTCCTTTGCATTGAAATGTTGGCATTGGCTATGTACGTACTTGAATTGGCTTAGAGCATTTCCAAACTCTCTCCTCAAACGGTTCATCAATTGGCCAACCCTGTTTACCAAATCCATCATTGCCTCTATTAGGATGGTTAGTCCTTCAATGGTTATTTAGCACATCTAGAAAGAGTGCAACAAGCACGCTTTTCAAGAAAAAAATTACCCAATGGGAAATCATGATTGTAGGAATAAACATTGCGATCAATCAAGTTGTCATGAATTGTGTCAAATATCAAACAATGAATAAGAGAACTTTTTCATCTTGGTGTTGGTAAAAACCAAAGAAACAAAGTTGAAAGGAATTGCCATGTCTTCCTAGGTTGAGAGCACCACATTATATTATTGAACATATATGAAAAATAGAAAGAGTTATAGTCTAAAAATAGACAACAATTACAAATGACCGTTAAAACAACTTTAGTAAAGACTAATAACTATCATTATCTGCTAACTTTTTACATATGAGTGTAAACGTACACTTTGTTATATTATTATACTAATATTCTAATAAACACCTTAATGACTTAACCAAAAGGATTTGGAGGTTTTGTCATTAAATTACAAGAAGTGCAAAAATGGGGAGAAATATCTACATAAGCAACCTTCACAACAAAAAGCATATGAGAAAGATATACAAAAAGAACATAATAAACATGCTTTGTTATGGAGTTATCAATTGGTTTGCTTATCTTCCAAGGTGATGCATTTGATTTGGTGAAGTCATTGTCAAGCTTACCTTCAAAGTACCCCTAGAGCCTCTACAACATAGAAGTCTCAATTGGAGATGAACTCTATAAGGGTTAAAACTCAACCAAAATGGAGACACTTTCAATTCTGCATTATTAACAAATAGGTGGAGAAGAACCACCCAAAGGCTAACACATTGAAACACACCATGAACTAGAAGGTACTTTTTTCACTAGTGCCACAACAATAGCTTTTGTCTTGACCTCCTTAGATTTACCGAACTATAGTTCCTTTGATGTAGCATGCCAAAGGCTAACACATTGAAAAACACCATGAACTAGAAGGTACTTTTTTCACTAGTGCCACAACACTAGCTTTTGTCTTGACCTCCTTAGATTTACCGAACTATAGTTCCTTTGATGTAGCATGCAAAACAAGATCAACAAGTTTGTACAAGTCTTTTTACACACCACCTGGCCTAGCACCTCAAGTAATTACCTTATCCTAATTTACATCACAATCAATGCACTCTATCCCTTGAAATTATACTAGAATATTAGGATTCTCTACAATGTCTAATAGAATAATTTTTTGTTCAAAATTGGAACATACTTAACATTTTGTACTAAAACTTTGATGTCATCGTTGAATGCAATTCTAACATCACCTATCCCTTTGACAATATGTGACTTGTCATCACCAAGCGAAATAGAATCTCTACAACTCTCATCAACAATAAACCTAACATACCAATCCTTTCGACATGTGAAGTGTCTAGATGCACTTGAATCAAAGAACTAGCAACTGCTTTTGACAATATCTAAAAAATCCATCAATGCATACTTCATCAATTTTCCTCAACAATATCTACCACAGTAGCTTCATTATGATACTGGCTTCCTTTGATATCTATATAATCAATCATTGTTATAGAGAGGCCAATGGTGTGGCGGATTTCCTTGCCAACTACGGCATTAACATGTTAGAGAATTTCAAGGTCAATTCCTCAATGGACCAATGGGTGGGTTAGATGATAGATAGGGAAATGACCCCATAACCAGTACTTGTGAAATCAATTTGGAGGATATCCCTCAATTTTCCAAGAATCCTATTAAAGCTGAAACAACTTTTCATGATGTTGCACACTATCACAATGCCACCATCCCTTGCCAATGCATTGATTCATAGGGGCCCTCCTTATAGTCCAATGAATTTCACAATTTGTCCTCATTCATAGTCTTCATTACACATGTTGTCTCACTGCACCTCCAAGCAAAAGTAATGCATAGATCCTCATTTTCACCTATACACAAAGATGTGAGGAGCTACACTTTGTGGGCCTGTGATAACAAAAAGAATGAAAAATGTCATCATTCAATCAACTTTTGTTGAGGATACACTTCGTGAGGTAATTGGTATATGTTTTTTGCAGTCAGATGTAAGAAGCAAAGTTAAGAGTGACCTATCAACTGTGTTTGCTTCCAATTTGTTGGATTTCCTTAATGTCAAGAGATAGTCAAAGCCATATCAAAGCACTATGTGAGAGCCAAATATCTACAAGGTTTGGACAAGGCTCTAGCTATCACTATCTTGTTTTTGATCAAGCCTCTCTTTGTTTCAGGGTTTGAATTTCAAACCTTGGTTTCAATGACCTCCTTTAGGGGATCGGAGACTAAATTCTTGGCCTTGGTCAAGGTGGTAAACAAACTAGGGCTCCAAATAGGTGATGGTGGATTTTGATATGCTAGACATGGAGTAATTCAATTCTCCCATCTAGCCTTATTTCCCTCATTTGGAATATCAAAAAGCTTCCCATGCAGGTAAAACAATCAAATACCTAACGAGAATGCTTGGTCTTTAGTTTGTAGGTGATGATTCTAGAGTAAGATTGAGCTAGGCAATGGGAGGTTCAAGCAAATTAAGACAATTTAGTATGTAATGTAATAGTCAAGCATAGTTTAATACAGAATGTATTGCTTAGGCAAATGATGTAGGAGCATATAGATCCATGAGCAATCCTACATCACCCACGAAAGATTTGTTTTTTCTTTGCTTGATTGTTTTTCTTCTTTGTTTTGCTTGCAGGAATGGATGATGCAATTTCCAACGAATGGTGGATGGTTCATGGCCAAGTGACTACTTCATCTTGTTAAGAGGCCAATTGGGTACTCACGTTCCAAATTTGAGGAAGATTCGATAAAACTATGAAATTTATGCCATTGCGGAATTTTCCTATGCTTAAGGATATTTTGGTGATGCGGAACTTCAAGCATGTTCAGGATATATGTCCTTAATCATTCAAACCTCCGCCTCACTCCTTTTGCCTTTAATCTCAGCCAAAACTCCCCATTGCAGAATTTCAAGCCTATCTAGGATTTGTCCTATTAACCCCCAAATCTCCGCAATTTCCTTGTACTCCTAATTTCCCCGAAATGACTTGTTATTGCGAAACTTTTCATGCAATGTGGATATTATCCACATAACCCTCAAAACTATACAAAAAGCTTAATTTCCTCCAAAATCATGCAATTGCAAAACTTTCTAGTCAAGCAAATACATCTCTATACCCCTTGAATTTCTACAATTGTTGCCAAATGCATTTTTTACCAGAAAACGACAAAGTGACAATTTTAACTACTTGTATGTGGATCCTACAGGTCAATGAGGCCTTGCCACGTGTCCTATCATGGGGAAACCGCTTCTACCTTGTTTGCAAGCTATAAATATGGATCTTGAGCTCTTTTGAGGCTAGTTTTTAGAGACTTCTTCTGCAAGAATGAATTAGAGGGAAGTTAGATAGTGTTTGCAGATTGAAGGGGATTTCATGGTGAATGTTGAGGAAACTGTCTAGTTCGAACGTCTACGATTTTAAGGCTTATTGCCAAGGCATGTAAGAAGCCACGCCTGTATGTTGAATCGTAATGTATTGCACATCTAACACTCCTACTGGTATGTTTTAGTTGCAAGCTAATAAAGAGATATTTAATATTGTTGTTTGTAAGTCTTATTTGCTGCATGAGTCAATAGCTTGTCAAAGCCCCTGAGTCCTAATCTGCACCAACAAATTTTTGTCTAATATTCTACCTATATAGACTAACTTTCTCCATTTTGTAATATATGTAGAAAATGTATGTTTTACCGAGAGTGGCAAGATTGTTATTACTTGTTCTTATTCTCTAATTAATACAAAGGGATTGGACCACAAGTCGACACTTACACATCAAAACAATATGCAGTTTTCTGCAAGTTGGGACTCCCTAGTTGCAGCAGATCTGCAATTTACTTGTAAGAACAAGAAGAGGAAACTAGATTCTAAAAATCCAGCTAGATGATATGGACAAATGACATAAAATGGTGATACTAAGAATCTAGAATAGCATGCTTTTAGTGTGTTTTTATCGCACCAGCGATATTATTCATTTAGCCTCTATGAGCTTAAATTGCAAACATTATGCAAATCTACCTATCACCATGGAAAAGTTGACACTCTTCAAGCAAGAGCTACCTTTGATTGTTTATACTGACGAGCAATTGTTTTGTGAAGACATTGACTCTTTGTCCATCAACAAACAAACCTAGATCATTTCTTCATTTTTATAGGGAAAAACTTGTAGTGGTCCACAAGGAAGCACCCACCCAGCACTAAAAATTGGCCAATTTGAGGATGGGAATGAAACATCCCTCTACCACTACTTGTAGGACAAGGACGTACCATCCTTTTGGGGGAAAGGGACACCCTATCATCCCAAAGATGGCCAAAAGATGCGTAGGCATCCCTCAACTATCTTGAGGGAAATTGGGAGTCCCCCTATCCAAACATTGATTTAACCATTTTTTTATGAAAATGCAGATATTTAAAAACCCAAAAAGATATTGCCCTAACCTTCGTTAACAAGGAAACCCCTCCAACACTCTACACCCTCACAAAACCTATAAATATAATAGCCCACCCTTAGTTAAATCATAATCAGTGTTCCACGGGGACGCATTTCCCCCCTTTTTTTGCAAGTTTCCGAAACGGGGACGTTTCGGGGACGGGGAAACGGGTACTTGGCTTTTCCCGCCATCCCGCCACCGCCACCGGTACTCCGCCGGAGACGGGAAAACGTCTCCACGTTTCCTAGGAGACATGGAGACGTCTCCAAGTCTCCAAGTTTCCTGAGGAAACGCCTAGACGTTTCTCGGGAGACGGGGAGACGCCTGGCCGTTTCCCGTCGAGCCCATGTCCATGGGGGCGTAAAACTTGAAAAATAATTATAAAATCAAATTTTGAAGTGCTTTATGGTTACCCTAATTTGGCGTGGGCCCCACCCCTTCCTCCAAAACAACACAAAACAATGTTCCTTTATCATTTCAGTCACATTTTAATTGACTGATTTTTTTTGCAGCCAGCTGAAGAGGAGAAAAAACAGTTCAAAAACTTGAAGAATTCTGATTGAAGGAGTGAAAAGAGTGATTGCAAGTGTTATAGGAGTGAGGAGGAGCAAGAAAAAGAGGAGGAAGAGGATTCTATTGCATTTTGAAGAGATTTATCAAACACAAGGTAGGGTTTTTGAAGTTTTTTTTCAGATTTCTTCTTGTTTTTGTTTTATTTTATGAGTTTAAACTTGTTTTTTTTTTTCTTATTCATTTCAAAGACTCAAAACCAGATTTGATGTTGAATCTTGAGGGCAAAATGATGAAGATGATTGAATCATTCATCATTTTGCCCTCAAGATTCAACATCAAGTTTTTTATTTTAAAAATTTAATACTAAACTTGTTTTTAAAAAGAAAAAATTCTTATTCATCTCAAAATCAGATTTGATGTTGAATCTTGAGGGCAAAATGATGAAGATGATTGAATCATTCATCATTTTGCCCTCAAGATTCAACATCAAATCTGATTTTGAAATGAATAAGAATTTATTTTTTTTAAAAACAAGTTTAGTATTAAATTTTTAAAATAAAAAACTTGATGTTGAATCTTGAGGGCAAAATGATGAATGATTCATTCATCTTCATCATTTTTCCCTCAAGATTCAACATCAAATTTTATAAAATATAAATTGTAAATTTTGTTAAATTTGTTTTCAAAATTAAAATTTTAAATTTGTATTTCAATTTGTTAAACTAGGCTGATTTTATTTTAATTTTGTGAAATGCAGTCACTTTCACAATGAGCAATAACATGAGTGGTGATGACATGGAAATCCATTCCCATAGTGAACATGATTCAGATTTTGAACCTGAGAATGAGGGGGATGACCATGGGGTTGATCCTGCAACCCATTCTAGTTCCATGGTGAGTGCACCAGCTAGTACAGGTTGCCCTTCAGAGTTGTTGGCAGAGTATGCTAGGCGTCCTTTTGATCCTAAGTCTCCTCTCAAACAGTTTGCTTCAAGAATACAAGGCACATCACGTGCAGGTGGGGGAACAAGGAAGTGGAAGTGCCACATTTGTCAGGCTGAATGGTTTGGTAGCATCACTAGAGTGAATGCACACTTTCTTTTTTGGACAGGAAAAGGTGTGGAGCCTTGTAATTTTCTGAAGGAAACTAAAAATATACGTTATAGAATTGAGTTTAACAGGCTTTGGGGCGTTCCAGATGACACAAATATTACAGCCCCTACTACTTTGTCTGCTAGAGCAGCCCTTCAGCACATCCATGATCCGCCACATACTTCTCCTCATGCTTCACAGACGGGAGGAATGATGTTTGGATCTCCATCCTCTTCCACTACTAGTGCCGCTAGGGGGATAGCTGCAGGGAAACGCAAGTTGCAGACATCGCAGAGTAACCCCATTGCTGATATGTTTAATGTGCACCTGAGAGATGAGATAGATGAATCCATTGGCAAGTTCTTTTTTGCCAATGGCATTCCATTTCATGTTACACGGTCTCCTTATTATAGGGAGATGATGGCTATGGTGGCGAAGGGAGGAACATCATATGTGCCACCAGGTGAGACGAAAATGAGGACTTCGATCTTGGATAAGTGCTATTCCAAGATCAATATTTTGATGGAGAAGATGAAGGCATGTTGGGTGGCATCTGGGTGCAGCATAGTTATGGATGGGTGGACGGACATTAGCCATCGTCCACTCATCAACATCATGGTCACATGTGCAGAGGGCCCATACTTCCTTAGAGCAGTTGATTGTACAGGGCATCGCAAAGATGCTGATTTTCAGTTTCAGGTCCTCAGGGAGGCTATTGAGGAGGTTGGGCCACAAAATGTGGTCCAAGTAGTCACAGATGCAGCCCATGTGTGTAGAGCAGCAGGGAAACTCATTGAGGCAGCCTATAGGCATATTTGGTGGACCCCATGTTGTGTGCATGCCATGAACAATGCACTCAAGGACATGGGTAAGATTGATTGGATTAGAGGAGTGGTCACCGATGCGAGAGATGTGCAGATGTTTATCTGCAACCACCACACTTCACATGCACTCTTCAGGACCTTCGCAAAGAAGGAGTTCTTGAAACCGGTGGAGACCCGATATGCATCATATTTCATTCTCTTGGAGAGAATGATTGAGTTGCAAGAGGCATTGCAACTCATGGTTATGACTAATGATTGGAATAGGTGGGTCGAGGCCAAGACAACGCAGGGGAGAAGGGTGAAGGAGATAGTGAAGAGTGATGTGTTTTGGACTGATGCGAAATACATTGTCTCCATCATTTCTCCAGTATTCCAGGTTATTAGATATGGGGATGGGGATGCACCTAACCTTGGAGAGGTGTATGAGTGCATCGACTCTATGCTTGACCAGATGAGGGCTGCTGTGCACGTGAAGGACCCCTCTCTAGCATTCTACAATGAGCACATCTGGCCAATCATTCAGCGCAGACGGGACAAGTTGAACACTCCTTTGCATATGGTTGCCTTTGCCTTGAATCCTAAGTGGTACAAGGTTAGATCGGGTAGAGTGACACCGCTTCGGGATGATGAGGTGAAGGCGAGTTTCTTTAGGTGCATAGAGAAGATGTATGATTCTAGAGATACCGGCACAATTCGCACTGAGTGGACCAAATTTGCCACTTTTAGAGGCTATTCAAATGCGGCAAAGATGGATATAGAAACTATGGCACAGGAGGACCCACTTTTGTGGTGGAATTGTCATGGTACAAAATCTTTGACCACCACTCTAGCTATCCATCTGCTATCCCAGGTTTCCAGTTCTTCAGCTGCTGAGAGGAACTGGTCTACATATAGCTTCATTCACTCTCTTAAGAGGAACAGACTTACCTCTAAGAGAGCAGAGAAGCTTGTGGCTGTACACAGTGCTTTGTGTCTCATAGACCGCAAGACACTTGGGTACAAGGAGAGTCCAGCGGCACGATGGGATGTGGAGCCAGAGGAGCCTTCACAGATTGATGAGGATGATCCTACCACTTCAGATGCAGGGTTGGTTGGTGTGAGCTTGAGGGATCTTGACCTTGTGGAGTCCAGCAGTTCGAGTGATGAGGAGTTTGCACTTGCAGATGATTAGAGGCCTCCCTTCACTACATTTTGAGTTTTGACATTTTGGCATTTTATCTTTTGTAATGCTACTCATTGTAATGAAGAATCATGTAATCATCTTTATAGACTTTGTGATATGAATTATAATAGAAATCTCCAATTTGACAATTTCATTTGCCAAATTTTATTTAGCAATTAGCATTCAAGAAATCATCGTATTTAGATTTAGTAATTCAAATTTTAGTATTTACTATGTTATAATTTTACTAATTTCCTATAGTTTCATTTGAAATGTAATTCTTACACTGTTATACTGTTATGCATCTTTTCAAAACTAGTTTTTCAAGTACTATAAGTATATGTATAACTATATCAGGACCACCACCCCGCCACTCCCCCGCCGTCCCCAAACTTAGGCCCTTTGTCCCCCCGTCCCAGAAACCCGTCCCGCACGTTTCCCTGTCCCCCTGTCCCCAACGCCCGTGGAACACTGATCATAATCAACAATCAACAATTTGCCATTTGACAATGAGGAAGAATCTCCATTCACTTCATTCTTCTTTGTCAATTACTATTCATCAAGGTAAGACTCAAATCCAATGTGCTTAGGATTGCAATATTCAATCAAACAAAACACAAATTTTAATGAATTAATCATATAGATGTTCTTTTGTTCTTTTGTTCTTTTTCAAAGTTTCGGCTTTGAATGCTGTTTTTTGTTTAAAGTTGCAAATTTTCAATTCAACTTTAAAATTTTAATTTATAAATGCTGTTTTAGGGTTCACAAATGTTGTTTCAAGGTTAATAAAACATATGCATAAAGTTTTAGAACATTGTGTTTTTTTTTCTTTTTTTTGTCTGATTTACTTGTGCAATGATAAACTAGATAGCTGATTTATTTTGTGTATCTTCTACTTCTACGACTCATACTATATGAAGTAAGAAAAATAGAAGTAAAATCAATTTTTAATTCTAACTATTAAAAATTTCTATTTTTAATTTTGTAATTTCCTTTTGTTACTCAAATAATCAAATAAGGATTGCATCTTTTGTTTATCATCTATTTCTACACTTCATGCAACCTAAAGAAAAAGAAAAGTGAAATCTTTTCTTGAAGAACTAGTTAATTAATATTTATTACTATTTTAATTTGAGCACTAGGCTAATCAATTATAAAGAAAAACAATTCAAGATTGAAATAACAAAGATTACAACTTTTGTGTATCACCTACTTTTGCATTTCACGTGAACTTAATTAAAAAAAAAACGAAAGGAGAATCCTTTTGTCACAAGTCCTTGCAGTTTCCATTAAGTTTATAAGGTTAACATATAAATTTCAATTCTTGTAGTGTCACTATGAATTCTCATTGCATAAGTGACAATAAGGAGGCTGATAATCCAAACACTAAAATGCAAAGTAAAATTAGAGATGAGAGGGGGTGCAACAAAGCTGGTTCAATTGGGAGTGCTTCCTATTTCAATTGCCCTCTCAAGTTGTTGGAAGACTTTGCCAAAGGTCCCTTTGATAAGATGGACCCTTTAAAAAAAATTGCTTCCAAGATACAATCAAAGAAATCTAGCAATTCAAAGGGTACTCAGCTATGGAAATGCCATTTTTGTCCACTTGAATTCTATGGAAGAATTATTAAAGTGAATGTGCATCTCTTTCATATCCTTGGCAAAGGTATGTGCTATATGGTGGCTTGTCACATAAACATTGTATGGTGGTTATGAGCATGACACACCGCCTACTATTATGACACTAAGGGGATTCAAAGGGTAGTCAACTATGGAAATGCCATTTTTGTGCCCTTGAATTCTTTGGAAGCATTACTAAAGTGAATGTGTATCTTTTTCATATCCTTGGCAAAGGTGTGGGCTACATGATAACTTGTCACATAAACATTGTATGGGAGCGATAAGCATGACACACCACCTACTATTACAACACTAAGGGTTGCTGGCACTTCCCAATAGCCAATAGTTCCTCTTTATTCATCCAATGTATTAGAGCTTAAGAGGAAACATAGGCTGACAATTTCATCTCCCACTCCAAAGGCAAAGATGTTTAATCATTAATGTACAATGAGGAAAATGATGTTGGCGAAGTACACTTTGCCAATGACATTCCATTCCATGTGACGCACTTTCCCTACTATAAGGAGTTTGTGGATAAGATTATAAGAGCACAAATTTCATATGTGCCACTATGCAAGATGAAACTAAGGACTATTATTTTGGATAAGAACTATTCTAAAATAAACATTTTTATGGAGAAAATGAAGCCCACATGGGTTACAAATGGATGAAAATGAAGTTCACATGGGTTGCAAATGGATGCAGCAGTATTATGGATGGGTGGATGGATATTAGGCATCATCCACTCATCAATATCATGGTGACATGTATAGAGGACCCTTACTTCCTTATGGCTATTAACTATTTGGGGCATCGCAAGGATGACGAGTTTTAGTTTCACATCCTCAAAGATGCTATTTAGGACATTGGCCTTAAGAATGTGGTGCAAGTGATGACAGATGCAACCTTTATGTGGAGGATAGTGGGGAAACTAGTTGAAGCTTCCTAAAACATATATATTGGACCCCTTGCATGCATGCCATGATCGAAGCACTCAAAGAACTAGGTAAAATTGACTAGATCAAACAAGTAGTACTTGATGCAAGATATGTGTAGATGTTTATCTACAATCACCACACATTGCATGCACTATTCTAGACCTCCAAAAATTTATCTCACAATTGTTGAGACTAGATATGCCTCATGCTTCATTCTCTTAAAGAGGGTGATTAAGTTGCAAGAGCCCTTGCAACTAATGGTCATGATATAGGAGTGTAATTGATGGGCCAAGTCCAAGTAAGGGTAGGGGAAATGGTGAAAAAAGTGGTGAAGAGTGACACTTTTTGGGTTGATGCCAAATACATCATCTCCATCATATCTAAAACTTTCATAGAAAACAAATATGTGGACTCCAATGCTCCAAACATCGAGGAGTTGTATGAGGCAACTGATAGCATGCTTTTCCAAACGAAGGCCATTGTACAAAAGAAAGACCCCACCTTGTAATTCTATAATGAAAACATTCATCCTATAACTCAATGGAATTGGGAGAAGCTCAACAGCCACTTGCACATGGCTCTCTATGCATTAATCCCAAGTGGTATGTGTAAAGGCCTAACAGAGTTGTCCCTATGGAAAATACCAAGGTGAAGAGAGGCTTCATAAAGGCAAATATAATATGTATAGTGTAGAGAAGGCTGCCAACATTTGTCAAAAGTGGACCAGATTTGCTACACTCAAGGGTTATCCAAGAGAGGCAAAGTTGGAAAGGGAGATATGGCAAAATATGGCCCGATACTATGGTGGACTAGACGTGAGTTTCATTCATTGACAACCACACCAGCCATTTGCCTCTTGTCTCAAATTTATAATTTCTCTATTGCTAAGAGGAATTTGTCCACATGCAACTTCATCCACTTTATCAAGAGGAACAAGCTTAACTCTAGGAGAGCAGAGAAGCTTGTAGTTGTACATAGGGCCTTGTGTCTCTTGGACCACAATATGATTATCTACAAGAGATGTCCAATAGCAAAGTGGGGTGTACACCCAAAGGATCCAATACATACTAATGAGAATAAGGGCAAACAAGGTTGGTAGGTGTCCGTTTGGATTAGCTTAAACTAGATGGGTTCAGCAGTTCCAGCAATGAGGAGTTTGCCACAATGTTTGGGAAGGATCTAGATGATTAGACCACTAAGGCATTGGTACTTCAATCTAATCATTATAGTGAATATAATATATATCGATATTTAGCATTTTCAATGCATTGTGTCTAGTAGTTTACAATTTAACTTTATATAAAAGACTTAAGATAAATTGTACTTTCTTATACATTTTTTATAACTAACTTTTCAAGTACCATATTATATTGCACTATCATCCCCAAATTTTAGTCCATGATTGCCTTGTCCCCAAAACCTGTCCTTGCATCCCCTGTCCCTCTATTCTAAAACTCCATAGAACTTTAGAAATTTTCCTTTGTAAACATTTTGCTTGATTGATGGATACTTCCTATTTAATTTTAATTTTGTTATATAAGATGTATTAGTTTTATGATAAAAAATGAAAGCAATCAGAAAATGCAACGCATAAGATAATGAACACCACAAGATACCCTAGGAAAACCCTCCAAACTCGATGGGAAAAAATCCCAGCAAATATATTGCTTATATATTCAGGAATAAGAGCAGAAATCTGCTTACAACTTAGGCCCAACACAAGGCCGAATTTGATACAATGAATAATTGCACCTCTCCTAGATGCAAAGATACAACATGAATATATTTCTCCTTGAAATCAATCTGCTATAATGATTTGCTGCTCAAGTGCAAACTTCTTCTAGGAGTACGAATTGCTTGAATGAACTTCATGATCAAATGAGAGATCAACACCTTATATTTATACAAAACATTGTGTCTCTTCATGTAGGTCGGCCTCCTTAGAAAATATGAATAATTAAATAGGTCGGCCACAAGAAGGAAGTCGGCCCAAATGAAATATAATAAGTTGTCAAGTGAAGCGCCTCTTCACTTTAATCAATATAATAAATTCATATGTTAGGCTATATGAATTTATTGCATTGATTAAAGTGAAGAGGCGCTTCACTTGACAACTTATTATATTTCATTTGGGTCGACTTCCTTTTTGTGGCCGACCTATATGAATTTATTGTTCAACAAGCAAGGCGGAAGTATGTAGCCCGAAGCTACAACATCAACACTCCCTCTTAGCTAGGGAGGAATACTTTCAATACACAATACACAAGGTCATGAATCTCTCAACATGACACCCACAATGGCTACACCCATATGTGGTAGGAGCTCATCACGGATTCACTCAATCGTGATATCAACCATCATGGCTACTCCCATGTATGGTAAAGCATATGTGCACAAGTGCCCATAACGGATCACTCAACATGACGTTCACCATGGATACTCCTAGAGGGTGAATAAACACAAGTACAAGAAAATCATCACGGACTCTCTCACGTGATGTTGTCATGGAGTCACTCAACATGACATCCATCATGGCTACTCCCAGAGGGTGGAAAACAAGGGCTTACATCTCAAATTTCTCTAACAGAGAAAGATGCATTAAAGCAAATCACAGAAGATCACCGAAGTTGAGTCTCCCTCTCAGCTATGGCTTTATTCTCCACAATGAAATATACTCTCTCACAAATTTTTGATTTTCAATAACAAATACAATGTAACCAAGCACCCGTTAAGGTTAGCTCAACCCAAAACGTTGCATGAAAGAGCTCTAACCAAGAATGCGCCCTAAAACCACTTAAGGAGGAGGGGCGGGTATATGGTCAGAGGATCCCTAGGATCTACTGAATCAAGTTACAAAGATTACAACGGAAAAAGAGGGAGTCTAAACTCAACACCAAGAATGTGCACTCAAGATCCTTTATCAGGCGAGGTGCTAACATATGGTGGAGTGCTAATTGCTGAATTGAAAGAACATAGGCGGATAACCAGACATGAGAGAATTTTTCCACACTATGACCAAACAGTGGGGGGAAAAGATTACAATTTAAACACTTCGTCTGCTGCGGCAGGCATCCACTCAATAGTGGGAATTCTCCACTTAACCGTGGGTGATAAATGAGAAAACAAAGTAAATTCCTCCACACTGGCGGTAAACCGTCCAGGGGTTAAAGTGTTGCATTAAATTTCACAAGTAAATGCAGTAAATACAATGACTGGATTAGTACTACTAAATCACAGCCTTGCAATGGAAGAAATCTGCAATTTTACAAGTGTTACAATAGCATATTCAATACAAATTAAAGGAGGATGAATCTTCAAGTTTTAAACCTCTCAAATACTAGAATAAGAGCCAAAATCTGGACTTATTGAAATCTGATAATTAAAAATTTAAAACAGCAAACTGAAACTATAAATCAGCAACCAGATTATCAATGAAATGCTTGTATCTTTAGCAATATACCTCTGAATCAAGTGAAGTCGAATGCAATGCAACTCTAGGGGATAGGCGCCCATGCCATGGTGAAGAGGAAGCATCGAAAAGCAGCCATTATTTAACTTGCACAATTCCCAATGCCCTCTGAATGGTACGGCCCTTGGAAGGGGCGATTTTGCAAGAATAAATCATATACTTTTAAATAAAATCTGAAAGTTGTTGAGAATAGTCGCCATGACCTTAGAATTGATATTATTGAATGCCCGTAACAATATTAAAATCATACAAAAAGCTGTGAACAAATTCGACCTTCAGCTGTGTAGATATCAGCAACATGAAAACTAGAAATCACATCAAAATTTACCACTTTGAAGCTCTATCTGCTGGTCTGATTTGAGAAGCAGCTTGAAATCAATTAGGTGTTATCTTGCAAACACGAAATTGAATTGATACTAGGAGGTCAGCATTCCTCGAAGTGAAGAATGAGTAATCATTTCGGCAACATAATTTTAGCATAAACGTGAGATAACAAATGCTGGAGCAAAGCCTCATTTTTAAAGAAGATGGGATGACTCTTCAATTTCCTCAGATGGTACGCCAAAAGCCTTGACATATTTTAATTTCAAAAAAGAATTAATCTTCTCCAAAAGGGCGTCCACTTTATGGCAAAAGAGACTTTAATAAAAGTTATTAAATTTCTTCATGAAGGTGTCCCCCTTCAAGTCCCTCTTTTAAACACAACTTAAGTTAACACTTTAAGCCAAGGGGGTCAACTTAAGATTAGGATAATTTGCCTTGAAAAGAGAATTTCATTAAAATAATGCTTTTAAAAGGCCAAAGCTCAACTTAGAACAACTGCTCCAACAGGACATGATGAGCTGAAGACTGACAACTGCCAACTGCCAAAAATAGTATTTACTATAAATAGTAAACACCAAGGAAAGACCACAAAACCTCCAAGCAAGGAACCCCTTGATTCACCTCAACGAGCCTATGGGATTCCGGAATAGGTTGATGAGCAACTGATAGGATCACCGATGAAACGGGGACATTACACACAATACCAAGCTTGTCTCAAAAGTACACAAACTTTGCTCTGGAGAGGGGCTTGGTGAGAATGTCGTTCGTTTGCTCATCAGTGCTAATGTATCTCAACTAGATTGCTTTCCTCAATACCATATCTCTGATATAGTGGTATTTGATCTCAACATGTTTGGTTCTGTCATGAAACACTAGATTGACAGAAAGCTTCACACAGCTTTGATTATCACAATGAATGGCAATCGGCTCCAATGATTGTCCAAACAATCCTACAAGGAGCTTCTGAAGCCACACTGCTTCTCAAGTTGCCACACACGCTGCAATGTACTCGGCCTTTGCGGTGCTCAGTGCCACTGAAGACTGCTTCCTGCTACACCAGAAGATCATCGCAGACCCCAAATTGAAACAACATCCAGAGGTGCTCTTTCGATCAACAACACATCCTACCCAATCAGAATTAGTATAATCATGCAGCTTCAAATCCACACCAGAAGAATATCTCAAGCCATACCCAACTGTGCCACACAAGTATCTCAGGATATGCTTTGCTGCAACTAGGTGTATTTGCCTTGGTTCACACATGAACTGACTAAGTGCACTCACTGCATAGCAAATATCTGGTCTAGTATTGACTAGATACATCAATGATGCAATCAACTGCCTGTACATAGTAGGATCCACCAGATCTGAACTAGCTGTAGCCTCTTTTAACTTTTGAAAAATTGGTTTCCATCGGTGTAGACATGGATTTTCAATCCATCATTCCAAATCTCTTCAAGATGTCTATAGTATACGTTCCTTGACTTAGAATGATCTCATTAGGCCTCTGCCATACTTCTAATCCAAGGAAGTAATACATATATCTAAGATCCTTCATCTCAAATTCAAAAGCTAACTCCTTGCATTTGATAATGAGATGTTCTTCTCCTGTAGGAAATAGATCATCAACATAGAGAACCAAGATTAAGGCCTCACCATTAATTACCTTGAAATATAGGTTTGATCAGCATCATTCTTGGAGAAGCCCAAGCTCATCAAGTATCGATCAATCCTCTCATACCAAGCTCAAGGAGCCTGCTGAAGGCCATACAAAGCCTTCTTAATTGGATCACCATCCTCTTTTGGTTCAATAGACTCCCTCTAAATCTCTAAGTACTTTTATCAACCTTCTGACCTCCTTGTCCAGGATATCCTGCAACACTTGCCTAAGATAAATGGTTTCTAGCGCACACCTCTGTAGAGATTCAAGGCTGTCCTCTTCGACCTCATCCCAGATCACTCTATTCTAAATAGGTTTGCAGAGCTACCAATGTTAAATCCCGATTGTCTGTCTTGAACAATTCTGATCTCAACGATGATTTAGCACCTGGCCTTGCAACACTACAACCTTCACTTCTTCTCAACGAGTCACATAACTCCCTCTAAATGTTAATTCTTCCTCTTCGAAGAACTGATCGCAAAGACAATCTAAATAGATTCTTCATCTTCGAGAGATGTCTCCAGCCACTAACTCAGTCCTATGGCTGCAAGCTATGACTCCATGCTTGATCATTTCTCCAGTCGGCATGACTTCCTCACAAGATGCCTTGAGCTCTTCCTTTCTGCACAATCTCTCATCACCCTCTTGCTCCTTGATCAGTCCTCGAAGCATAAAGAGAGAGAGATTACTAAAATTTCATAGGACTCAACTATCTCGAAGAGAAATACCAATGCTAGAAGCACACATGAATCACTATCTCAATGTTATAGCATGAATTAATAACTACATAAAAATTCATGAACATTATTCAACATGAAATACTTATCTCATCAGAATCTCCTTAAGTGTTGCACTTAAACGCTTTTCAAGTCTACGCTTATCTTTCCGAACCCAACAAACCCTCACCAGAGATGAATTGGAATGCTCGATACAGTATGAGCCAAGTCCCCGACTATGGTGAATGTGAGTTGACTTTTCAATAAAATCTCTTCCACGATTCCCAAGGTTATTGCTCTGGTTATAGATGCAAACTTCAACGACTTGAATTAATAATTTCATGAGAACTCCTCTAGAGCCCAGAATATTACTTGCAATTTTTTTTTCTTCTAGAAATCGACTCTTAGCAGAGCCCAACTGTTTAATTTCTTCCAACACCTTATCTGAGCAAATGAAGATAATTGCGGCCAAAGATAAGAGGTGAATGAAGAGATATAAACTTGTTTGTCTTTATGCGGGCTATTGATCCCAAACATATCCAATAATCCCAATGGGGAATTGACCGATAGCTTAGCGTCACATCATAAACGACTCTGACTCTATTCCCCACACCAGTAAGCTTCAAAAATCCCAACCAGGTTCTCTGCCACATACAACCAGTAGGAGCATACCCGCCAAATACACCAATCACCAACCTGAAACAATTTCTTCTGCAACTTTAGCATGTTGTTTCACCAAATTACCTTTAGCAATATTGTCTACAAGGGTCTGAAACAGCTTCTTATTCAAACTTTCCTCAGATTGTTGGCATGCCATCATTGTATTGTGAGAGAAGCCTGGATTTTCTTCACAGAAAAATACTAACTGGAGATTATAAATACTGTAATATTTCAATGATAAGACCTGACTAGATTAGCACTGAAACTATGGAAATAGAGATCTTGGATATCAACTTTTGCAAATTCAAAAAAAAAAAAAATACAGATTCAGACAATGACTAATGCGCACCGATACAAAGAATTTGTAAGTCTAACAGTCAAACAATCATACATAAATTGAATAAATCAGTGAACCTGGAGTTCTTGTTAAATCACATTCCATAGATCGATAGACCCAGGAAGCAAATGGACCAGTGTGTATTCTCTGAACTTGAGCTCCACCTAATTATACAATGACGTCAATCAATGAAGGCAAACCCACTTCAAGTCTATCGAGCAACCTGGGGTGAATACAATGGTGACTAGTGATTTGCAAATCGAAGGATGCCCACTGTGTTCTTGCTCGGGAGTGATGCATATTGGGTAAGTCGGCTCCCTGGGAATTATGCTCGATGCGTGGAAGAGAAGAGTAATTACCCGTCCGTGAATATTGACGCCCAGTCTACCATGATGAGTTCCTGTGATGTTTTTTGATACTCTGATTGCCGTTGGAGACTCCCATTTGTTCCCGTCCCTTGTAGTGGCGTTGGGTTGCGACTGGATATCCCTCTGCTGGAATCGGAGCACACTGAGGATGTCGCGATTAAGTCCAATATTCGCCTGTGGTTTGGTGTCTTCCACACTCGATCTCCTTGCTCAATCCGCTACTGATGAAGGCGTCACCTATGACTGATGGCAATGTCCCTGAATAAAATGACCTTCGATCTTGCAATGGATAGAATTGCTCAAAGCTTATGTGGATACTAGGCAAAGCAAAGTCGAACACAAGGAATGTGAATGAAATCACGAATTTCCAGCGTGGGGTGTCGTCCCACCCGGTCGACTAACAAGAGACTACTTCCCTTGAAGTCTAAGGAGTTACGCTCCAGAAACTCAAATCATATCTGCTTAATCTGATTAGGCCTTTTCTGAACCTGCTCTAATACCATGTTAGTTTTATGATCAGAAATGAAAGCAATCAGAAAATGCAACACATAAGACAATGAACACCACAAGATACCCCGGGAAAACCCTCCAAACTCGAGGGGAAAAAACCCAGCAAATATATTGCTTATATATTCAGGAATAAGAGCAGAAATCTGCTTACAACTTAGGCCCAACACAAGGACGAATTTGATACAATGAATAATTGCACCTGTCCTAGATGCATAGATACAACATGAATATATTTCTCCTTGAAATCAATCTGCTGTAATGATCTGCTGCTCAAGTGCAAACTTCTTCTAGGAGTACGAATTGCTTGAATGAACTTCGTGATCAAATGAGAGATCAACACCTTATATTTATACAAAACATTGTGTCTCTTCATGTAGGTCGGCCACAAGAAGGAAGTTGGCCCAAATGAAATATAATAAGTTGTCAAGTGAAGCACCTCTTCACTTTAATCAATGCAATAAATGAATAGTCGTTAGGCTATATGAATTTATTGTTCAACAAGCAAGGCAGAAGTATGTAGCCCGAAGCTACAACATCAACAAGATGCAATCTTCATAAAAATAATAATAAAAGAAATTTCAGCTGTTACACATGTCAAAGGCACAATTAATGCTAATTTGATTGTTATATATTGTCATTGCAATTGTTGCTAAAGAAAATTTATATTATTATAGATTATTTCCACAGTAAAAACATAATATCATATATTTGGTTATCACTAGGTAATGTTTTTATTTCAATGTTTCAAGTCTTCCCCTGGACCCCTCTTCAAGGAAATTACAAGACCAATAATATTCTTCATTAATCTGTACTACTCCTGTTATCTTGTCTTTGGACCGATGATTAATTGCCTGTATTTGTTAGTCAAATGCCAAAAACAAATTTAATGCTAATTAATTATTATCTATTGCCATTGGAATTACTGCTAACGAAGAAAAGTATTATTGTTCTTCTCTTGCCTTTGGCCCATTGATTCATTGTCCATATTTATCATTGTTGGGCATTAACATAATTTATTTATTTTGTATGAATATAATTCCAATGATCTTTGCTAAATCACATTGGCCTCGAAATGAGCTATATATAACTGAAGATCAGTAAATATATTTGATAATTGAACCATTTAGCTCTTAACCATTTTTGAGGTCATTTGAAGTATATATATGGATGGTGTATGGTATATGCAATTACCAAACCCCCCTGCTGGAGGAAAACGGTGAGCAGCATCACCAACAAGTATGACACGATCATTGCCACAAATAAACTTTTCAGCAACTTCAGCATGCATCACCCATTGCTTTACTGATTTGATTTCTAAGTCCACAAGATCATAACCAACCAGATTGAAAATATGTTCCCTACATACCTGCATAGAATGCAAAAATCAAACAAACCATATATTGAGTTATTTATTTTGCAAATTTGCTATCTAACTTAACAAAATGGTATTTTCTCTTTGATTATTGAAATAGTAAAACAGCAACCACAGCTGCCTTCCGATTATATACTCGTAGAAAATAAGCTAACAAATCCTCCATCTCAATGAAACATTTAAAAGCAACAAATATAGCTCTAAATTTTAAGCTTCCACTGCCCGTGATGTTGAAAAGAAAGAGCTTCTAAGAGAAACTCTGTTATATATATATATATATGTGTGTGTGTGTGTGTGTGTGTGTGTGTGTGTATATTTATATGTGTGTATGTATATGTATAGAAAAGTAAAGTGCCCAAGTTACTCCCAAAATTCAAGTGCATTCATGTGGAAGAAGAAATAGGATAGGATTTGGATAAATCCTTAGAAATTTTTATTCAATTGATTTCTCAGCTCTGCAAACCTTGAAGATTAGCAGAAATACTGAATAGAAACTCTGAAAACTTTGAATTCAGTACCCATGATGGCAAATGGCATATCATAGGCATATCACACAACCCAAATGGTTTGTGATTCACTTTCTATACAAATAGGAAGGAAGAAAATCCGCTATTTGTTGCATTGGAGAGACTCCTTTCTATCTCATTACTATGAACAGAGGTGAAATTCCCTAACTCTTTTCTGCACTCCAAAAGTAATTTTTTTTATAATGCATTTAAATGAATTTGAGATCGATTCTTACCCCTCTATCAATCTAAAAATGGAATACCCTCCAGCGGACGAGGTAGGTCCTGAGGGAACTGAACTAGTAGACATACCAGATATGGGGATGGGGAAGCAGATACTTTGGAAATTCGGGGATTCAATAAGAGTCTACCAATGCAATTCAAAACTGGTTATAGGATCAGTGTCATTCAACCTTAAAGTTCTGAATCTCTCAACCCCAAAGGTCTTTATAATCAATATGGACAGGGTGGCCAAAATTTCTTCCCTACTTTTGCAGGGAAGTGGCTTTGCCTAGCAGCAAAAAAAATAAGAATTAGCTGAGAAAGATGAGAAGGAACATGAAAGTAGTGGCAGTAAACTTAATGATAATTGAATTTTGTTTTCCAGAAGAAAAAAGCAAAAACAAAAACAAAAAAATATTAACATAAAAATATTTCCTATTTATCTGGGAAAAGATATAATAAAAGATTATTGATCAGTGCCAAAGAGGACAACTCCAATTTTGCAAATGTACCTTCCTCTCATTGCCTAAAACCTACTTTGCCCAAAGAGTTGTTGATAAATTGTTGTGAAATCTTGTTTAATTAAATTAAGATATAAGTGTAATAATTTAAGGAATCTTTAGATAGAGAATTCAAGTAGAAGGCTAGACTAACATTTGGCTATGCAGAAGCACAACTTTTTGATCAAAACAGGACTACAGAGATACCTTAAGTGGAGTTCGCAAAAACTCTAGGAATATTTTGAGCACTGGAATATTCTTGAGTATTTGCAATTACCATAAGTAATCATAATTCATACATGCCTTGATACCACTGTAATATACTGTCCAAATTTTCTAAACCAAAATATTGCAATTTTCACAAGTTTTGGTGCACAGGCATTTCGTCAAACAGTTTGCAGTCAATAGAGTTTCATCAAATTTTCACGAATAATCACCACAAAATAAAATCTTGAAGCTCCAATAGCACAACCAACTTTTATTTATCGAAATTATTGACTAGTAAATATTTCAGCTACAAATGATAAACAAATATACTACCGTTGTAAACTGTAATGTTCAAAAATACCAAACAGCATTTGTTTATACTCATGAAATTACAAATATTTTATTTATTATTTTGTTGACCTCAAAAAGTAGCTGGTTGGCAGTCCAAATCAGCATTCAACACTATTTTTAAACACCCTTGAAGATGTACAGCACACTCCATACAGAAATTGCTGCATTTGATATTGGAACAACTCCCTTGAGAAATGGTACGGTAGTCCAGGAAGCTTATATCCTCATTAAAAAGGCTGCAGTAGCATTCAACACTATTTTTAAACACCCTTGAAGATGTACAGCACACTCCATACAGAAATTGCTGCATTTGATATTGGAACAACTCCCTTGAGAAATGGTACGGTAGTCCATGGAAGCTTATATCCTCATTAAAAAGGCTGTGGTAGCATCATTGAAGTTTATAAGGGCAGCACCAAGGATGAAACAAGGCTTATAAAGCCTTCCAACAAGATTTGAACATTTATAAAGCCTTCCAACAAGATTTGAACATTCTTTGAATATTTCCCAAGGTGTACGGTCCTCCCCTTGTGGCTGGAAAATATGGTATAGCTGGCGTAAATCCAGCTAGAATAAATTCTTAAATCTTTTTTTATACTTTTTCACATGCACACAGAGTACATATTTTTTGCTCTTTTCACCCGCACACACAGCATTGCAACTTCTGATAATTATCCAACAAATTCTTCTTTTCACCTATAAAAGTCAAAGAATAATAATTCATCGTTTGTCTGCAAACCTGCGATAAATGATTTAATCTTCAATCTTTTGGCACTTGCATGAAACCTATGTGATTCCACCTACAAATCGGCTAGGGTAGATATCTCACCACTTAAACCAATTCCCTTAGGGCATTTGTCCTAGGGTTTGCTCTCATTGAAAGCTTCAAGTTTTTAGAAAGAAAATAGAATCAAGCATATGCAAATGAGCATTCAAATCTCCTTTTATAATTTACCATAGACTCTCTTGAAGTAAATTTTTAATTTCCCGCTCAAAATATATCATTTAATGCACTTTTATAAAGTGACTATAATATTTCTCTTTTAAAACATTTAAGTCACTTTATTAACTTAAATAAAATAAAGTCATTTGGAAATTACTTAATTGGACAGCTTTATTTAATTAATTAATTAATTCCCTGATACAGCTTGAAACTAGCCTATAGGAATTAAATAGGCTAAATGGGTCATTTCTGACTACTCCACAGAAGAGGGAATTACAGCTACAAAAGATTTTCCTAATCTGAACACACTTCGGGATTTTGGCAAGATAGACTGAATATTATTTACTCTCAAGTTGATGGATCCAGAGGGAATGAAGAGAAAAACCAAGTGGTAGCTCCACACAAGAGTTCCTCTAGAGATACCTCACAATCCTTGGTTCCACATACTTTTCAACCACATATGATTCCTGAGAATGTGGTTCATTACAAGGAGTTGCCTAATCGATGCACTACATGAGAATATCATATGAATTATCTTTTATTTAGCGAATATGTAATTGTTAGACTAGAGAAATAACTACTTTCATCTTTGCAAAGACTCAGTTAGAATACAATAATGGTCGATTAAGGAATAACTAACATTTATATAAGTTGTGGTGTAGATAGAAGCTCTCTCTTTTTCCTATTTACTGAAAACATAAGAATCCAGATCAAAACTTTGTCATTTTTGAAATAAGTATGAAACTTTGATTCAAGCCATGAAATAGAAGTTCATCCAATTGTTGATTACTAGTAGTTAATTGGTCTCTCTGGAGCAAGGGCCCACTCCAGCCAAAGGATAGAGATTGGTATTTTTTAGCATTAGGATTTTTTATTCAATTTACATTTACTGTTGTTGTTGTGAGCTTATTAGATAAATTTTACCTTCCATCCATTGTTACTGTCTACTATAATTCATGATTTTCTAGATTAGTTTTATTTTCTGCTGCAATTTTTGATTCCATTAGATTAATTTCCTTTCAAGCAAATGTAGAAGGAACGAATAGTTATCTAGTAGACTAGTCCCTTTGTTTCAAGTAATTAGGAGCAAAATGTATGTTTGAACTTGATTAGGAGAACTACCAGGTAAAGGCCTGCTACCAATAGCCATGGACATGCCCTAGCTTTGACAATTAGACTTATAGCTCCATTTTAATACAAGGTGAATGACCCTTGTCATTTTTGGTGCCATTGTTGAGGACTAGTGCTAATAGGCGGATTAGTTCATAGTTTTTAGATTAGAATTAGAATAACATCTGTATGGTTAGGAAAAGAGACCCACAAGGTCAATTTGTTAAACAAATACCCCAAAAACATTCAATAAGTGAAAGCAGTAACACAGAACAGAGCATTGTTGATCAAGAAAATTACCCATCCTATAGCTTGGGAATATTGCAGAATTCAAACATTCCTACGCCTTCTCAAGATCACATCATCTTACAATATATTCAACTGACCACTAGTTTGCAACGAAAGCTAGAGGGAACTCATACTCAAGACCTTGGAGGTCAACGCCTCAAGGGAGCCAACCTAACCCAATTACCATGGAAAATCATAACGAAAATGATCAACCAAACATAGTTGTAGGAAGAATCTTTTCCTACCCCATAGTCATTGATCCTAACGAAAATGCTTCCATAAAAAATATTCCCGTTCAATACTTCCAACCTCTAAGGGGATTCCTTATGAGGATCGAGACCAATTTTTGTTTGAGTTTAAAGTACTCTACCAAACATTTGACTATGGGTCAAATAATCAGATGTTGAAATTGTTCCCCTTCATTTACTCACAAAATGAATTCCAACATACAGAAGGAGTAAACGAGAGTAACTTACATAACATAACACCGTACTAGAATATAATGAATAAAATCATCACATGTGTCTTTATTGATCGAACATATGCCAGTACAAGTATAATATGAACAATCATAGCAACAGTACCAATTGATTACAGACTTTGAATACAAATAGTGCGCCAACAGTGGTTGAAAGACCAACCATCGCATCCCTTCATAACATTACTTATTCCATTGGGAACTAATTCCCGAACCACTAACTTATACGACAACATGACAAGACAAATACATAAAATATTAAACTAAGTCTTATTTACTACTCACGACCGACTAAGTACATTTCGGCCGGCTACATCATCCCCACCATAAAGTAGACGACTGAAAATGAAAAACTGGGGTACATAAAGGGAATTAAGAGGAGGGATGGAGAGAGTGCGCCCCTGGATGTATGGACAAAGATGGAGTTGTCATCGACTGCTACTGAAGGCGTTGGAGTTTCTCGGCGGCCGCCTTCTACCGCTCTCATGCTAACTTCACCACTTCACTGCCTTGGTGAGTTTGGCTTGTGCAACTACCAATTCCTCTTTCATACACGCCAAGTCCTTGTCCTTCTCAGTCAACTGAATCTCCCTCTCCCCTGCCAATCATGGTACCTCCCCTAGCTAAATATCCCTCTCAACCAATGACTTGTCCTTCTCTCTCAACACTTCCTCCTTTGCTGCCAACACCCATGCCTGCTTTGCTGTCACCTGAGCCAACTGCTCCTATGACTTGCGGATCTGCTCTGCGAGCTCCGTACGACTCTGGGCTGCCTACACCAAAGCCTTGTCTCATTCACCTTCAGTCACGTTTATGAAGAGTGTTTATTGGCACAACAGTAAATAGGCATCTCGGTAGCATCACTCCATACCATGAAGCGCAGCCAGGACCTTGCCATGCCTTCCCGCTGCTACCAATCGGCTTGGCTACAAAGCAGCCATCATCTCATCCAGCATCTCGATCGTAGGCACATTCGGCCAACCCTTTGATGTGGAACATTGAAAAAATTCTCTTTCACACCCTTGCTACATAAACACCAGAATGCATTCAGCCTCCTGAGCTACCAAGGGATCCAGTCCCATGATGAGCTGCTGGCTCACTTCCCCAATCTCCTGCATGTGTCCACCCATGGCACTCAATTCTGTAATGTTCCTATGGAGGGTGGCGAGAGGGTCATGAGGGTCTGGCGGTGTCATCTGTACCAGTCCCGCTGACTCATCCCCACTGGATGCTACCTCTCCAGGCTGCCCCCATCTTCGCCACCTCGATCATGAGGGTGAAGCAACTACACAGCCTAACAAAGGAGTCATCCGTGCGACTGGTCGTGTCAGCACATGGTAGTGCTCTGGCGGTGATTGTGAGGAAAGTATGACTCGACCAAATGAAGTGCCCTCTCGCTGCCCACTTGGTTGTGTGCTTGGCGGAGTGCTCAAGGGTGGCTATGTGCCTGGCGGCAACTATGTACTCTCATGTGCGCTCACCCGTTGGGTGGCTAGCTGCAGTTGCACATTGGCTATGGCTGGACACTCTCCTAAGTGGTTAGCTACGTGGTCTCCTAGATGGAGATATGCGTCGGCTCCTTGGCCATCCCTGGTGATGGCAGAGGGATCTGTGCTTGTGTACCCATCTCGCCAAGCCACACATTCAAGGCCTCGTCATCCTCCTCTTCTCCTTCGCCCGTGGCCATTATTGTCGATGTGGATGTTGATGGGGTATCTTGTGTTGTCGGCGAAGGAACTATAGGTATCGCCTGCTGGGGCATATTGGGTGGGTCGGAAATAAGTGCCTCCTCCATCTCTTGCAACCCGATCTCTCCAGCTACTGAAACTTCGTCCATGCTCATCTCCTTGTCCTCATCCGACGACATGTCAATGGTCGCGCCCTCTATGCTCAATGTCTTGCCCTCTCCACTTTGCTCCTTATCTTGCTCATCATCCTGCTCCTCTCCGCTCGGCCTTGAACGTGAGCTATCTATCTGTCGTCTCCTCTTCACTGGTGGTACCGACTACTGCATCTCGTCTCCTGTGTTCTGCACTCCAAGGTTGGCCCAATAGAAGACAGTGGACCATTTGTCTTCAATCTCCGCCAACGCCTGTAGTCCGCCTCAATGACTCGTGGGCACCTACCAATTAATTGCATCCAGCAGCAGCCATATGGCGCGTTGCATCATGTAGAATGCTTTGTGTCGTAGACACATGAATTCTCTCCAATGTTCCATGGAGTTTTGGGGATGGGGACGGCGAGGGACGCGTTTCCAAGATGGGAGACAGGGGGCCTAAGTTTGGGGATGGCAGGGGGACGACGGGGGGACGACGGCGGGGGGGCGGTGGGGGGGGCGGCACTGAAATACATATAGCACTTGAAAAATTAGTTATAAAAATATGTATAACAATATAATTATATAACTATAGAAGCCTAAGGAAAAAGTAAAGTTAACACATAAAAACAAAACTTAAAACTTAAAATTTTAAAGTTTAAACACAATAACACATTGCAATGATATATCATTTCATTGAACTAGTGAACCACTGAACATTGAAAATCAAAATGAAAATATAGACATTGGAAAATGCAACAAGAACTAGATGTTCAATAATTTGAGTTTCATAATCATGATTCATGAATCATAATTACAATCAAGTATCACTCTATCATCAATGTTCAAACTTCAAACTTCAAAAACAGAGTACAAAATAGTAAATGGCTCCAAGCTAATGGCTTGATGCCTCTAGAAGTCTCCCAGAAGTTTCCCTAGAGTCTCCCAGAAGTTTCCTTGGAGTCTCCTTGAAGTTTCAGTAGAGTCTCGTAGAAGTTTCCCTGGAGTTTCCTTGGGTGGAGGGGACATCTAGAAGTCTCCCAAAAATTTCCATGGAGTCTCCCATGCAGAAACGTCTCCCTCCAAGAGGAGACTTCAGGGGGACAGCAGAGAAACGTGGAGACGGCGGGGGGACGGCGGAGGGACGTTTCCTAGGCGTTTCCCCGTCTCAGAAACATCCCTATCTCGGAAACAGGTGGTTATTCCAGAGGGACGCGTCCCCGTGGAACACTGATTCTCTCATACCTTCTAAAAGCCCGATCGCCCAATTAAACACAACGCTAGTAGCCAATCCAATCATCAACCCTATCATCCAGACTGCAATGTTTGATGCCCTGCTTGCACCTGTGAGTCTGCTCTTGATCAAGTCAAGCACACACTTCCACTCCGGGTTGCCGAGAAAGTTCTTTCGCAACCCCCTATTGCTGGCACCCCAAATGTTGTCTCTCCTGCTATGTCAGGTTAGACCTGCACACTCTTGCTACGAGAGCCTGGTTTTGCTTCGTCAACTTGCCAAGCGGCTTTGTAGGTGCCAACCCTCAGGAGGGAATTCCAAAAACCCTTGTGAACTTAGGGGCGCCATAGAACACCGTGACTTCGTAACCCCTGTACTTGATTATTGATCGATGGTCATGCGTGTCATAGCTAGTTATCATCTGGCACAAATAAGGCTCAAAATCTTTGGCATTAAAAAATGGCAATTGTGCTGCCTTGTCTACCTATGCTTTTTTCCAGTGCCTTCTTGAGTATATGTGAGTCTAGCATTGAAAGCCACCACAACCGACACTTTGTGTTGTTGAGACTCTCCCATGTGATCATCTCAAGTGTGACGACATCATCGCTTCCTCTCGCCATCACTATGCCCCCTGCAATTTTTGGCCAAATGATATTCAACTCCTTGGCTTTACTGGTACTAGCTGCCATCTTCCTTTCTTGGTGACATTTATTTTCGTGATAACACCAATGTGCTTTGGTTTCACAACACTTACCCTCCAAAATTGAAATGCTTGTTTTAAATGATGATTGTTGGTAGTTAGAATAACTGTCTCTCACGGCTTGTCCTCTGCTATCGACAAATCTTCCTTTAATGAACCTACGGACTTTTTAATCCTCCACAATGGTAGGGCATGTTGTATCTTGAAGATCCGTACCAACTTCTTCAATTCAAAATTTTGTACAGTAACCCTTCGGATGACAAAATTCAAATTAGAATTTCATACGACATCCCAATCTTCACAATTTTGTACGGTAGTCAAATCATGTTCATTTCGTATAGAGCTTCTTTCACAACTTCATACAGCACTTTCTTTATGATCTCGTACGGTGCCCCTTTTATTACCCCATGCATCCTTTTGTGCTTGTACACTCCAACTTTTGTTTATTCATACGGCTTTCTAAAAACCCCTAACTCTGAATTGTAATCGTTTTTTGTAAACTTTTGTTCTCGTGTGGATTTTTCTTTCCCCCAAACACATACAGCACTCCTCAATCTGACCTCCTTATAACTACATACAGTGTCCTCTTTGCTTCGTACGACCTTTCGAGGTTTCATTGCTATGGCACTTTTTTCCTGTACGGCTTGCTCCTTTCTTCATACTGATCTTCCTCCTTGGTTAGCTTTCCACAATTTTCAAATTTATCTCCTTCACGTTTTTGTATTCACCTTTCACTTCTCTGCTAGGTCGTACAACATATTGAATTGGCTTCTTATGCAATTTTATCTTCTCTTGTTGACGATGTACGCAATAATTATATGCCTTCACTAATTGCCAAAAGTTGTGTCCCTTCCTATGATTGTATGGCCGTACGATTTTCATTTTAATGATGTCTTTTATTTTTATTCTTTTCACTTTGAATTTTATAACCTCCATCTTTTTGAATTTTTTAATCTTTTATATTTTCCTCTGTTGTCTTCATTTTCTCTCTCCTTCGTCTCCTTTTTTTCTCCTTCATCTTTTTTTCTCTCCTCGATCTCCTTTTTTTCTCTCCTCCGTCTCCTTTTTTTCTCTCCTCCGTCTTCTTCTTTTCTCTCTCCTCCGTCTCTTTTTTCTTTCCCAAATTTTTGCTTTTTTCTATTATCTCTCTCCTCCTAATTGTTTTCTCTTTTCACACCTCTACTTTCCTCGCCTTTTTGAACCTTCAACTCCGAGGCATAGTGCCATTCACAGGTTTATGGAGGTCTTTTTTAACAATCTCCATCACAACAAGTACCCATGTATTTCACATCAAACCATTTATCTAACAGAGGAGCGAGACCTATACCTTTAAAGCTATCGTCGACATATCATCCGTCGTACTGTTGGTACCACGTTAAATTCTCCCCTTCTACTGTCGATGGCCAGGCTGGGTTTGGTATGACTCTCCATGACCCATCCTTCGTCACCACCTTCTCTACCCTTGGTGTCTTCTGCCAATTTGTTCTCATGTACCTAAGTACATTTGTCGTAAATCCATCAACGTGTGTCACAAAAGTGCCTTGTCATTATCACTGTCTTAAGACACAGTCCAATCTTCTTTGCATACGCGCTCCACTGTTCATCATCCCACCATTCTTCATCTTCATCACTAGCACTTGTTTGGCACTCTCTTCATTCTTTCGCCACTTTCTCTTCCTTCTCCCTCTGCGCTTCTTCATCCAATCCCTTGGCAAGATACCCCCTCATGCCTTCGTATGGGGCCTGGTAATTCTAGTGTCCCCCCTATCCGTCGCCACAGGGCGAGTGTCCCAAACATTGCGTTTGTTAGATGCTTGTGCACCCAGGGTACCACAATACCTTCAACTTTCTTATTGGCCAACCTTTCTTCAATGATCCTATCCTTGCCTGATTCAACCCAATCTTCTTTTGCGACATACCTGTGGCCGCCTAAGCTCCAATCCTATTCTTTGGTGGCTTCCTCCTTCTGCACAGGCTAGTCCTCCTTGGTGGCGTGATTGAGCATATTGATGGCTATTGTATATTTCTTCTCCTTTCTCTCCTGGTATAGCTTCAACTTCAACCCGTTGATGGCTTTTGGCAGCAATGACCCGTCCAAATTTTCCAACCTTCTAGAACCATTGACGCAGACCTCTTGGATTTTAAATGCTCTAAGCCACCAAACGTTGAACTTCCTCAGCTTGATTTCATTACAGCCGTTATATTTTAGAACCAACTACCCTGGCCGGAAATTCATTCACCGAAGATGTTTGTCGTGCCAAAATTTTCTTCTCCTCTGCATGGTTTCCATCACCATTGTGCCATTACTCTTCGCTCGTCTAGTTTCTTGAGTTGATACAATCATTCCTTGAGACTCTTCGTGTCGCCCAGTTGGTTCTCAACAGCTATCCTTAGGCTCGACACCATGTAATCCATTGGCACCACCTCTTCTTGACCGTACATTAACTAAAAAGGCATGTGCCCGGTTGTCACCTTGTACATCGTACGATATGCCCATAGGACAGTCAGTAGTCTCTCTTCCCAATCTGCTTCTTCTACATCGCATGACTTATGAATGATCAACACCAACACCTTGTTCATGGACTTCGCTAGGCCATTGGCTCGTGGGTAGTGTTGTGACCTTTTTCACACATCACCCCATCAAGATGGGGACCCCCTAAATTTTGCTCCAGTCTGGTCTTTTGGCTTTGGTTCGCTCTCTCTCTGGTCTCTGGTCCTTCCGGGGATTGTCCCGTCGTTTGACCCGGGTTGAAATAGTGGTCAAGTCTGTGTAATTAGGGTTTTCATCCTTCAGGCTTATTTAAGGTCAGACTGAGTTATAAAATTGAAATCTAAGCTTAGAGCAGCAGTCAGAAGACTTCCAGCAGAGTCCCCCTAAATTTTTCTGTATTCTGGCAACTTACTATTTTTAGTAAGTATTCAACTTGGGACTATTTTATTGAGATTTTGGAATTCTGTCAGTTCCACTGCATCCGAGTGACATCAAGCTGTCTACACGTAAATTTTGAGCCAGATCAGACGACTTACTATTTTGGGCATTTCAGGCTTTAAGAGCCAAATTAGGGTTTCTACATGAGCTTTTCAGATGCATGTCTGGGGAATCCTTCTGGGTTTTCCAAAACCTTCGCAGTGATGTAACATGCAAACCGAGACAACCACTTTCAGAGTTCAGCCTTCGGAGGCTATTTTTAGGGTTCGCATGCAGTGTTTTTCAACGCATGTCGGGGTTTTCTTCATGGGTTTTTCGAGAGCTTCGCAACGGTGTGGCTTGCAAGCAGAGAAGATCGAGTTTTGAGGACTTACTATTTTTAGCCAGTGCATGCATGCAGACCAGTTTTCTGGGTTTTTCTGGGTTTTTTGAGATCCCGCAAGCAATATGACATGCAAAACCATCCGGCGGTGGATGAGTCACTTTTCAGACAGTTTCTATTTTTAGCAGGTACACTCCGGCAGCCGCCCAACACTCCAGTCCAGCAAGCAGAACGACATGCAGAAGGAACGAAGTCAAACGGAGACCGTTCGGGATACATGCAAATCAAATTAGGGTTTCCACTTTTATAGGGGATAAAATCCAAAAATAGCCGAAACAAAGTACCCCACCCATGTCAGCACACTTCAAGGTACCTGCTGGCAAAATTTGAGCAAAGTCGGAGAACTTACTATTTTTAGTAATTCAGAGCACGGCTATAAATAGCAGGTCTGCACCCGAGGTTGGCGTCCGAGTAACCCTCAAGCTATCAAGATCAAGCGTTGCAACTTTCAGGCAAAACGGAGCTACTAAAGTCAGAAAGTCAAACTTACTATAAATAGCAGGTGGCTATAAATAGCAGGTCAGGGCAGAGGACTGACAAAACAGGTTCACAAGGCAGAGAATATCATCTGATGAAATTTTCAGGCAAAACGGAGCCTTAGAGGTTGAAAATCAAGGGATTTGCTAAAAATAGCACAATTTGCTAAAAATAGAATGCAAGAGCAGGAACAGGTAGAGGCTTGAAAAAACGCCTAAGGCAAAAACAAAAGCTCACCTAGTCAAATGCGCCCACCTCAAGGAGAGATGCCTTGAAAAAGTTTCTAAGGCAAAAACAAAAGCTCACCTAGTCAAATGCGCCCACCTCAAGGAGAGATGCCTTGAAAAAGTTTCTAAGGCAAAAACAAAAGCATGGGGTCTCATTTGCGCCCTCACATGGAAGCTCCTCCCTCATATGCGCCCAAGGTTCTTGGAGCCTAAAGAACGCCTAAGTGTGAGAAAATAAAAGCTTGCCTATGGAAATGCGCCCTCAAGAAGGAGAAAAGGGTAAAAAAAAAAGCAGCTAAGGCGTGGAAAACGAAAGTGGAACCAAGGAAATGCGCCCATGGTGAAAATGAAAGCTCACATGTTGAAATGCGCCCATCTCAAGGCAGAGGCTTGAAAAAGTTTCTAAGGCAAAAAAAACAAAAGCATGGGGTCTCATTTGCGCCCTCACATGGAAGCTCCTCCCTCATATGCGCCCAAGGTTCTTGGAGCCTAAAGAACGCCTAAGTGTGAGAAAATAAAAGCTTGCCTATGGAAATGCGCCCTCAAGAAGGAAAAAAGTGTAGAAAAAGCGGCTAAGGCATGGAAATGAAAGCTTGCCTATGTATTTGCGCCCAAGGAGGATGTGGCCTAGTGGAAAAACGCCTAAGGCAAAAAACAAAAGCTTCAAGGTCAAAATGCGCCCCCAGTCAAAAGGAGGAATAGAGGTCTGGAAATATTCTAAGGCACGAAAATAAAAGTTGCCTAGTGGAAATGCGCCCTCAAGGTAAGTGGTGATGGAAAATGCTTCCTAAGGCGTGGAAATTTAAAGCTTGCCTAGTTAAAATATACGCCTAAAAGGGATGAAAATTTAAATTTTCTCCTAAGTGTGTGAAGTGGAGAAATTCCTAAGGCATGAGAATTTGAAAATTTGAATAAACAGAAAGAGTGGGTGAGCATGAAAATTTTCCAGACATTTAAACGGGGTTGACGACTTGATAAAATATTTTCTAAGTGAAAATCAAATGAACCCGTTTAAAATGCACCCATGAGTTAGCAGAGTTTGAAAATTAATTTCCTAAGGGAAATTTTAATATTTTCAGAAGAAATTCGTTTTGCCTAGATTATTTTCCTGACAGAAGTTAAATCTCAAAGGACGAATTATTTCGAGCACGCAAACAAGTTTTTAATCGCCCGGAGTTGAACGTTTTAATGAGAGAATTTAAAATGTCTAAGGCAAATTTTATGAAATCGAGGATTTAAATGACAGACATTTTAAAAAGTTGGAAATAAATTTGCTACTCCCACGAATTTTTTTTTTGAGTTGAATTTATTTAAACACTGCGAGATTTTAAAATGGAATTTTAAATCAAGTCAAGTGATTGTTTTTCTCGCGAGTTGTTTAAATCGCCAAGAGTTAACTGGCAGACTAAGAGGAAAATTCGAAATTTGAAGAAGAAGGAATCATTATTAATGGCGACTGCCATAATAACCGGCTGACGACTAGCCCACTACTGCGCTTGAATTAGAAGATTCCGAACGAAGATAGTGGGAAATTGATGAAGGTGCTAAAATTAGCCCCAGCACTACTTAGCAGGATTCTCCGAGAAGAGTTATTTAAACAATCTCTTCTCTCATTTCTCCTCACATTATTTCGAAGTTGAAGTTGCTGAAGAAGTTCTGGAGAGATTGAAATATTTTCCAAGTGGTGAGGAGAGAAATTCTGTGAGAGTTTATTTTATTTCGGAGTGTTGAGTTGCTGAAAGTACGAAGTGCTGGAGAAATCTTCATTTGCCGAGACTCTTTCTTTCAAAAGCTGAAAGTGTGTTGCTGCGACTTCGAAGTTGAAGGTTGAAGTTATTTTCCGGAGTTGCTGGAGAATTTAATTCTCAAAGAGCTGAAAGTGGAGTTGCTGCGAAGTTTAAGCGTTGAGAAGTTGAGGAAGTTGAAATTTCATATTGCTGGCAACTCTTTATTCCTCTAACTGCTGAAGTTGACAAAGTGAAGTCAAGGTTCGAACAATTTGTGCTGGAGAAATTAGCTACATTGCTGAAAGTTATTAGCTTGCTGCGTTTTTTCTTCACCAGTCAGAAGTGCAGTTGCTGAGAGTTGTCTCTAAACTCAGAGATTTTTATACAGTACGAGGTTTGGAGTTAGAAATTTATGCTGAGAAATTTTATTTTCAAAGCTAACTCCGTATTCGCAGCCATCTCGGGAATTGTTTTATTTTAAAAATCTGCAGTCTAGCTTATCCTTCTATTTTATTTTGCAGATGGCTGGCGCAAAGGATGTTGCAGGAACAAGCAGAGCCGCAGGCAGAGCTGCAAACACTGAAGCAGGCAAGGCTGGCTCATCTCGGCAGGCAATGATTAAGAGGCTCGCTAAGCCATTTCTCCCAAAGTCAGCAATAGTTTCAAAGTTGGCGGGATTGAATGACACCAACCTTGGTTCATTTAATCTGAATGCACTCAAATCGAGGATGTTCGGGCTAGGGGGCCATCAACCATCCGTCACGGCACATAATATAATGAAGAGTGGAATCTACGCAGCTACTAGTTTTCCGCCAGCGATTCAGTGTCCGGAGCTAATTATGGAGTGCGCCAATCACTACAAGCCAGAACGTAGGACGATTGTCTCTCCGGATGGTAAACTGCTCGCCAACTTCACCAGGTACCATCCCGGAGAAACATTTAGGATTAGCTAGAGAGATGTTATCTGGGACAAACAAGAGAGGCAGATAAGATACCTCTTCCTCTTCCGAAAAGATCCTTTGATCATCAACGAGTTTGGATGCGGCCAGGAACCACCCGCACTAAGCTCCCAAAAGCAGATAATTGCGAGGGCGTGAAACAAAGAATCATGATTTGATAATGATGCTGAGCGTTGAATGGGAGTACGGGCTTACATTTCGAACTGGATGTTCTACTTCATCGAGAATCATCTGGAAGGAGAAAAGTGAAATGGCCGATTGGGCTAGGATGATTAGCAACCCCATCGATGAGCAATTCAGGAGCTTGAAGGTGACGAAGACTTTCTACATGAGCTCATATGTGATTTACATGTTGGCCAGAATGACTAAGTACAGAGGGATTTCGTACAAAGAGCCAATCGGCTGTGCGCCTGGTCAATTCAAAATTCATGAAGCCTGCACACAGCTACATTTGGCTAACATTGCCAACTATAAACGGGCAAATGATGCATTCACAATGCACATCGCGAGGACGCTTCAGCAGAGAACGCAGCAGAGAATATCTAAAGAAGCACAGAAATTGATTGAGGAATATGGGTATTGGCTCATCCAATTCCCGAAATTCACATATATTAGGCTGCAGGGGTTCACTTCGTATCCGTATCGGTTACCACGATACCCCACTGACCACATAGTAATGCTTGAGATATCTAGGCAATTGATTGCCTACGATAAGATTCAGAAAAGGAAAAAGAAGGGTGGGCTTGATTTCCCTATCACCATGGGAAATTCCATTGAGGTGTGTCCCTCTTTGCGGGCAGCCCGAGAGGCAGAGGACGAGCTGCAATCTTATCATTTGTCATATCACACAGGCAGGCAGGATTTCGATCCTTACGGGAACATCCGGATGGTACAGAACGTTGAATACCGGCACAGAGCTCATCTGGAGGACTTCTGGGCAAATGCAGTGGATGAGGCTGAGATAAGAAGGATGTTTTCCAGACTTCCTCTCAAGTTGATTAGAGAATGTGAGATTATTCCAGTTCCCGACCAGGTGGAGGAGGATGTCAGCGTCATGCAACCCGACTATGGGTCAGTTAGGGATACTCCTGTCCCACCACCTGATTGGTCCGAGCCAGAGATCATGGACTTGGACACTCTTTCTATCCCGGTGATGACTTTTACCAGGACTTGGGTCGACAGACATGTATGCAGACTTAAGAGCAAGTCGGTCGCCCTTACTTACAGCTTGATGGGTGACCCAAGGCCGTTATCGGTAAAAAGAGGGAAACAAATTGCTCAGACATCGAGGGCACAAGTGGAAGTGCCAACCCAGCCGATACCGTTGAGGATAGAACAAGCATCACCCGTGCACTCACAAACTCAATCTTCGAGTTTGAGAGTGGTTTCATTATTTGCCGATCAGAGGGCAGGATTAGAGGAAGAGCAGGGACTTGAGGAGGTAGATCAGCCCAACGCCCGGGAATCAGCTAGTGTCAGTCTATCCAGGGGCGGCCAACGGGAGGAGGAAGAGGAAACAATGGCCGATACCCATTTTCAGCAGATGTTGGACACGGCTTTGGAAGAAGAAGAAAACACAGAACAGGGGACCCAAGGGTCGGGAGATACCCAGCTTATAGAGGAGGATGAGCCTGAGCAAACCAGTGCAAGAAGAGAGGAAGTGCACGAGATGGAGGCAACGGAAGAACAGCCCCTTGTCATTTGTAATCCACAGCAGACAGTGCCTGATTGGCTTTCCGACAGAATGAGGAGAGAACCCGAGGATGACACGGATCCGACCATTGAGATGGAAGAGTTCCTCAGGAGGATCAGCGCGCCACCAGAGAAGAAAAGGGCCCGAAAGTTTTCAAAGATCTCGACCGACGAGTCAGGCTCCCGCACGCTTCAGGTGGCTATTCCGAGGGAAGATTGTGATCGAACCGAGGAGAGGCCTGAAAATTATGTGATCACCACAGTAGAGTTGGGTCGTCCTACGGGAGCCCAAGTTATCGAGGAGTTTGATAACTCCTATCAGGCATTGAAGGATCAGTTGCTCCGCACGGAGGGGAAGTATAAGAAATTGAAGAAGGAGCACAAAACCTTGATAGGATGTATGCAGAATCTAGCACGTCCAGGTGAACCAGCGGACCCGGCAGTGGAACGTCCATCGGAGCTTCCGAACGAGTCAATTGTTGCCTTAGAGGATTTAAAGAAAATGGAAACGGAGGCAGACAAGTGGGTTAGCCGTGTTCATACTGAGACAGAAAAATTCATGGAGGACCTTGCCGATGCTTATCGACAGGCCTCAAATATTTTGGCACGAATGGATATAGTAGATCAGGCCTGGGGTGATACTCGCATCTATCAAACGAAGACTGTACTTCGTTTGGGGGCTTTGATGCATGTACCTCTAGAAACCTTAGTGGATGGAGGTGTAATTGAGAGAGGTGATAGGTACGATTTCACCAGTTGGTACTCCTCGGTGGTCACAGGCCGTGGATTTCACGACGCAGCAAGGGCAGATTCAGCTAAAGTGAAGAAGGCAATGGGCAACATCTTGGGGGGAGTCCTCAATACATTAGAAGCCATATGTGCTAGAAAGTTGGTCCCAGAGGAGATAACTGCTGATGGTTTGAAAAGTAGACTGCCTCCATTCTTCTCAGCTGCGAGGTCACTTGTCCTGGATGACTTTGAGAATGTCTCCACGTTCTCTAGTATAATTCAGCATACCCAGGACGCCTTAGTGACATGGAAGAAATCCTGCATCAGACACGGACAGACGGTAGCAGTCTTGGAGTTCCAACTCAACCATATTCCACCGATCTCTACACAGGAGGTTGAAGCAGTATTGGCCCGATTGATCGAGTTTGCTATCCGGGAGAAGGCCAGTGGGAACGCGCTGCTTGATGAGGATCTTCTTGATGATGGTAGTGGGCATTAATTGCTCATTATGATTCCTGCAGGGGAGTGGAGAATATTCTGTGCATTCATTGCCCACTCCTCTTTGTGGCGGTTTTTAGGGCAGAAACCCTAATCGGGGCATAGGTGGCTCGATCTGAGCCCTTCATTGTAATTTGATCTGAACCGTCCACTGAATTGGACTTGTTATAAAAGGGGCATCCCCCCTCATTTGTAAATAATTAGAATTAGAATCAGAGATAGATCAGAGCTAGAGAGTATTGGAGATAGAAGTTAGAGAGTAGAGCTTAGAAGTTAGCTTAGATTGAGGG
>CM021108.1:467381569-467670985 GCA_007115665.2 Sequoiadendron giganteum | reverse complement strand
AAAGGGGCATCCCCCCTCATTTGTAAATAATTAGAATTAGAATCGGAGATAGATCAGAGCTAGAGAGTATTGGAGATAGAAGTTAGAGAGTAGAGCTTAGAAGTTAGCTTAGATTGAGGAGGAAAGGAAGTTTTCCCATTGAGGACTTTGTAAGAAGTTGTTGTGAACACTCTCATAATATAAAGATTTATCATTGTTTGGTGGTTCTATCTTCTATTGTGAGTAGCTAGCAAGGCTTGTTCGTCTTTCCAATTCAAGGTAGATAGAGTAAAATAGATTTTTATTTCATGCAAGTAGTTGTTAGCTGTGGAGTGTGGCGTTGTGATTTGAGCAAGTCTTCTCGTCCATACCACTAGCGGACTTGCTGATGGTAAGTTCGCCTTGCGTGGTCAACTGGAGTATCAGCACTTAACTCCGATTATGGTTCATGTGTTTGTATGCGTCGTGTTGACGGTATGAACGTGTTGTGTCATAGTTTGAACATTTTCTCATCCTTTGAAGATTGCACCAACTTTGTCAGAGTTGTTCGAAAGAAGACAAAGCGAAGTTTGGTTTGAAGATTGTTTAAGTCGATCTTCGTCCTCCACCCCCTTTAGAAGTAGACTTGTAGAATCCCTATCCCTATCCCCTTTAAATTCTGCATTTTCCGAGTCAGTTTAGATACCAGAACCATATTGCCAAATCATTCATGTCCTAATTGCTTCACGAAATTGAACAACTACGTAAGTCCCCTTGAAATAACTAGCAAAACACATCAACCAACTGAGTCTATTCGCAATAAAAGGAACCTTGGAGTCGAACACATGAACTTTCAAGCAATCTTAGCATGTGGGACACTTTGATCAAGAGAGAATAGAGTGACCGTTGGGGCAACTTTATTCTGTGCTGGCGCTGTCACAAAAGGCACGTCAACAGGTAGTACGGGCTCCACAAGTTATGGAAGATTCGAAACTCATCATCAACCGAATGACGTGGTGGACAAAGTGTCCCCCACGACCACTGGTAATCTGTATTGGAATCCTGTCCCGTGTTACTATTTGCTCGTAAATGGATCTCATCGTACTTTGTGTTGTATTATCCGACAATGCTCGAGCCTCTGGCCACTTTGTCAGATATTCTATACCAACCACTATATATCAGCATTGATGTAATTAACTTACAATGGCCCGATAAAGTCTAGTCCCCAATGTTTGAACAGCTACTGAGGTTGAGATAGGTACAAAGGCATGAAGTCTCGTTTCAAGGGTTTCCCTACCCTCTGGCAAGTGTCGCAGCCTAACACCCACTCTCGGGCATCTATATGCATCATTGGCCACCATATGCCCGCCAAAAGAATTTTCCTTGCCATAGCATCCGGACCCATGTGACCTCCGACTAGACCCTCGTGCACTCCTTTGAGTAGACTCGGTATTTCTTCTATTACACATCTACTGAGGATCTGGTCTGATACCATCTTGTACAACAACCCACTGATCAACTGGAATGTCTTGCTCTTCAGTATGAGCTTCCTTCTTTCTGTTGGTGGCATCTCATTTGGGAATGTGGATGTCGATAGGTACTCTCCAATCTTCTCATACCATGAAGGAAGTATTGCAATTTGAAATAGGTGCGCGTCCAAGAAATCTTCGTTCACTCCCCATTCCGCAGGTTCGCCCGACTAGATCCTTGACAACTAGTCGGCCATCACATGACTCTTCCTTGGACGTACGATAATTGTGAATGTGAATTCTTAGAGCAATAATAGCCATTTGCTCACTCTCCCTTGTATTATTGGCTTGTTCACCAGGTACATTAGAGCTTGCTGGTCCACATAGAACGTGAACGGTGTTGCCAACAAGTAATGCCAAAATTTTTGCACCGAGTACACCATCTGAGTGCTTCATTTTTGGTCGTACTATAGTTCTCTGCTTTTGAAAGTAATTGACTCGCGAAAAACACCGGGTGGTCCAACTCGTGTACTCCCACTTGAGCCAGTGTTGCTCCGATGGTGAAGTTAGAGGCATCCACATATACGTGGAACTCCTTGTTCTAGTCAGGGTATGCCAATATGGGTGAGCTAATCAACCGATCCTTCAATTCATTGAACACCTTTTCTTGTTCTTCCACCCATGTGAAAGGTTGTCCCTTCCTCGTCAGTAGGTCGAGAGGGTAGGAAACTTGTGAGAAGTTTTTGATAAACCTCCGGTAGTACCCTACATGCCCGAGGAAGGACTTTACATCAATGACATTCTCCGGGGCCTCCATCTGTACAATTACTCTTATTTTGTCTGGATTTGTTTTTAGTCTGGCTTTGCACACAATGTGTCCCAATAGTTTCCCTTGCGGCACCATAAATCTACACTTCTTAGGATTCAATGCAAGTCGGGCTGCTCTGCACCTCTCCATGCATTCTCCGAGAGCCTTCAAATTTTTCTTTGTCACTGTAGATTGACCAATCATCGAGGAATGCTTTGAAGTTGCCCACTAACATTTTGTCGAGGATGTGTAATATTATTCTCTAGAATGTGGCCAGCACGTTACACAACCCGAATGGCATTCAATTGTACGCGTACACCTTGTCCTCGACCACGAAGGTTGTCTTCACATTGTCTTCCTCAACGATGCTAATTTGATTGTATCCAGAGAACCCATCCATGAATGAGTGCGTCTCGTGCCCGAAGACCTCTTCGAGAATTGTATCGATGAATGGGATTGGAAACGAGTCTTTAATAGTCACCGCATTCAAACACCGAAAGTCGACACATATCCGGATCTGCTCGAATTCCTTCTTCAGAGAAATGACGATCGGTGACACCCATTCGCTAACTTCTACTTTGAGAATAATGCCTGCTTCCAGCATCTTCTCAATTTCATCTTGTACTTTGGCGGCGTAATTTTTGCTCATCCTATAGGGTCTCTTGCATACGGGTTGGGCTCCCGGTACAAGAGGGATCCCGTGTACCCGATATGCCCTTTAGTTCCTTGTACATCCAAGCAAAGGCATCTTTATATTTCATAAAGATTTAAATGCCGCTGCCTTTAGTACGGGGTCCCAATCATCACCGACGAGGATCACCTTAGGCTTTTCTTCTTCACCGAGTTTTACTTTCTTCAATGTCGACTCCTCATACTTGATCAGTTTGTCTCTTTCAAACTTATAGGCTGGCGTCTCATCCAATTCTGCCACGACTTCCTTATACTCGTCGTATGCTAGTGAAAATGACTGACTAGTGGAGCCCTTGTCTTCGTCCTCTCCCCCTTCTCTAATTTGCAAAATGTTGCATTCTGGATGAAAGACTTCATAATCCTCCATGTGCCACTGAAACAACCCGTTCAGTGAACTGGTCTCGTCCTCTGAGCAACTTCCAAGTTCAAGTACACCCTCGGTGTTCAATTTCCATCATCTTCCTTTCTTCATCGACATCCAACCCTCCCTCTGATTCTGATCCGGAGGAAGCCAATTCTCCACTCACAGCCTGGTTCTTCAAATCAATGATGTACTTCTTGTGGCTCTTGATCGAGAGTGTTGCTCTTCCAATTATGGCCCGCCTTGGCGGCAATCACCCATCCTCGTCCCAACAATGCGTCGTACACCTTCTTCTGCAACGGGATGACGACGAAGTTCAATAGAAACTCTTGCGTGTCGATTAGGACTTTTTGTGCCATTACGGTACCAAGAGGTTTGATGCCATGCTGGTCTGCACCTACCACATGGAATGTCAGGGGCCAGATAGTTGGCTTTCCCAAGCACTTCCATGTCTCCTCTAGCAATACGTTCACCCCAAAGCCTCCGTCAACAATGGTGTTGGAGAGTTTCCTCCCCATGATTTCCATCTATACGACAGTCAGGTTCCTCCCGACATTTTTTGCAAGTAGCATCGGGTCCGTGGCCTCTCCTGCCAATTATGTCATACTCTCAATCGGACCTTTCTGAAGGTTGTCCTTGATAATGTTCGTGAGTGCTACTCTTAGTTGGGGCATCATTTGCAGAAGGTATGTTACCTTAATTGGTATGGTTGTGTGAAGCACCTATTGTACGATGTTTTTCTCGTACTCCAACTGCAACAACGTACTAGCCGCCTTGGAGTTTCTTCGTTCTTTTGCCATTGCCTCTTCCACTTCTATCCTAGCCTCTCAGAGTCTTTCTTTCTCCATACGAGGGTCCAGATAATTGGCCTTCATTGTCTGCGCCCTTGTAATCGCCAGGACCTCCTCGTCGACTACCTCTAGCATGTTGATACCTTTTTGCTTTGAGCAGTCGATGTCTTTGTGATCCACAGGACCACACCATTTACACAGCCTTCCACTAGTACCTTGACCACTTTGGCAATCCCTGACAAAGTGACCCCATTTGTTGCACTTCTAGCATTGTATCATGGGTATGCCTTTGTTGTCGTACTGGATTTTGCTTCTTGGCGTACTATTATTACTTCTCTGATTATTGTGGTAGCCACCAGGGGATGCATTGTTGTTTTGAGGTTTCAGCGGTGTGGTCGGAGTGGTTGATTCTTCCCCTTGTGCGAAAAACACTTGCGAACTTCGTGATTTTAGGTTGTACAAGCACTCCTTAACGGAGTGTCCCATAACTTGGCAGATGTCACAAAATATTTTCTTCGGACAGTTTGCCTTTGTGTGACCTGTTTTGTATTCAATACACCACAGTTCATTCGCCTCCTTCGACCATTCTTTGTCGGCTTTCAATTCCTTCATCATTCTCAGCATATCTCAATGGAGAGCTTATACAATTTTTGACTCGTCTTCGCTCCCCCCCGTACTTTCGTTGTCATCTTTCTGTTACACCCCGATTGTATAGCTACTATTGCATAGGGCAATTGATTGTAATGTTTGAATCATTGAGATGAATAAAACATGTTTTTGTTATCAAAATGAATGTGTTCTATTTAAATGATTGTCTCATTTGATTGATACTTCTATTGATGTAATTCTTGATTAATGTTGCATGCATAGTTATTGAGTTGTGAATATTCTAACTTGAAATATTGATTTATATAATGCAATTGTTATGAGCAAGTACCTACCGTGGTTTTGTGTCGATGGATGTAGGAATGAAAACCATTCCTCCAGGCAGAGGGGAAACATCACTCAGGAGAAGGGCTTGGTCGGATAACCGGTAAAGTAAATCAATTGAGCATACACACTTCACTAAAGGTTTGGAGGAACTAAGTCAAATAGGTTGGTCTTGATAAGTCATCTATAGGCTTTAGGAGTTTGGGTTACTTCTTTGTGCTTTGTGAGTGATGTTAATTTTAAACTTGACTTATTGTTCTGTGACCTTGGGTGAGAAACATGATTGGTTATATGTGCATAGGCAGAGTGTATATGTATACACATGTATCCCTCATGTATACGTATCTATATGTGTAAACATGGCGATACAAACGTATGATCGGCAAACTAATATGCCATATGTATGTGTTGACATGGTATACATACACATACGTTTACATGACAGTATAAGTGGTTATATGCATGTATATACATACACACGCTACCTATTACCTGTGAATATAATATTATTATAATATTGTCTTGGAATTTACATGTACACATATATGCACATTGTAATGTTCCCCTTTTGGCAATAATCCTGTCAGTCGCTCATCACCCTATTCCGGAATCCTATAGGCTCGTTGAGGTCTTTTAAAGGGTTCCAGTTTTGGAAGATTTGTGTTCATTCCTCATTATTTACTATTTATAGTAAATACTATTTTTGGCAATTAGCAGTTGTCAGCATTCAGTTCATCACGTCATTGGAAGCAGTTTTCAGTATTAAGCCTTGGCCATTTAAAAATATCATTTTAATGAATCTCTTCATTAAAAAGGCAAATTATTCTAATTTGCAGTTGACCCCTTGGCCTAAGGTATGAACTTAAGTTGTTTTAAAAAGGGGACTTTAAGGGTGGCGCCACATGAAGGAGTTAAAAGGTTTTAGTATTAATTCTTCATTATCTCAAGTGGGGGCGTATTTTTGAAGAGTTGTATTCTTTTTGGAAATTTGAAAAGGCTTGGCTTTTGGCGTACCTTCTTGGAGGATTTGAACAGTCTCCTATCTTCCTTTAAAATTGAGGTTTGGCTCCAACATTTGATCATCCATTATTTTGCTAAAATTATGCTGTCAAAATGATTTATCATTTTATACTTCGAGGAATGCTGACCTCCTAGTTCTTCCTTCAATTTCGTGTTTGCAAGACAACACCTACTTGAATTATTGTTGCTTCTCATCCAGACTAGCAGATTGTGTTTCAAGGTGAAATTTTGATGTATTTTTCAGTTTTACAACAGTTGTTTGGATACAACTGAATGTTGTTTTTGCTTATGGTTGAATGTACAAATTTTATATTGTTCTGGGCATTTGATAATAAGATCCCTAAGGTCTAGGCGACCATCTCCAAGCAATTTCAGATTTTATTTTGGAGTGTGCATTTTTATAATGAAAAATCGCCCTTCTCAAGGGTCGTACTTTTCAACATTGCATTGGGAAGTATGCCATTAATTATTGCAGGTGTTTGGAGCTGTTTTTTGTGTCTCAACAGGGGCGCCTATCTCCCAATTGATCTATGCTTTTGAATTCACGCACATCGGAGGTACTTTGATTGAGTTGTGAGCAATTTACGATTTTCTGTAGTTGCTGATATACATTTCCAGAATTACAGTTCGCTAATCAAAATTAAAATCAATTGTTGTTTTCTATCTTTCTTCTTCTTTTCTCATTATATTCTAACAGAGAGATAATGTATAACAAGGTGCTTGAATATTGGTGAAATTGGCATTGTAAATTGCAGCCTTCTCTTTTGTACAAGCTACTAACAATAGTAATGTTTCAGTTTTATTATCGCTGCTCTATTTATTATTTTAACACTAAGCACCCCTGGATGGTTTACCGCCAGTGAGGACAATCTGTTTGTAACCTCTTCATACCCACTTCTAGTGGAGAATTCTCATGTTTCAGTGGATGCTTGCCGCAGCAGAAGAAGTCTTTAATGTTGTAATCTTTCCCCCCCACTGTTTGGTGGTAGCGTGGAAAGTTCATTGGTTGGTTATCTGCCTTGTTGTTATTTCAATTCAGCAATAGTACTCCACCATATGTTAGCACCTCGCCTGCAAAGGGATCTTGAGTGCGCATCCTTGGTGTCGAGTTTAATATTTCTCTTTCAGTATAATCTCGTACTTGTTGATTCAGTAGATCCTAGGGATCCTCTGACCATATGCTCACCCCTCCTCCTTAAGTGGTTTTAGGGCGCATTCTTGGTTAGAGTTCTTTCATGTACATTTTGGTTATGCTAACCTTAACGGGTGATTGATTCTATTGTAAATGTTTGGTTTAAAAACCAAAAAAATTGAGAGAGAATATTTCAGTGGTATCAGAGCATAAGTTTTTGCCATCCTGTGTCTACTAGTCTTTCAGTTGACAGATGAGTGACAGAGCAACCAGATACTTCATTAGAACTCAGGCCAAATCTCAGTTACAGTTTTCGCCAGTGCCAGAAGCAGATACTTTGTCAGAAGCTTTGAGGGAAATGGGTAAAACAGTTGAGAGAATGTCAGACGAGTCTCGTCTTTCGATGGAAAAAAAAGATGCACGAGCAGAAAATAAGTTTGATAACATGTTAGAGATGATGGCATGTTTGCTTGATAAATTGGATCAACAAACTACTCAAAATAATATTCAGCCCCAACCAAATCATGCTGGTGAAAACAGCAGTAATAGTGGGGTTAATGGAACTTATGTTCCCAGTGGCCATAATGCTTCAGCAATTAATGGAAGGGATAGAACTGTTGGACAGCATGTTACAAATACAAGAGGATCTTCATCCAAACCTCTCCTCCCTACATTCACTCTGAAAAATGAACAACAACCTGAAATTGGAGTACTTTTTGCGGATGATGCTAGGCAAGCCTATATGGAGTACATCTCTTTACCCCCTAATATGAGAGATGCATGGACCTTTGATCAATTCATGAATCAAAGAAGTAGAAGGCATGGTGGAAGGAATGAACAATGTCCTCCCATGAACCATAGGAATGATTTTCAACAAGCTCTGGGTAAGATTACCTTGGACCACTTTGATGGAGGTAATAAGTGTGCAGCTAGAGCATGGGTGCAGAAATTGGATAATTATCTCTCACTTAGACCAATGCCAGAGGAGGATGCAATTAAGTTTGCCACATTACACTTGGATGGAGTGGCTCACGAATGGTGGACTCATGGTTTGGTTACTCTTGGCCATAACCTCATTCACACCTATGAGGAGTTTAGCAATAAATTAATTGAAAGATTTGATACCAGAGATCCTGAGTTGAGTTTCCGAGAATTGGCACAATTGAAACAACACGGATCTTTAGATACCTATGTTGTTGATTTTCAAAGACTGTCGGTAATGGTGCCTAACATTACTGAAAGAAGACTTGTGGTTCTATTTGCGGAAGGTTTGATGGAGCCTTTGAAAGGATGGGTCAAAGCCTTTGATCCACCATCATTGGATGAAGCAATCAAGAAAGCAAGGAGCATGGAGTTGGCTGCTCCAAGGCCAAAATTTCAGTCTAAACCATTCAAAAAGGATAAGAAGAAGTTCACTCCTAATCAGCCCAACAAGTATCCACAAAGAATATCTGATGAACTCCATGATCAGCTCAGAACAGAGGGAGTTTGTTATACTTGTCGTGAACCTTGGACACGGGGTCACCGCTGTTATGGGAAAGGTAAAGTTCAACAAATGGACGGCTATTCTGATTATGGATCAGAATCTAATCCACTTGATCAGCAGTATGAAACAGCAAGTGATGAGGAAGAAGAAGCTCCAGAAGAGGAACCAGAAGTTGGAGATGGTAGTGCTTTTGCCCAACTATCTAGTTTCCAAAAGAATGAATCCTTTCGAGTACATGGAGTGGTTAGCTCTCAAAGGATTGTTGCTCTAAATGATACAGGAGCAACTCACAATTTTATTGATGAAGGCCTAGTTACCAAAAGAGGATTGAAGACTGAAGATTTTGAAGGATTCAAAGTAATGGTAGCAGATGGCTTTACCATATCTTGCACCAAGAAAATTCCTAATCTCTCTATGCAATTGGGGAATTATGAGGTGAAGGATGACTTCTATGTGGTAGGCATTGGTGATACCGATGTTGTTTTGGGAATACAATGGTTGCGATCTCTTGGAGAGATCACTTTAAATCTGCAAACTATGGAATTGAAATTCCAAGCCAATGGGAAGAAGGTGGTTTTGAGAGGCATGTCCAATGGAGGTCCATGGATTATGTCCTTAAAACGAATGGAGAGGCTGATCCGTCATGATCAAGTTGAGTGGGCAGCAGAGTGTATGATTCTACCAGCTGATCCGGTTGTAGAAAAAAGACAATATCCGCCTGATATACAAGCTCTTCTTTCTAAAAAGAGCAAGGTTTTTGGTGACTTACCTTCAGGAAGACCACCTAGAAGAGGGTGTGAGCATGTGATTGAATTAGAAGAAGGTGCCAAACCAGTCATCACTACTCCTTACCGCTACCCAAAGAAACAGAAGGATGAGATAGAAAAGACTATCAAAAAACTTCTTGAGGTAGGGTTCATTAGACCAACCAAAAGCCCATTTGCTTCAACAGTGGTATTGGTCAAAAAGAAAGATAGTACAATGCGGATGTGTGTTGATTATCGTGCATTGAATCAAAAAACCATCAAGAATAGATATCTTATTCGTAGGATAGATGAGCTTATTAATGAGCTCCATGGGGCCATGTTCTTTTCAAAGATTGATCTTTGATTTGGTTCCATCAAATCAGAATGAGAGAAGGGGATATTGAGAAAACACCATTCAGATGTCACTACAGACACTTTGAGTTCCTTGTTATGCCTTTCGGTTTGACTAACGCTCCAACAACATTTCAATCATGTATGAATAAGACTTTCAGGCAACAGTTGAGGAAGTTTGTGCTTATCTTCTTTGACGACATTCTTGTTTTCAGTAAGTCTTGGGAGGAGCACCTTCAGCACTTGGAAGAAGTTCTTAGCATTCTGGAGGCTGAATGCATGTTTGCTAAATAATCTAAATGTGAGTTTGGGATGACTGAGCTTCTCTATCTCGGCCACATTATCAGTTCTAAAGGGGTCATAGTTGATCCTGAAAAGATTAGAGCCATTGTTGATTGGCCACCTCCAAAAAATCAGACCCACTTGAAGGGATTTTTGGGCTTATGTGGGTTTTATAGAAGATTTGTCAAGGGGTATTCTCACATGGCAGCACCTCTTAAAGATCTCACCAAAAAGGGAGTTTTCCTATGGACAGATAAAGCACAAGGAGTGCTTGATAAGTTCAAACAAATTATGAGTTAATGTCCAGTTTTGGCTTTGCCTAATTTTAAAAAGTCTTTTGAATTACAATGTGATGCTTCAAAAGAAGGAGTTGGAGTTGTTCTTATACAAGACAAACATCCTATTGTCTTTGTGAGCAGAAAATTGAGAGGAGCAAAAAAATTATACTCGATTTATGACAAAGAGATGCTTGTCATTATGCATGCTTTGTCCAAATTCCTCCAATACTTGGTGGGAAGTAAATTTGTGGTTAAGACTGATCATAGTCTTAAACATTTCGTGCGGCAAAAGGATTTGAATGAAAGGCAACATAAATGGGTAAGCAAGCTTCTAGCTTATGACTTTGATATCGAGTATGTTAAGGGGAAAAACAATGTAGTTGCGGATGCTTTGTCCAGAAGGCCTCAATTGCAGTAATTTTGTGAGATTTCAGCAGATTGAAGAGAGTTGATTGCTGCTGATTATGCAAAAAATCAGTTTACTACTAGCATTATAGAAGGCCATTTGGTTGATGAAAGGTATAACTTGGTTGGTGATTTGATTATGTATAAGGCTAGAATCTTTTTGATACCCGAATCCAAGCTTAAGAGGAAGATTTTTCAGTCATTTCATGATGTTCCTCTTGCTGGTCATCAACATATGTTCAAGACTTACAAGCAGATAAGAGAAAGGTCTGCTTGGAAGGGAATGAAGGAAGAAGTCATGAACTACATAAGGGAATGTCCTACATGTCAAAGGAATAAAAATGAACATTATTTTCCTGCTGGTTTGTTGCAGCCCTTGCCTATTCCAAATCAGAAATGGGAAAGTATTGCTATGGACTTCATCACCGAGTTACCCAAGGTGCAAGGCCGTGATTGCATTTATGTTGTGGTGGATAGATTAACCAAATATGCTCATTTTTATGCTATCACTACTACATTTACAGTAGCTCAAGTAGCTGAGTTATTCTTTAGAGAAGTTTTTCGTTTGCATGGTTTGCCTAAGACCATTGTCAGTGATAGAGACAGCAAGTTCCTAAGTGTGTTTTGGCAAGAGATTTTCAGATTGAGTGGTACAGTGCTCACTCCAAACACTAGTTATCATCCGCAAACGGATGGGCAATCTGAGATTGTCAATAAGTGGTTAGAAGGCTACTTTAGAAATTATGTTTCAGGGCAACAAAGGGCTCGGGTTAAGTGGCTTCATTTGCGAGAGTTTTGTTACAACTCTTTTTATCACATGTCAACTAAGATGTCTCCTTTTATGGCACTCTATGGGTATGATGCTCCTAACTTTGTAGACTTGGTGTTTGGTGATAGTAGAGTTCCCCAGGCAAGAGATATGCTTCGGCACAATCAAGACATCTTAAAGTCACTAAAAGAAAATCTGCAGCAAACCCAAAATCAGCAGAAGTTGTACGCTGATCAGTAGCGTATTGAACGTTCATTTGAGGTAAGAGACATGGTTTATTTGAGACTTCAGCCCTACAGACAGTCTTCTCTCAAAAAGAATGGTGCAGAAAAATTGAAGCCACGTTTCTATAGTCCGTTTAGAGTCACCAAAACGATTGGTGAAGTGGCATATGAGTTGGAACTTCCAACGGACAGCAAAGTTCACAATGTCTTTTATGTTTCCAGCCTCAAGAAGGCACTTGGGCATAATGTGGTAGCTACTTTAGAATTACCTCCTTTAGACGAAGAAGGGCAGTTGGTGTTGCTTCCGAAAGAGATCCTTGACAATAGGGAGTGGTCCTTGAGGAGGCGAACAATCAAGGAGTATTTGGTAAGATGAAAAAATTTGCCTATTGAAGATGCTACTTGGGAAGGTGAACAAATTTTGCAGCATCCAGCTTTGCAGTTGCTTGACGACAAGCAATTTCGAGGGGGGCAGACTCTAATGTTCCCCTTTTGGCAGTAATCCTGTTAGTGGCTCATCAGCCTATTCCGGAATCCTGTAGGCTCATTGAGGTGTTTTAAAGGGTTCTAGTTTTGGAAGATTTGTTTTCATTCCTCATTATTTACTATTTACAGTAAATACTATTTTTGGCAGTTAGCAGTTGTCAGCCTTCAGTTCATCACGTCATTGGAAGCAGTTTTCAGTATTAAGCCTTGACCATTTAAAAATATCATTTTAGTGAATCTCTTCATTAAAAAGGCAAATTATTCTAATTTGTAGTTGACCCCTTGGCCTAAGGTATGAACTTAAGTTGTTTTAAAAAGGGGACTTTAAGGGTGGCGCCACATGAAGGAGTTAAAAGGTTTTAATATTAATTCTTCACTATCTCAAGTGGGGGCGTATTTTTGAAGAGTTATATTCTTTTTGGAAATTTGAAAAGGCTTGGCTTTTGGCGTACCTTCTTGGAGGATTTGAACAGTCTCCTATCTTCCTTTAAAATTGAGGCTTGGCTCCAAGATTTGATCATCCATTATTTTGCTAAAGTTATGCCGTCAAAATGATTTATCATTTTATACTTCGAGGAATGCTGACCTCCTAGTTCTTCCTTCAATTTCGTGTTTGCAAGACAACACCTACTTGAATTATTGTTGCTTCTCATCCAAACTAGCAAATTGTGTTTCAAGGTGAAATTTTGATGTATTTTCCAGTTTTACAGTTGTTGTTTGCATACAACTGAATGTTGTTTTTGCTCATGGTTGAATGTACGAATTTTATATTGTTCTGGGCATTTGATAATAAGATCCCTAAGGTCTAGGTGACCATCTCCAAGCAATTTCAGATTTTATTTTGGAGCGTGCATTTTTATAATGAAAAATCGCCCCTCTCAAGGGTCGTACTTTTCAGCATTGCATTGGGAAGTGTGCCATTAATTATTCCAGGTGTTTGTAGCTGTTTTTTGTGTCTCAATGGGCGCCTATCTCCCAATTGATCTATGCTTTTGACTTCACGCACATCGGAGGTACTTTGATTGAGTTGTGAGCAATTTACGATTTTCTGTAGTTACTGATATACATTTCCAGAATTACAGTTCGCTGATCAGAATTAAAATCAATTGTTGTTTTCTATCTTTCTTCTTCTTTTCTCGTTATATTCTAACAGAGAGATAATGTATAACAAGGTGCTTGAATATTGGTGAAATTGGCATTGTAAATTGCAGCCTTCTCTTTTGTACAAGCTGCTAACAATAGTACTGTTTCAGTTTTATTATCGCTGCTCTATTTAATTAATTTCACACTAAGCACTCCTGAATGGTTTACCGCCAGTGAGGACAATCTGTTTGTAACCTCTTCATACCCACTTCTAGTGGAGAATTCCCACGTTTCAGTGGATGTTTGCCGCAGCAGAAGAAGTCTTTAATGTTGTAATATTTTCCCCTCACTGTTTGGTGGTAGCGTGGAAAGTTCATTGGCTGGTTATCCGCCTTGTTGTTATTTCAATTCAGCAGTAGTACTCCACCATATGTTAGCACCTCGCCTGCAAAGGGATCTTGACTGCACATCCTTGGTGTCGAGTTTAATATTTCTCTTTCAGTATAATCTCGTACTTGTTGATTCAGTAGATCCTAGGGATCCTCTAACCATATGCTCGCCCCTCCTCCTGAAGTGGTTTTAGGGCGCATTCTTGGTTAGAGTTCTTTCATGTACATTTTGGTTATGCTAACCTTAACGGGTGATTGATTCTATTGTAAATGTTTGGTTTAAAAACCAAAAAAATTGAGAGAGAGTATTTCACACATATACATAGATAGGTATATTGAAAGTATGTTAACTGGCTCGCAATATATGTATTTACCATATAAATATGTAAATGTGTATATATACATAAATGTAAATAAATATATATATATATGTATATTTAATATTATATATATGTATTATTATAGTTTTACCAAAATAAATATATATGTATATATAAGTATATTTAAATTATAATGTTTAAATATATATATATATATATATATTAAAGTAGAATAAAACTATGATAATAAATGTATTAATATAATAAAATATATATATATATATATATAATTAAGTGAAATAAAGTGAGAATCGATAAGGTAAAATTAAGACTTTACTTTATAAAGTTATTTAAATAAATCAATTTATGGCATAAATGGAAAATAACTATGGAAATCATTGTTTATTATCAAATATTTGGGAAATCGAATGTTTCCTAAGTATAATGAAAATTGACCTCTCTTATTCTCATCTTGAAATAAATCGAGTGTGAGTAAGGACTCTTCTAAAGCTTAAAAGAAATATTCGTTTTTTAAACTATTGACTTAATAAAGTCAGATTTGAATTATTTGGAAGTTTTTCCTGTGAAAAATGAAAATGGCGGAGGAATGCAGTCACGCACCTGTGAAGTGCGCTTCACTTGGGAGAAAGAATCAATTCTGCTATGAAACAGGGGCGACGCAGCTTAGGAGGAGCATAGCTATTATCACTTTGGCAAAGACTATTTCTCAACAAGATGAATAACCTTCTTGTTGGTGCCATATTTGGAGAGCTTCCTGTAGGTGGTGATTTCTACTACTTAGTTGATTAAGTCTTGTTTTGCTGGCTCCAGTTGAAGTCGAAATCACTTTTGAAATTGTGAGTAAGGGCTTAGGAATTCGCCATGTATTATGTTGACTTGTTTTGGGCACTTTGTTGTCAATGTGCATGCCCTCAATGGTGGAATCCGTTGCATTTCGGGCTTATAAAAGGACGCCCTGCCTTTCATTGAAAATACACTTGAGCATTCTGAGTTTAGAAATTTCTGAACTCTCACTTTCATCACATTCTATAGATGCATTTTCTATATTATTGCTTATGGAAAATACAGCAAGTTCATACCAGCATTACCAATCACTGTGTTTTTAATTATTCTGAGTTTAGAGAGGAGAACTTAGGAATTTATAACTGAGTAGGAAATTCAGTAGAGAAATCACCTTTGAGAGAGGGATTAGAGGAATTCATTTAGAAGGAATTGCCATCATCAAGGGAGCTATTTTCAGTTGGATTCTAGAACGTTCAAAAAGCATCATAGAAGGAAAAGCTTGAGAAAACAGGCATGGGGAAAATCTTCTTTATTCTCTGTTTTTGAACAATCAAAGTAAAAAAGTTCTTGGTGCTTTTCTTTATGCATTGATTGAAAATAGGCATAGCTGTTTGATTGAGTAAAAGATGATTCATGTTTTATGTTTATAAGTTTGCAATGACTAAAAGATGCATCTTGAATGCAACGTAATTATAAGGGAAAGGAAAATTGTTTATTTACTTTGCTTAAAAAGGGAATTTTAAGTATAGTGAATTATTGTGAAAGAAGGAATAGGAATGAGTTGAAATGCATTTTTGTATGAATGTTGCTTATTCTGTATGATCTTCATATATGGAGAATACGAGAAATTAGTTAATATCTATTAGGACCGAAATGAAGGCAAAACCAAGTATGGTCTAAAGCTTAAGTTATTAGGTTAACTGGATAAGCTAAGTACTCTATGGATAAAGATTTCCGGAATAGGAGTTACATGAGGGACACTTATAGGCTGTTTCATTTCCTAAATAGATAGGTTATTGTAGGGAGTCTGGGGTGACTGACTACCCATTGAAGGACTTAGCCTACGCGTAGTGTAAGATAGCCTTAAGTCAAATCGGCCTTGAGTAGTGTATATGATAGATGACCTTCATTTGAAGTACTAAATGAGAATACTTTGGCCAAAGTAGTGAAATGTACGACATCCACTTAGATGTGAGATAGCTGAGACTACACTATCAGTTCATTGTGATCCTTCATGCTAGTTCGGCATTGTGAAATAGCAAGTTCTAGATGTATAGGACACAACACTATGCTCAGTTGGGTTGTCACAGCCAGATACTCTACCAATCTCTTCATTCGAAGGGAGGGCCATCTATCAAATGATAGATGTGTGGGGGACCGCATTAATAGTCCGTGGTTGGCAAAAAAGCGCCCAAGTGATGTTTCTCCTCCACAGCAGGCGACAGATACACCAAGATTTGAAAGGAAGGGAACCTGGATCGTCTTACTACTATTTGTGCAAAAGCTTACGAGCTATGTATGTAATTGTTTTACTTTTGTACTATGATTTATATTTGCAATGAAAATGGGATTCATGTGGAAATATATATTGTAACTTGCATGTATTTATCAGTAAAGAAAGGAAGAATTTTATTGTAATGTCTTTGTTACTTGTTACTTTTATTGTTGGAAGTGAAATGTTGAAAAAAATTTATTACACAAAGGGTGGGGTCGTTACAGTTTTTGACTCATCTTCGCTCTCTCTCGTACTTTCGTTGTCATCTTTCTTTTTCCCTCGCAAGGATGTCTTGTTTTCACTCTCGATATCCATCGCACAATTATATGCTTCAGTGTACGAGGATGGAGGTACCACCTTCATTTTCTTCCGAAGGGAGGGAAATAGTCCTTCAATGAACCACCTCTTCTTCAGATCGTCTGTTGGTTGTGTCTCCAATTTCCCCAACAACTCCTTGAGTCTACGATTGTAGGCTCATACATTTTCATTCTTCCCCTTCTTTGTATTGTAGATTTCCGCTACAATTTCATTGTCGTCTCTCAAAAGTTTAAACTCCTGCTCGAACGCCCTCTTCAGTGTTCGCCATGATACTTTGTGGGTTGCATCCAGTTTGGTAAACCAATCGATTGCTACTCCTCTCAGCGTTGTTGGGAACGCTCTAAGCCAATTGTCCACATCGTCCTGGCAATTGGCTATCCAAATGGTTTTGCACATCTTGCAGTGTCGTACTAGATCTTTTGTCCCGTCCCTCGTGAACTTCAACAACTTCTACCTCTTGACTGGCGGAGTCACCATCCTTCCCCAATGCCCTCCTTGTATATTAGACCTGACTGGACTGGTTCTCCCGTCACGTTCTGGTGCGTCACTTGCACTCTCAGTCACATATGAGTCTCTCCCACATCTTCTATCAGCATCCTCGACACCTCGAGTCTCCTGGGGTTCGTTCTGGTACTCCCTCTACCTTGGAGTCTTAGGCTCAAATCTTCCAATCCTCAGCCCTTCGTCGTCGTCTGATATGGACAACTCCTAAATGTATCAAATACTACTATCGAGCTCTTCACTTAATTCATTTTCATTGTCATAAATTTTGTATCTTTCTTCGTACGGTGTTCAAAAGGGTCCTTCGTCCCTTTCCTCGACCAGACTTTGGTGTGCTCTTATGATAGATCGGTCTATTCCATCTAGGATCTGGTGTACTCTTGTAATGTATTTATTTATTTCAGTTATATATTCATGGATTTCTTTGTCAATTTTCTTTAGCCTTTGTCGTCTATTTTCTTGCTCCTATAGCCTGAGTGATCACCGAACCTTGTCTTCCTAAGTTCCTTGCCTGATTTGTACTCGATTCTTGTCTTTGTTAGGTTGTACGGGCATTAAAGGTCGGACATGCAATCATTGGTTGTCGGGAGTACGTCTCCGATTGGTATCCCATTCCTCCTCTTCCTGCTTGGTTCTCTCCTCGTACCACTGTAGTAGCTATTGCCTCCAGCATTCCTGGTCGCTCTCCACCCGAAGACCTTGCAAGATGATGAAGTGGTGCGCCAACAATCTTGGCAGACGGTTGAGGAGACAATCAACCTCGTCGTTCACTTGCAACCTGTCCCAGATGACCGCCTAAGGGATCTCTCGGCTGACAGCTTCCCTCTATAAGTGATCCTTTAACGATATGTCCCACAAGTTCACCAAATACTGTTTCAAATCATCTTCCCATTCTTCATTCGTTTGCACAGGCTCTTCCACCAGTCGACCCATTACGACACCATCTTGCTATCGGGTGACTTCCTAAGTACGCTTAGGCAACGGCACCAAATGTTTACTCACAGAATGAATTCCAACATACGCAAGGAGTAAACGAGATTAACTTACACATAACAACGTACTAGAATATAATGCATAAAATCATCACATGTGTCTTTATTGATCGAACATATGCCAATACAAGTATAATATGAACAATCATAGCAACAGTACCAATTGATTACAAACTTTGAATACAAATAGTGCGCCGACGGTGGTAGAAAGACCAACTATCGTGCCCCTTCATAACATTAATTATTCCATCGGGAACTAATTCCCGAACCACTAACTAATACGACAACATAACAAGACAAATATATAAAATATTAAACTAAGTCTTATTTACTACACACGGCCGACTAAGTACATTTCGGCCTGCTACACCCTCTTCATTGAAGGATTCTACTATGAGATTGCTTATGAGGTTGACTCCAAATTCCAATCGTACATGGGAACAAATGGAAACTGCATTTCTTGACAAGTATAAGGATTATTGCAAGATAAGTCATTGCAAGGAAGAACTCTTTAGAACCAAACAAAGGGAAGATGAAAGTCTAGAAGATTATCTAGATAGATTTAACTTTGCCCTTAGGAGGTATGGCAATCTTGTAGAACAAAACCTTGCTAAAGCTTTATTCCTAAGAGGATTGGACGAAGAGTCAAAATAAGCATTGGATCTAATGGGACAAGGGAACATAAAGAAATTGGATATGGAAACAATTAAGAAACTTTCTAGAAATTATTCCAAGACATGAGATGGAATTAGAACCACAAGATCATTAGAGGAACAAAATGACATAGGACACCTCATGGAAGAATTTGCAAATCTCAAGATAAACATTTTGTCTAAGTTAAATACCAATCTAGATGGAATTCACACAAAAAGTAGAACTAAATCACTATCTATATATTGTCCAAGATGTAAAAACAAACATCTACTGTGTGGGTGTCCTTTACATAGAACTAAGATTTACCAAATCTATGATAAAGACCATTCCACAACTTGTTGTGTTCAACTCCTAGCCCTAAGGAGACTAACAAAGAAAAATGCTCAAGTAGATGAAGAATTGAACTACATAGGGTAGAAGCAAACTGCTAATTTTTCATATAATCAATCCATGAACCAAGCCCCTTATAGAAGCTTTGCAAATTCTGGAGCTAACCAGTGGGGTGTACAATGGCGTGGACCTCCAAACCCTCCTCAATGGGGACCACAAGATTCGTCAATCATCAGTTGCCAAATCCACAATGGTTGGGCCAACAATGGGTGATTCAACCATGGTGTCACCAACCTTGGCCTCAACAATTCCAACCTCAATATGGATCCCACAACATTCAACAACAATGGATATGTAAAATTGCCTTCCAGATGTATGGAGCTTTTGCAATTTTTTCAGTTTGATATGTGCTCTATTTTATCACACTCAGCTCATTACATTGCATTTATAAGGACAAATTCAAAATGGAATGCTTGTACAGATTTAATAATCAGACTTTATAACTTCACTTCTTACATATCAGACTGGCATACATTGGGGCACATGCAAAAATAAGCTGCAGACTTAAGCTTCCTTAGACAGAAAAATAGCAAGTCGCAGATTACATGGTTTGGCACTCAGAACCATGCAACATCAATAAATGCTTATCACTTTACAACAGCCCAGATTGTAACAGCAATAATTAATGACTTACAACTCTATATCAGACTGTCAAACAACAATACAAGGGCAGATATGAAGCTACAGACTTTCACATATTCAACCTGGACATTAATATGGACTAGAATGCATATTTATAATGCTCAGAATGAGCTACAAGAGAGAGTAAAGTTCAGTTTACTAGCATCTTGAATAACATCAGCAACTAACAATTTATTTATGACTGAGAAACTCAGACCAGACCTGGGAGAATGCACACCTAGGTTAGAATGAGGCTCGGTTTTTATTGCAGACTGCTCAAAAGTACATGAAAGCCTCACGTCCAGTCTCCTTTCCTCCCAGCTCTCCAAACACAGGTCAAGTCGACCCCCAAAACAGAACTGCCACCCTTGAATGGGGCTTCACGCCTTACAAACTCAGGTTTCTCTGATTCTGAAAGCTCACAACCTTGCTGCCATCATTTACACACCCTTAATCATACTCACGTGGCTGCTAAGTAATAGGCGATGGGGTTTGGAACAGGTTTATGCCCTCTTTCTGATAGCTACGGCCTCCAATGCTTAACCCACTGCCTTCACATTCACCACACCCCTGCCTGGAGTCTTCTACAGCCAGTGCCTAGGGTTTAGAAGTCTCACGAATCCCTTGTAGATAACACTCCCAATAACATGATGATAAACAATCTCTGAATTTCTGATATATGGCGACCTCAAATGGTGTGTAGTTCTCCTCAAACCAGGACGCCAACCACAACCAATAACCACTGAAGCAAATATCTTTGAATCACCAATTTTGTCTCTGATAATTTGTCTTGCTTGGCAAGACTTGCAAGTTATCCAATCAATCGACTCTAACTATGAAATGCAAGTGTGAATCTTGCATGAATCTACCTCAATCCAGCTAGGGCAGATAATTTCACTACCGAAACAGAATGCCCTTAGGTCTTTCGTCCTAGGGTTTAGACTCCGAAGAGCTCCTCCGAAAAACCAAAATAGAATAATAATCCAGCTTAAACAAATGAGTCCCCAAAGCCTTTTTTAAATTCTCCAAAATCAACGCCCTAATTAGGGTTGTGCAACCTTTTAATTAACTTTTAAGTTCACTTTATGTCTCCCTAAGTTGCCAATAAAGTCACTTTATTAAATTAAATAACATTAGTTAAATATTAATTTTTTTATATTTTAAAGCTATTTAAAATAATAATTCATAATGCCTTATGTCACCAAGAAATCATCCATTTAAGAAATCACTAATTAATCAAAAATAGCAACCCTACCAACCACCGTCAGTTACCAAAACTAGCACTTACTATAAATAGTAAGTATGGACAAATTATATGAAAACCCACCAAAAAGTGCCAAGTATCTCCAATAAACCCTCTAAACACACTGGCGACATCAAAATACTCCTTTGAACTAGCTAACACAATCTTTGAAAGCCAACTCCAATTGCACTGCAAGAGACCCCGAAAATCGGGACATTATAGTTCGCCCTTCCCAAAGATTGCTTATCCTCAAGCAATGACAAAACAATCCAACAATCATCTGACTAATCCCAACTGAAACTACGTATGATCCCAGGGTCCCAAGTTAGCCTAGGAGATCTGTGGCACCATCAATTGAAGACGCTGTCCTGCAAGGTGCCCAAAACAAAAACCTTCAGAAAACCTCCTATAAGAAGAGCAATCAAATACTGCACAAACTCAGTCATAGTCTCAAGAAACTGCTCTTTGAAATAACCAAATTGGAAGACTATAGAAGTGAACTCAAGTAAATCCACAATGGCTCCTTGATGCTCAAGTGCTAAACAACAAAACGATATAATCCTAGGGTTCCAAGTCAGTCTCACAAAGGTACCACCATGTTGACACTGCACCACTTTGATCATAACTGCCTGGCCATTGCGCCTAGTTTGCATTCTCCTCTCTTGGAACCCCAAAAAGTACTCATCATCAAAGCCCAAACTGAAATACCTAAAAGGGTTGAACCCATTACCATGAATCATGTCCTACCAAGGTATCTTAGTGAAGCTAATGTCTGCAAATTCATTACCAAATGCGATCCTGGACATCGGAAAAGAAAAACTACTTGGACATAAGGAATAAGACTTAGCATATCCCCTCATGACATCCCAAAAATGAAATAAACCAGTCACTATCACAACTCTGAAATTTACCAACTAGGGAATGCCTCCACTATCACCAATTGAAGGCATGTCATCGACACTTAATCCCCAAGTGTCAATGGAATGGTTCCGAAAACACCAACATACCCAAGTTACTGCAATCAATAAGGCATCATTTCAAGATATGCATATCAACATCATGAAACAGCTGTAATAACCATCACTCACCCAAGTGGAAGTGGAAATTAATTGAACTAAACCCAAAAGATCTCCCACAACTAGTTGCACCATAGCCTGCAAGAGCTCAAAATCTATTTTCCCATAGACTGAAATCACTATCAACAACGTGGAAAGACAAGGGCAGCAATAATCAATATGAAATCCCTTTGAAAACATAGGAGTCGTGAGTATGGACATAGCTGGAAAGTCATTTCCTATGACTAGACCATCTCTGCCAATCAATGCAAACCACCAAACATTCCACTGTAGGACAGGAAATTCATACAAACTCATCTGTGTCTCAAAAACTGAAGTCCTGTATAAGCTGATTGGAAAGTGAATAGCAATAACCACTCGGAAATTTTGCCCACAACTCCAATCCTGACTCAACACCTCATTGTTGGAAACTATACCTAGGTCCCAAATCCTAAGATCAACTCCAATCTCCTCACGAAATCAGAAAATTCTGTCATCCAACTCGAAGAGTGGATTGGCAAATGTCAAATCAGCACTCATCCCAAGAAATGGGTTATCAATCAACTTAAGATTATCATCATGCTCAAACCAATCCTCCTGCTGATCCAAACTCCCATTTTTTGATTTCTTGGGACAATGTAATAAATCAAACTCCTCATGAATGCAATCAAGTCCTTCCCCTACTTGTTTGATTACAATTGCTCTTCCCCTGTTCTGTTCAGCAACCAAAATCTGATTTTTTGATTCTAGAAGAGACATTTGAACATTCTTCAAGGAATCCTTAGTTGCACTAAGCCCCAACGTAAGCTCATCGACCTTAGCCTTGGTTTCATTGTATAAATTTAATGCCTTATCTGCAATCTTGGTAGCCATATCTCTATCACGGATCATGTGCAAGTAGGTTGTTTCAATTTCCTCCATAGTGTGCTGTATTGTTTGCAAATCAATAAGGGAAATATTAAACTCGTTTTGACCTCTTGGTACATTTTTAATTATGTTTTCCACATGCCTATGTGTACTATCCAGTCTAGATAGAACTTGCACTTCATTCTCAGTGGACACAACAAATTTATTCTTGCAACCTTCCTCATGAACTTCAAGTTCTTGAAAGTTTAATGTACTGTTGTTATGATGCATGCAAGAATCAGAACTTCCTTCATACCTGTCAGCAATGTCTCCATGGCTGTCCCAAATCTCATAAACCTCTTCTTTACCATCTTGATAAAAATGTTCAGCATTAGATTGGGGATCCAAATCAACAGGCCCACTATATCTTTGCTCAAAATCAACACCATGCAATAATAAATCAGATTTGTCTTTCTAAAGAAGAGTTGTCTCTCTAAATAGGTCACTCTCCAACTTAGTAGTACTAGATTCATCATAAACATTCCTCTCCATAAACTTGGTTTGGAAGTCACACCCCAAGCCACCTAAGTTACCATCATTGGAAAGAGATAAGAGAACATCAAAAGCTAATTTCAAGACATCATCATTTTTGCTTTCACCTTGCCCTTGTTTACTCGCTACAAGTACAATGACATATGGAGTAAATGGAGATATAAAATAACATTGACAGCATATAATAATCACATGGCAATCGCATAGAACATAGATATACATCTTTATTCAGTATTCGGCAATTACATCATAATGTCTCTCGATAGAACATAGCATAGAATAGCAGAACCATAATGTTTCCTGACTACATGACTCAAGTACATATAGTACGCTGGCGGTGGTTGAGGCACCAATCGTCGCGTCCCTTCATTATAACTAATTGCTTCGTCTAGAACTTAATTCCCGAGACAACTAACCAACATGACACGTACATAAGTACATTGATTATTAATATTAACTAATATCTTATTTACTTATGGCTCACAGCCGACCAAGTACACTCAACCGACTACCTCGACTCATGGCCGACTACATCATCCCCGCCACAAAGTAGTCGTCTTCCAAACGACTGAAAACGAAGAATGCCAACTGATCCTTCTTTACCAACTGATTGTCACTCTCACCCAATACTCCATCTCTCTCCGCCAACTTCTCCTCGAGAGCTGCAACTCTCGTCTTCTCGGCAGTCAATTGCTCCTGTACTATGATGGCTGGTGGCACTGCAATTTGCCAATTCCAATCAATTTGATGGGGGTCTAGGGGCAACGCCCCCAACGAGGTCAAGGGGCAACGCCCCTTGCAGGGGTCTGGGGGCAGTACCCCCCGCAAGGTCGAGAGGCAGCGCCCCCAGGGGAAATGAGGGGCAACGCCCCCACCGTCAAGGCCAATTTAACACTTCCGAAACCACTCGAAACTGCATTGCGCACCTCATTTTCATGACTCTTCCACAAGTTCCGAATAGTACTAATGAAGCTGGAAAATATAGATTTTGCATTGTTTTCTTAGACTTTACTTTCTCAAGGTTGACATGTACGGCCTCCTCCTCCATTGTGTGTACGACCTTCTTCCTTATGCGTACGGCTTCCTCTTTGCTTGGGCGTACGGCCTCCTCAAAGCATACAACTTCCTCCTTGCCTAGTCATACGGAGTGCTTTCTCCTCTCGGATCGTACGAACTCTCTTCTGCTAGGTCGTACGGACTGCCTCCTGCCATGTCGTACGAGTACGACCTCCTCTCTTCTACTAGGTCGTACGGACTGTCTCCTGCAGGGTCGTACGAGTGCAAACTCCTCTCTTTTGCTAGGTCGTACGAACTACCTCCTGCCATGTCGTACGGGTATGGACTCCTCTCTTCTACTAGGTTGTACGGACTGCCTTCTGCCAGGTCGTACGGACTCTCTTGCCAGGTCATACAAACTGCCTCTTGCCATGTCATACGGACTGCCTCATGCCAGGTCGTACGAATTTCTCCCTTCTGCCAGATCATACGGATTTCTCCCTTCTGCCAGGTCATATGAATTTCTCCCTTTTGCCAAGTCGTACAGATTTCTCTCTTCTGTCAGGTCGTACGGCGTGATCTCCCTTACCAATCCGTACAACATGATCTTTTTCTTTGTGAGGTCGTACGTGCTCTCCTATGCCTTTCTCAGGTCATACGCCTTGTTTTCCTATCTTGCCAAGCCGTACGTTTTCTCTCTTCTTTGATTTCCTCCTCAGGCCGTACGATGTATCCTCCTGACTTGCTATCAGGCCGTACAATGTGGCCTCCTATGCTTCTGCCAGCCCATACGTGCTTCCTTAACTCTTCACCAGGGTGTATTTGATCTTTTGATTTCTTGCCAAATTGTACGTTTGTTGTGCCTTCTTTGGTTTCTCCTTCCAGTCGTATGGCATACGAACCAACTTCGACTCTCCCTTCCTCAAGTCGTATGATGTACGGATAACGCTTCAACCTACTCTGTCAGGGTTTCTCTCTTTTCGCCAATTTCTCTTGCTTTTTATGTCGTACGGTCCTTGTGGCCCAACCTTTTGTTTTGAATTCTTTTAATTTCCCTTTCGCCTTATTTTTATTTTCTCTCTCCTCTCTTCATTGTTTTCTTTTCATTTTGTTCATCTTTTCCATCTTCTTTTCTTATTTTTTTCTTCTCTGTCTCTTTTTTTCTCTCTCCTCCGTCTCTTTTTTCTCTTCATTTTTTACATTTTCTAATTCCTCTACTTTATTTTTCCTGTTTTTTGGCTCCAACACAATTTTTCTATCTCGTACCTGTTCCGATTTGTGGGCTGGTGTATCGTTCGGTTTTGATATTCTTTCTTTGTACTCTCCATACTCGGCCAGAAGTGTTTGGCTAGACATGCCTTGTTTCTCTTCTTCCTTGATTTCCTTGATCTGTAGCATGTTACACTCTTGATGGAACACTTCATAGTCTTCCATCTGCCAATGAAATAAGCCATTCAGTGAACTTGTCTCATCCTCCAAATAACTCTCAAGTTCCAGTACGCCCTCGGCGTTCGGTTCCATCGTCTTCCTTCCTTCGTCAACATATGATTCCCCTTCGTCCGATTCTGATCCGAAGGAAGCCAATTCTTCACTCACGGCTTGGTTCTTCAAGTCGATGACGTACTTTTGCCCGTTTTTCTCGATTGAGAGTGTGTTTCTCTTCCAATTATGATTTGCCTTGGCAGCTATCAACCATCCTCTCCCAAGTAGTGCATCATACGCTTTCCTTTGTAATGGGATGGCGACAAAATTTAACAAAAATTGTTGTGTCCCGATCATCACCTTCTGCACCATCAGCGTCCCCAATGGCTTGATACCATGTTGATCGGCATCAACGAGTTGGAATGTCAGTGGCCAGAGTGTAGGCTTCCCCAGGCTCTTCCATGTGTCTTCGGGCAATACATTGACTCCTGATCCTCCGTCGATGATAATATTTGTCAAAATATTCCCTCTAATCTCCATCTGCACAACCGTTGGCATCTTCCCGACATTCCCCATGAGTAGTACGCGATCAATGGTTTGTTCACCATACGGTGGTGAAACTGGTACCAATTCTTGCCTTCGGTCCTCCGCTTGCGATTGCTTGACATCCCAAAGGCCATTTGTCATTGCTAGTCCCAACTGCGGCAACGTCTGGAGAAGGTCAGTTACTTTGATCGGTATGGTGGTCTGCAGTACCTGCCCTATGATGTTGGTTTCCGCCTCCAACCGCCGAGAGGTCTCTGGTTTCTCCAAAGATATTTTGTTCTCCTTCGCCATCGCCAGTTTCACTTCAGCTTTTGCTTCCTTCATCCTTTGTTTTTCTGTACGTGGATCTGGGTAGGTTGCCTTCTTTGCTTGCGCTCTGGTGATCGCCAGTACCTCTTGTTCTTCTACTTCCAGCATATGGATACCCTTCTGCTTGGGGTATTCACTATCTTCATGGTCGCCTAGTCCACTCCACTTACACAATCTTCCTCTCGAACCTTGGCCATTCTGGCAATCCTTCGCGAAGTGACCCCATTCGTTGCACTTTCGGCATTGGATCATGGGTCATCCTTTACCGTCGTACTGTATTTTTTTCCTCGGACTCCTATTGCTCTGGTAACCTCCAGGGGATGCATTGCAATTGTACTGGGGCTTCAATGGTGTGTTCGGCGGTGTCGACGATTCTCCTTGAGCGAAGAGTACTTGTGCACTTTTGGCTTTTAAATTGTATGGGCATTCCTTGACGGAATGTCCCATCACTTGGCAAATATCGCAGAATAACTTCTTCGGACAGTTCGCCTTCGTGTGACCTTCCCCATTACAGTCTGTACACCATAATTCTCGTGCTTCCCTCATACTCTCTTTGTCGGCCTTCAATTCTTTCATCATTCACATCATATCTTTCCTAAGTGCTTGTACGGTCTTGGATTCACCGTTGTTGTCGTCCGCACTCTCCTCGTTGTCCATCTTCATTTCCCCTCGAGAGGATGTTTTGTTTTCACTTTCTATATCCATCGCCCGATTGTATGCTTCAGAGTACGATGACGAAGGCACGACTTTCATCTTCTTCCTCAGCGACGAAAGCAAGCCTTCAATGAGCCATCACTTCTTTAGCCCATCGGTCAGTTGAACCTCCAATTTTCCCAACAAGTCTTTCAATCACTGATTGTATGTGCGCACATTCTCATGTTTTCCCTTCTTTGTACTGTAGATTTTTGCTACAATCTCACTGTAATCCCTCAAGAGTTTGAATTCGTCCTGAAAGGCCTTCTTGAGTAATCTCCATGTAGCTTTTTGTGCTTGGTCCAACTCTGAGTACCAGTCGATGGCACTATCTCTGAGTGTCGCTAGAAAGGCTTTCAACCAATGATCCGGGTCATCTTCTCCACTTGCTATCCAAATTGTCTCGCATGTTTTGCAATGTCGAACTGGATCCTTTGACCCATTCCCCGTAAACTTCGGCAACTTTTGCCGTTCTGGAGTCACCATCCTTCCCCGTTGCCCTCTTTGTATATTGGACCCGATTGGACCGGTTTCCCCATTACGTTCCAGTGCGTCACTTGCACTCTCGGCCACGTACGAGTCACTTTCCCGTCCTCCGTCAGCGTCCTCCACACCTTGAGTTTCCTGGGTCCCACTCCAATGCTCCCTCTGCCAAGGGGTCTTGGGCTCAGATCTCTCTGTCCTTAGCCCTTCGTCGTCGTCCGATATGGACAACTCCCAAATCCGTTGGATGCTATTCTCAAGTTCTCCGTTCAATTCATCTTCATTTTCTCAGTTTTTATATTTTTCTACGTACGGGGTGATGAGGGGTTCCTCGTCCCTCCCTTCCACAAAACTCTAATGTGCTCTACTTAATCTTTGCCGCTGGTTTTCTTGCTCCTGTACTCTCAATGATCGCCGAATTATTTCCTCCTCCGCTTCGTGCCCGAATGGTATTCGGTTCTTGTCCTTGTTCGGTCGTACGGACATTACAGGTCTTTCACGCGATCATTGTTGGTTGCCAGGGTACGTCTCCGACTAGTGTCTCGTTCCTCCTCTTCCCGTTTGGTTCGTTCTTCGTACCGCTGCAAGATTTGCTGCCTTCGGCGTTCTTGATCCTCTTCCACCCAAAGATCTTGTAAGATAATGTAGTGGCGTGCTATCAGTCTTGGCAATCTGGTAAGAAGATGGTCGACCTCTTTGTTGACACACAATCTATCCCAAATGACCGCCTGAGGGATCTCTCGCCTAAGAGCCTCCTTCCGTACGTGGTCCTTTAACGAGATTTCCCACAGACTGCAGAGGTCTTCCGTCAGAGCGTCTTCACGATCCTCGTTTGCTTGTACCAGCCCTTCGGTCAGCTGCCCCATCACAACGCCATTCTCCTGTCTGGGTGGTTACTGGATTCGCTTAGGCAACGGCGCCAAATGTTTACTCGCTACGGGTACAATGACGTACGGAGTAAACGGAGATATAAAATAACATTGATAGCATATAATAATCACATGGCAATTGCATAGAACATAGATATACTTCCTTATTCAGTATTCAGCAATTACATCATATTGTCTCCAGACAGAACATAGCATAGCATAGTAGAACCATGATGTTTCCCAACTACATGAATCAAGTACATATAGTACACTGGCAGTGGTTGAGGCACCAACCGTCGCGTCCCTTCATTATAACTAATTGCTTCGTCCGGAACTTAATTCCTAAGACAACTAACCAACATGATACATACATAAGTACATGGATTATTAATATTAACTAATATCTTATTTACTTATGGCTCACAGCCGACCAAGTACACTCTCGGCCGACTACCTCGACTCATGGCCGACTATAGCCCTTCATCTAAAATTACATTAGTGAACTCATCACAATCAATTGCTCCACTAGAATCGTCAAGGAAGTCATTAGACTTAGAATCACCATCGGATGAATCCGAAATATGATCCAAGACTGTTTTTATGTCCTTTGCTTCATGCACAATCTCATCCACAGTAGCTGCATGCATGTCCAAAGAATCACTTTGAGGCTCTATCGCATAGTCTTCATGAGTCAAGGCACCATCTCTAGTTGAATATTTTGTTATAGACTCCTCATCATCCATGAAAAATTTCAGCTTCTTTACACACCGACTAATCACCCTTCGAGAAATATTCCTCTTTAACTGATAGGATTCCATGATTCCCCTTCTTGTTAGCTAATAGGATAGAAAAAAGAGACCGAGGCACATCATCACTCTCATTGATAGTTAGAACCATAATAGTTTGCATGTTTGCAATAATATTGTCATTATGTTCTTCCCTAATTGTAGCAAGGAAATGGTGAAACATGTTGTGGATCAAATCATGCAATTCCAAACCTAGTATAAGGTTACTCAATCTGATATCTGCAAGGGTTTTGAGTATTGCAATCCTTCTAGAAAAGTGAAAACTTTTGATATCACCCAGATCCTGGAAACTATCTACCATCAATTGTATTACCTCTTTCATTGTGTCATCATCTTAAGGAACTTCAGGTGTTAATATTCTCAAGACCTCACTCAAACAGGAAGTAACCATCAGTCTTATCTCATCATCTGTATGTCTCAACCACCTATGCTGACCCAAAGAAGTCACTATAGGAACAAGTGCTATCTGCAACAAATCAGAAGGTGTCTACTCGACAAGGCTTAAACATTCTTCTACTCTTTTCAATTTGACCAAGACATCATCCCTTTGAGATAGGCTATTGAGCTTACTACCTAATTCATAGAATAATTTTGCCAACCATTTTTTTATCTTCGGTTACCATGCTTCAAATTGAAAGTCAATTTCCTAAATAACCCAGAGGCTAGCAGGAACTATAGCTTTCATACCACTGTAAAATTCCCTTCTAGATGTATGGAGTTTTTGTGATTGTTTCAGTTTGATAGATGTTCTATTTTATCAAACTCAGCTTATTACATTGCATTTATAAGGACAAATTGAAAATGAATGCTTGTATAGATTTAATAATCAGACTGGCATACATTGGGGCACATGCAGAAATAACCTACAAACTTAAGCTTCCTTAAACAGAATAATAGCAAGGCACAGATTACATGGTTTGGCACTCAGAACCATGCAACATCAGTATATGCTTATCACTTTACAACAGCCCAGATTGTAACAGCAATAACTAACGACTTACAACTCTATATCAAACTGTCAAACAACAATACAAGGGCAGATATGAAGCTACAGACTTTCACATATTCAACCTGGACATTAATATGGACTAGAATGCATATTTATAATGCTCAGAATGAGCTACAACAGAGAGTAAAGTTCAGTTTACTAGCTCATTGAATAACATCAGCAACTAACAATTTATTTATGACTGAGAAACTCAGACCAGACCTGGGAGAATGCACACCTAGGTCAGAATGAAGCTCGTTTTTTATTGCAGACTGCTCAGTACATGACAGCCTCACATCCAGTCTCCTTTCCTCCCAGCTCTCCAAACACTAGTCAACCCCCAAAACACAATCGCCACCCTTGAATGGGATCTCACGCCTTACAAACTCGGGTTCCCCTGATTCTGAAAGCTCAAAACCTTGCTGCCAGCATTTACACACCCTTAATCATCCTCACGTGGCTGCTAAGTAATAGGCGATGGGGTTTGGAACAGGTTTATGCCCTCTTTCTGATAGCTACAACCTCCAATGCTTAACCCACTACCTTCACATTCACCACGCCCTTGCCTGGAGTCTTCAACAGTCAGCGCCTAGCGTTTAGAAGTCTCACAACTCCCTTGTAGATAACACTCCCAATAATACGATGATAAACAATCTCTGAATTGTTGATATATGGCGACCTCAAATGGTGTGCAGTTCTCTTCAAACCAGGACACCAACCACAACCAATAACCACTGAAGTGAATATCTTTGAATCACTAATTTTGTCTCTGATAATTTGTCTTGCCTAGCAAGACTCGTAAGTTATCCAATCAATCAACTCTGACTATGAAGTGTTAGTGTGAATCTTGCATGAATCCAACTCAATCTAGCTAGGGCAGATAGTTTCACTACCGAAACCGAATATCCTTAGGTTTTTCGTTCTAGGGTTCAGACTCCGAAGAGCTCCTCCGAAATACCAAAATAGAATAATAATCCAGCTTAAACAAATGAGTCCCCAAAGCCTTTTTTATAATCTCCAATATCAACGCCCTAATTAGGGTTGTGCAACCTTTTCATTAATTTTCAAATTCACCTTATGTCTCCCTAAGTTGCCAATAAAGTCACTTTATTAAATTAAATAACATTAGTTAAATATTAAATTTAACTTTATATTTTAACGCTATTTAAAATAATAATTCATAATGCCTTATGTCACCAATATTAAATTTAACTTTATATTTTAACGCTATTTAAAATAATAATTCATAATGCCTTATGTCACCAAGAAATCATCTATTTGAGAAATCACTGACTAATAAAAAATAGCAACACTACCAACTGCCATGTTGGTGACCAAAATTGACACTTAGTATAAATAGTAAGTATGGATAAATTGTATGAAAACCCACCAAAAAGTAACAAGTATCTCCAATAAACCCTCTTAACACACTAGCGACATCAAAATACACCTCTAAACTGGCTGACACAATCTTGAAAGCCAACTCCAACTGCACTACAAGAGTCCCTAAAAATTGGGATATTACAAGATTACCCCACTAGAACTATAACCAATCATTCCTAGGACAACAAAAATGTTTCCCAAATCAACAACCTCTATTAACTGGCCCAGCTAATACATCAAATCAATCACACATAGGACTAATTACTCAACCAAAACTCCTTGCCCAACCGACAGCCAATCCAAAAAACAATAAGCAAGGTGTAGCAGTCTATCTAGCTGAGCAGGAAAACATGATTGGAATAAATGGTATTCACCTAAACAACCTTCAATTATGATCGGGAAAAGCTCTACCGAGACCTCCCACAATTGTTGAAATCATTGATGAATAAGAGTTCTCAAGCTCTCCCAAACAATAATCTCAAAAAGAGATTATTGCCACAAAAAAGCCTCATAAACAAAACCCAGAGACCTTCGGAGCTTCTTTGGAGATCAAATCTGGAGCTTCTTCGAACAAGGCACCATTTCTTGATCAACTTCAATAGGTTGCTCCTCATAAACAAGTCCCACCTATGGAGATTCAACCCCTTACTGAAGCCAAATTGCTTCAAGAAATATGACAAATAAGCATTGAAATTCCTCTCGTTCAAGCCATTAGGGACATTCCAGAGCTCAACCAACTAATCAAATAAACATGTGTTAAGGCCCAAGGCAAAAGGAAAAACTCCCCTAAAACCATTCAAGTCGAAGGGATATTGGTCAATCTACTAGTCGGAGTCCCTAAAAATGGTTATATTGGTAATCCAATGATTACAATCTTCATTTCAAGGATTGAAATACCAAATGTGCTGATTGCTTTAGGAGCAACAATTATTGTAATGATAGTTCACACATTGAAAAAGCTCACTCTTACAAGTGTTCAATCCACCTCCATGATCTTGTAACTAGCTGACCAATTTGTAGCAATTCCAAAGGGAATATTGATAGAGTTACTTGCCAAGTTAGAATCGTGGGAATTTCTTATTGATTTCTTAATAATGGAAGCAAGGACCAGAAAAATGCTTACCCTTTGATCTTCGGAAGACCGTGGTTGGCAATTGTTGCAGCCTCGATTAATTGTAGAATTGAGGAAATAGTCATATCCAATGGCATTGAAATAAGACAAATATCTTTGTATCCTCAAGCTAAACCTTCCCTAAAATGTTCAAGAAAAGTATGGGTTGATGAAGCAAATAATACAAAGAACAGTGCCTCCCTTGCCATGGTAACTATCACACAACATTTGGACAACTTAGAAGGAGATATGAACTTCAACACACAAGACATAACCTCAATGACCATAGATGGTAGCATAATGAACTTTGCTCAAGATTCCAAGAGAGAACTTTTAGCAGCATCCCACTATCCTTTAGCAAATGTTATACCTTGTGGTGAAACATTTTATAAGGATGTTGCTACATTTCATATGTTGCAACCACACTCTTGCTCTTTGAACACACCCGTAAGTGAAAATAAGACAGCTCAAACCATTCCCCAACATACCAAACAAATCATGGTCCTTTTAGGAAAAACCCTGAACATCAATAGCCAATTGACAAAGCAAGAAGAAACAAAACTCATTGATGTTTTGATCTCTCATACCACAGTTTTTGCTTGGGAATACAAAGATATGAAAGGAATTCATCCTAAAATCTGCACCCGCCCCATTTACATAGAAAATGTCCGACCAATTAGACAGCCCCAAAGGAGAATTAACCCAACACTCAAAGAGGAAGTAAAGACTCAAATAAAAAAAATAAAAAAATAAAAAAAACCACTTCAAGTAGGATTCATTTACCCGATTTTTGTTAGTCAATGGTCCTTTGGTCATTGTTTCCAAGAAGAATGGAAAATGGAGAATATGTGTTGATTATAGGAAATTGAACAAAGTCGCAAAGAAAGATTACTTCCCCTTGCCCTTTATTGACCAAGTTTTAGATAATTTGGCTAGGAAGTACTTCTCATTTCCGGATGGATTTAGTGGATAAAACCAAATTTAAGTGCTTTGAAAGACCAAGACAAGACTACCATTACCTACTCATGGGAGACTTTCACATATAGGGTCCTTCCTTTTGGTCTATGTAATGCTCCAAATACTTTTCAAAGGGCTATTTTGGCTATTTTATTGAATTAGAAAACAAATTCATGGAAATATACATAGATGACTTCTTTGTCCATGGAGATACCTTTGATGAAGCCCTCCAAAACTTAGAAAAGATCCTGAAATGTTGTCAAAAACATAATCTATCTATGATCCATGAGAAATGTTTTACGATGGTTGAACATGGTATTGTCCTTGGACATCATATGTCTGAAAAAGTAATCAAAGTTGACACAAACAAGATTAAAGTAATCCAACAATTGCCTACTCCCAAAAATCAAAGTGATGTAAGGAGTTTTCTAGGCTATGCATGATATTACAAAAGATTTATAGAAAATTGTAGTAGAATATTTGCTCCCATGTTGTCTCTATTTACCAAAGATATTGAATTCTCCTAGACAACTAACTATACAAAAGTATTTGAAACAATAAAGGATAAATTGACAATGACCCCTGTTTTGAGAGGACGCAATTGGAGTCTTCCCTTCCATATTCAAGTTGATGATTCTAATGAACCAATGGGGATAGTTTTAGGATATTAAAAAGGAGGCATGTATACAATTTACTACATTAGTAAGAACCTCACCCCAACTAAGATAAACTACACCACAACAAAAAAAGAGGTTTTGGATATCATTTATGCCATTGATAAATCCAAACACTACATCACTAGATATAAAGTTTTTGTACACATCGATCATGCAACTATCAAATACTTATCGAAATAAACTAGTCATGGGTTCAAGAATAATCAAATGGTTATTGTTGTAGTTGGCCAGAAGTTAATTGGAAATGTTTAGTCGGCTAGGTAGTAAATAAATAAATAAATGATTATGTTTTGGTTTTACATGTTAAGTCCCCAACGATTGTTATAGTCAGCTGGTAGTTACTGAGAGTTGGTAGTCTTAACCAACATCAGCCTACTATTTATACATACTTGTTCATAGTCAAGGACCGTTGTTATTCTTTTGATGTACTTATTGCTTATCTATGAATGAATGAGAATAAAGCTTTATCTTCTGAAACATGATTGGTATTCATTTATGTTCTATAAGTCTAATACTTCCATTTACTCTATAAATCATTCGAGTACGATACAACTGTTATTACAAGAATTTGATATTACTATTGTTGACAATCTATGGCTGATTTTCTATCAAGATTGCATACAAGTGGAAATGGTGTGCTAATAGAAGATGAATTTTTAGATGAAAATTTGAATTTTCTTTCTACCAACTCTCCTTGGTTTAGTATTGCTTCTAGATTAGATTGTGTAGAAATTTTTGCATCAACGTTTTGGATCACACTCTGTGATCCATCATCAAGATGGTAGAGAGCAAGAGGAGAAAAATGGTTGATTGTAGACTAACACTAGATAAAAAGAGAGAGGGGAAAGGGGAGAGGGGAGAGGTAGGGGGCACAAAGTTCGAGGGACAAAATAGAAAAAGAGAAACAAAAACCCATTAAACAAGAGAGAAAACAACACAAAAACAAAAAATATAAAAATAAGCACGCCAATAAATCAGAGGGAAATTAAGCAAAAAATAAGAACACTAGGACAACAAGGAAAAAGAGAAACATTTAACTAAATGAAAGAAAAGAATAATAAGGTAAAAAACAAGAAACTGAAATTAAAGAAAGAAAATCGAAAGAGCAAGAAATGAACTAATAACAAAGGGCAAATAAACAAGGGGGAAAATGTACAAGGAATGAGAATAAAAGAAACTAAATGAAAGTGAAACAAAAAATCTATAAAAATGAACCAAAAAGAATCAACCAACAAAGCATTTAAAAGAACAATAATAAAAGAGACAAAATAAGAAAAGCGGAGATAGCAAATAAAAGGATTGAGCTAAAATAAATCAAGAAAGAGGAGAGGGGGAAAAGAAAAAAGGGGTTAATAGGCGAACAAAAATAAAGAAAAGATAGAAAAGATTACAAACAGATAAAGAAAACGAAAGAAATTAAATAAAAAGAAAACTAAAAATATAAAAAGATGAAAATGCCAAACTTGAAAAGGGCAAAAATAAAATAAACCAACAAGATAGGAGAAAGAAAATGAGATGAATCAAACAATAAACAAATAAAGAAAAAGCGAAAAAGGAAAAATTAAGACAAATACCAAGAACAAAGCAAAACTAAAAGATAAAAATGAATAGAACTAAAAACAAGCAAATAAGAAAAAAAAAAATGTAAAAAATAATAAAAATGAATAAATCCGAATTTAAAAAGAAAGCAGAACATAAAAAGGCAAAAAATAAAGGTCACAATATAAAAATTAAAGACAAAAGATAAATGAAAGAGTAGACGAAACACAAATATAAATAAATAAATAAATATATATATATATATATGTATGTATGTATATATAAATATATATATGTGTGTGTGTGTGTATATATAATACAAAAAGGAGAAAAATATAAATAAGTGAAAATGAATAAAAATAAATATATACAAAAAAAAGAGTTAATAAAAATATAAATTTAAGAGTAAATCAATAAAACAAAATGACTCAAATATGAGTAAATATATGCAACTAAGAAAAAGGAAAAATAAATTTATATAATGAAATAAATCGAATATAAAAAGGTAAACCAAAAATAGGAGTAATTATATAATTATATATTAAATATAAAAAATAAGAGAAAAATAAGTAAAAATAAATACATACAAATGAATATAAATTTAAGAGTAAATCTATAAAACAAAATGACTCATAAATGAGTAAATATCTGCAACTAAGAAAAAAGAAAAAATAAATTTATATAAATGAAAAAATCTGAATTTAAAAAGGTAAAACTAAAAGGATAAAAAAGGCCACAATACAAAAATTAAGGACTAAAACTAAAAGAAAGAAAAGACAAAACACAATATGTGTATATATATATATATATATTGAAGGAATCTCCCAAAAAATCTCTAAAATTCTTCTAAAGAAAGGGCTTCATTGCTCTTTCAAACCTTTCTCCACCATCAAACATCATCTCCCCTCCCTTAAGGATTCGAGAGACATTTTACTTGAGTCTGGGGTTTACAAGGAGATGTGTTCTTGTGGCATCCCTTATATTGGTGAAACGGATCGGTCTTTTTGCACAAGAATCAAAGAGCATGGTGCCGACATCATTCATGATCGGGTTTTCAAATCTACCCTTGCCGACCACTCCTCATCCACTAAACACCACATCTGCTTGGAAAACACTCAAGTCATATGCAAAGAGGATAATTTTTTCAAGCAGAAGCTTAAGGAGGCCATTCATATCAACAACCACCCTACCAACCTTAACTATGATGAGGGCTACAATCTTAGCATGGCTTGGCAACCCTTGCTTTCTAACCTTCGTAACCAAGTTCACACCTCTCTTGGTCCTCTCTCCTAGCTCCTGGTCTTTGCCTCCTTTTCATTGAGACCTTCATTTCGGTTTCTCTCTTTCGGCCTTCTCTCTTCCAATCCCTCTTCCCTTTGTCGTGTCGGTTTGGTTTCCCTTCTTCCCGTCCTTTTTCCTCTCTAGTGTCGTGTCCTTCTCTTTCCTCACTCTTTGTGCTTATTAGTCGATCTTGTCTCATTTCCTTTCTAGATGTTTTTAAGGTTTTCATTTGGGGGGTCGTTGCTTTCTTGTCATAGCTTGGTTCTCTTTTTGTTCTTTCATCCCCTTTTCTTACGTGTTTTCCTTCGCCTTTTTATTAATTGGTGGTGTCTTCCCTCTTGTTTTCTTGTTCCCTTTGTCTTGTTCTCTTTTTTCTTCTTGTTTCCGTTTTGTTCAAGTATATATACACCTATATGTATGTATATTTGGGTGTGTGCATGTGTGTGCATGTTTGGGTCCTCTTTATATATTCGTTGAGTCATTTTGATTTATAGGTTTTCTCATATATATATATATATATATTATCTTTTGTCTTTTCTTTCTTTTAGTTTTAGTCCTTAATTTTTGTATTGTGGCCTTTTTTATCCTTTTTGTTTTACCTTTTTAAATTCGGATTTTTTCATTTATATAAATTTATTTTTCTTTTTTCTTAGTTGCATATATTTACTCATTTATGAGTCATTTTGTTTTATAGATTAACTCTTAAATTATATTCATTTTTATGTATTTATTTTTACTTATTTTTCTCTTATTTTTATATTATATATATATAATTATATAATTATATATTTACTCCTATTTTTGGTTTACCTTTTTATATTCGGTTTATTTTATTTGTATAAAAAAAAATTCCTTTTTCTTAGTTGCATATATTTACTCATATTTGAGTCATTTTGTTTTATTGATTTACTCTTAAATTTATATTTTCATTAACTCTTTTTTATGTATTTTTATTCATTTTCACTTATTTATATTATACTCCTTTTTATATTATATATATATTTGTGTTTCATCTACTCTTTCATTTATCTTTTGTCTTTAATTTTTATATTGTGACCTTTATTTTTTGCCTTTTTATGTTTTGTTTTCTTTTCAAATTCGGATTTATTCATTTTTATTATTTCTTTTTTTCTTTTTTCTTATTTGCTTATTTTTAGTTCTATTCATTTTTATCTTTTATGTTAGTGTTTCTTAGATCAGATTGAAAAATGAAAGCACTTAAAAGAATTGCAACACATAAGACAATGAACACACAAAGATACCCTGGGAAAACCCTCCTCTTGAGGGAGAAAAACCCAGCAATGAATCTCTTCTATAATATAGAACAATGGCAGAAATCTGCTTACAACACAGGCCCAGCAATGGCCAATAATGAATGCAATGAGGTCGCACCTCTTCTAGATGCACTAGATACAAATGAATGAGTTCTTCCTTGAAATCAGACCTGCTGCTACAAAGTGCGAAATCTGCTCTTGAAGATAGATGCGAACTTGCTTGAGTGAGCGGGTTTTCAAAGACAAATGAGACCTTGTATTTATACAAGTGTGGTGCCTCTTCAACATAGGTCGGCCCACATACAAGGTAAATAATAAATGCATAAAGTCAGCTCAAGCCAAGACTAAAATATGTGAACCAAGAAGGGTCGGCCCTTTAGCATTTACATTTATTGTTTGGTATAAATTAAATAGCCTAGAGGCTATACATTTAATTTATTCTTTTCTTCTTGGGAAGTGCAGACCGAAGCTGCTCAATAACATCAACATTTTAGTTTTACTTTGTTCTTGGTATTTGTCTTAATTTTTCCTTTTTCGCTTTTTCTTTATTTGTTTACTGTTTCATTCGTCTCATTTTCTTTCTCCTATCTTGTTGGTTTATTTTATTTTTGCCCTTTTCAAGTTTGGCATTTTCATCTTTTTATATTTTTAGTTTTCTTTTTATTTAATTTGTTTTGTTTTCTTTATCCGTTTGTAATCTTTTCTCTCTTTTTTTTAAATTTTGTTCGCCTATTAACCCCTTTTTTCTTTTCTCCCCCTCCTCTTTCTTGATTTATTTTAGCTCAATCCTTTTATTTGCTATCTCCGCTTTTCTTATTTTGTCTCTTTTATTATTGTTGTTCGTTTAAAAGCTTTGTTGGTTTATTGTTTTTGGTTCATTTTTATAGATTTTTTGTTTCACTTTCATTTAGTTTCTTTTATTCTCGTTGCTCATACATTTTCCCTCTTGTTTATTTGCCCTTTGTTATTAGTTCATTTCTTGCTCTTTCAATTTTCTTTCTTTAATTTCAGTTTTTTATTTTTTACATTGTTACTTCTTTTCTTTCAATTTGTTTAATTTTGCTCCTTTTCCTTGTTGTCCTAGTGTTCTTATTTTTTGCTTGATTTCCCTCTGATTTATTGGCGTGCTTATTTTTATATTTTTTGTTTTTGTGTTGTTTTCTCTCTTGTTTAGTGGGTTTTTGTTTCTCTTTTTCCATTTTGTCCCTTGAACTTTGTGCCCCCTACCTCTCCCCTTTCCCCTCTCTCTTTTTATCTAGTGTTAGTCTACAATCAACCATTTTTCCTCCTCTTTCTCTCTACCATCCTGATGATGGATCATGGAGTGTGATCCGAAACGTTGATGCAAAAACTTCTACACAATCTAATCCAAAAGCAATACTGAACTTTCATATGGATTGTGGAAACTTGATATCATTAATCTCCTTGGTTTGCTAATATAGCTAATTTCTTGGTCACAAGAATGTTTCCCTCAAATTTCACTTCCAAATAGAAGAAAAGGCTAGTAGAAGAAAGTTTGTCTTACAAATGGTTGAATGGCATGTTATTTAAATGTGGACCTAACTTTGTCCTACACGGATTTGTTAGAACTGACGAGATCTTTGACATTTTAAGAGATTTTCATGATGAACCTAAAGGGGGGCATTACTCCTCCCAAAGAAAAATCCACAAAGTCTTGGGAGCCAGATACTAATGGCCTTCTCTCCATAAAGATGTCAAGATATATGTCAAACAATGTGATTAGTGCCTGAGAATGGGCCAACCTATATTTACTAATGAGCTGCCTCTCCACCCTCAAATCGTCCTAGAACTGTTTGAGCAATGGGCCTAGATTTGGCTGGTCCAATATCACCACCATTTGTGGGGAAGAATATGTATTAGTATGTACTGACTATGAACAAAGTGGTTGGATGTCCAAGCACCACAATTTGCAAGAGAGGGAAAGGTTGTTTTCCTGTATAACAAGATTTTCCTGAGGTTTGGAGCACTGAGAACAATTGTTTCAGATAGAGGACCACAATTCATCTCCCAAGTGATGAATTATAGATGTGCCTTGATTGGGTCTACAGGACCAATCTTCTTACTAATCTGAAATGGTCAATAAAAAACTTGGGTGACAACTTGAAGTATTGACCACTTTACTAAGTTACTTCAATGAAATTTGCTTGTTTGGCAGAAATACACACAAAGACCCAGTTTCTTTCAAAGTCCAGCCCAATTTGGTGTTGATCAGCTTTGTGCAATTACAAGAAAAATTCAAATTTTCCTTTTGGATATTGATTAGCTTTTGAGACTCTTCCAAATAGCTTTTTAACAACTAGTACTTTGCTCGTAGTATGAACGAAATTTTAAAGCTTTGGCAGTTTGTACCCATAAAAGGCAACGAATGCAATCATCTCAGTAGACATACAGTTTTTGGTATTATACCACCATTCTACAAAGTGCAACCACTTAAATGATTTGTTCCATTGATCGAAGGTAAAACACAGCAGATATCCTTTCAAGCACTTGTTCACAATTTTTGTTTGAGCATCAAGTTGAGGATAGTACAAAGAACTCGAGTTCAAAGATGTACAGACTCGTAAAACAAATCCTTAAGGATGTTGTGGAGAGGTGGTCTTTATCACATACCATTACTTTAAGAAATCCATGTAGCTTGTAAACATTTCCACAAAACATTTCACCATGTCCACGCATCACACAGTTTCTTCACTGCCATGAAATGAGCATTTTTAGTTATGCAATCTGCTAAAAGAATTGTTTTCTGCCTTCTGAAGCAGAGCCACCAATGAAATCCATAGAAATCACTCTTCATTTGATACTAAGTGTCACATTCTCCAATGTTCTTCTTTATATCAATCCCCATTCCTTTCCAGTGAAAGGATTGCAAGGATTGCTGAACATTGTTATAGGTTTTAAAGTTAAACAACCAACATGTTGAGAAGCTGGAATCATGATTCTTCTACAAAATTGGACTTTGAGTTTTACTGCAACTACATATGTCCCTTGAACAATAATTATCATTTTGAAAAAAGTTATAGAATATTTTATCATCCAATCAACATGTTTGACCTATTCTGCTTGTATGTCCATCTAATCTATTCTAGGACAAATTGAGATACTTTATTCATCCTTGTGAAATAGCGGCTCAACAGCAGTGTTATCTTTTCCTCGTTTAAGCAAATTTTATATTCAAAAGATTTAAAATTTCTCTATCCATTTTTGTTGTTTAGTGGACAAGGTATTCTATTGGAGCAAATATTTTATACAATCATAGTCAATCTTAATAAGAAACTCACTTCCCAATAAGTATTGCCTTCACTTACCCACATCCTGCGTAATGGCAAGCATCTCTTTGTTGTTGCACATGACTTGCAATGTCTCAATCAGCTTTAGTTTATAACTCTCAAAAATTATTGCATGGCCATCTTGCATAATATCTTTGAGTCCAAACCATCACATACAATAATGAATGGATTCAAAAAAATAGGTGTGACAAGGACTAAACCGATGACAATGCTTTCTTTGGTTTCTGAAAGCTTTGCTCTACTTCCTTTGTCCCCATGAATGATTCTTCATTAACTCTATTAGAGGTGTCACTATATGGAAAAAATTCTTGATGAAGCATTTTATAATAACCAACCAAATTTAGGAAGCATATTAACTTTGAAACATTCTTTAGTACTGGCTATTCTACAATCGCTGATCTTTGCAAGACCAAATTTGATCCTTTCTGATGAAATAATGTGGCCTAAATATTCAACTTATTTCTTGCCAAAACTGCATTTGAACTTCTGCATAGAATACTTGTTTTCTTCAAATGTTGATCACACTTGGCCAATGTGAAAAAAATGTTCCTTCCAGGACATTCTATATAAATCAGGGTATCAGCAAAAATACAAGGACAAATTTCCTAAGATATGGCCAAATAAAAGTATTTATAGCACATTAGAATGTTGTTGGTGCTTTAGTAAGTCTGGAGGGCATAACCTTGAATTCATAGTGAACTTCAAGTGCACAAAAATATTGTTTTAGGAACATCTTTTGGTTGGATACAAATTTGATGGTATCAAGATAGAAATTATACCATATATCTTAAAATTTGCAAAAGACAGAGAATAATAAAGAGGTGAAAAGTCAAATTAAAGATGATAAGAAAGCAGGGTAAATAAAAAAGGGAGCAGAGATTAAATGACCACCATCCACCTGTCTTTTCAAGAGAGAAATTCTCCAATGGTCACTATCCCAACTTATAGTTACAGGTTGCTGCCCTTTGAGCAAGCTAAATCAACGCCATTACCTTCAACGACAACATTCCACATTCCACACCTTACATGGGGCAAACCAGAGAAAAAGACATTTGTGTGTGCAGTGAAAGCATCTAAATTCTGAATGAAATGGTGTTGTCATCAAAGAGAGTGAAAGCTGGCAAAGGAAGAGAAGGAGCTGATGGTAAGAACTCCCTGCATGCAAAGCAAGAAAGACTGAATGAATGTCAAGATGATGTGTAATTCCCTCATTGACTACGCCAATAAGGAAATCAGAAACCCTTATATGTGCATCTAAATTCAATGAATGTGAGGCACAGTGAAATGCTTGGATGATGTGGAGGTCAAGAGCATATAACAACTAATGAAGGAAATGTTGTTTGATCCAAGGCAATCAATTGGGAGGTACAATGTCCTTGATATGGGCCAAAGTCTGAGTTGTGCAACCATGCTTTCACACACAGCTGTTCCTTTTGTACTACATGAAAATAATTACAGTATTGAGATAGTGGTTTGAAGCTACTAAGGGAAGGCCAATCATGATGCTCAAAAAATTCTCAACAGGATTAGGGGTATGCTGACAGACAATGAGGAAATCACAGCAGGATTCAATTTGGAGCTCTACCCAGAGATCTAAATGGAGATTCCATGCAGGTCAAGAGAACTCAGAAGATGAAGTGATAGTGCTGAAGAAAAGTTAGTAAGCTATCTTATGAGTTAGTGGGGTTATTAAAAGAAGTTTAAAAACTACTACAATAAGTAACTGTATATTTTTTGCTATTGGATGGGGCTTGTCTTGCATAATTTGCCAGCCTACCCAGTCAAACCTGTAGTCAATTTTAGTTAGATTCTTCCATGATAGATACTGTAAAAGAAAAGGGGGCAGAAAGATTTAAAAATCCTGTAAAGGTTGTGCAAGGTTTTGGTTTATTTGACAGTGATAATTGCTTTTTATGTCACTCTTTCTATATCTTATATCCTGATATGAATCTGCAGTCCATAATGAATGAGCCTGGTGTAGGAAAATTTGTGTTTGTCCAAGTGGATGGAAGACAAGGAAAGCGGACAAATAAGAGATCGGCCATGTTTGGAGTTGACTGAGCAGTTGAAGAAAAGCAAGGTAGGAAGTTGAAAGAGACTAGGTAGAGAATTTTTAAAATATCATTTTTGATATAATGTGTGTTAATGCACTCTTTTTGTTCTCCAAATAAGCACTATGCAATTGGTGACAACTATAAGTATAACAGTCTGCTGGGTATGACATAAAGAAGAATTGAATTAAAAAATGAGCATTATTATAAATTTATAATAGCCTTCTGTTTCATTCTGTTGTATTCAATAAAAGCATATTTTCTTTGTGAAAAATAGCAAAACGAAAAATCTTTGTTAGATGAAATCCAAATTGACACACATGCAAAAAAAAAATTAAATACTCTTATTGGAGAAATGGTCTAGTTTTTCTAAGGCGAGTTGCCAGATTTTTATAAGGAGAATTGCCAGAAAATTAATAAAACATATCAAACAACATCCCCTTTTGAGTGGAAATTTCATGTAAGTGTGAAAAATAAATGCTTAAGCCCTTCCAATACCTCAGTGCTGAAGTCTTCAAAACGTTGTTGAGGAGGATAAAAAGGTATCTACAAAAGCCAACATGATATAACTAAGAACGAAAGCACGAAAAGATAAAACCATCCACGCTCAGATATAAATTATGCAACAAAGAAATTAAAAAAAATATTACATTTTTGCCATTAACTAAATTTTCTAGTCATTATATAAATTTCAAAAAGAACCAAAAAGTGACAGGAATGTGCTGTTGTGAATGCTATGGTAAACCTGATCAATTTGTACATTACCTGAACTACAAATTCTCCTTCATTTAGGTCATGAGCAACAACCACGCCAATTATTTTGGGGTTAAAAACAAAATATAGCATTCCAGGCCTCTTTTCTAAGAGAATATGTCCGAGCTCCTTACTCAAGAAATGTACACTTATCAATTTCTGCATGTCCTCTTCACCTTTCAAATTTATTCCCATCAATTTTCTCACAGTACTTCCTGCTCCGTCTGCTCCAATTAAAAAACTGCAGTGAAAATTCTTGAGAACCTTTAATCCATTGTCAACACAATAAATTGCAGCTTTTATCCCATCTGATGTAGGATTTATGGAGACACATTCATGTCCTAAATTAACTTTTCCAACTGGCGATCCAAAATTTATGTATCCTTCATTTAATTGATTGTCCCCAGAGTAAATGCTAAAACCAAGCTTTTCCAATCTTTTAACTAGCAAAGGAGCAAGTCGATGCTGTGAAAAATGGGCAACAGATGTTGGGCTCCTTGTTTGTCCTAAGTCTGGATGACTCAATCAACCATAAGTCCATAAGTTAAAAAGGCAAATTTTCGTTTATGCTAATATTGACCTCCAAAGATTTAACTTGAGTCTTGCAATTAGAAACAGCCCAGATTACAGATTAGAATTATTATGACCCCCCAAATCATTTAATTAACTAGCAACGGCAAGCCACCCAAAGCACACATTACAAAGGATTGCAACAACGTCAAGAAAGCAAAAAATGAAGCATACCACTGGGTTGCATATGATCAACTGTACCCAACATAGTGCCAGATAGAGAAGTACAATATATGAATCTTCTCCACTGCTCCACTGAGGGTTGTAGTTCTTCTATCTCCTTAGACAAACCATCCAGTTTACGGAACACCTGTACCAAACAAATCAAATATAATATATTTATACTATAATATATATACTATATAAATGAAGTTCCAGAAGGAGAGTTGAACAAATACACGCACTTGATTCTGAAAACTTTGTTAAATTTTGAAAACAATAACACAGTTTTCCAGTCATAGTAAATGTTTTATCAACATTGGCCCTATTCTCTCGATCACCACAAACCAAACAGGTAAAACTATCAAGACACGTACCATTGTAGTAAATATGAATTGATGTTTGATTAAGAATGGCAGCAAGCTAGATTGATTTTAAAAGCTGAAAAATCTTCACAGCAAGATGTCCTCAAACTATTTGTTAGAAGTGCTCAATTAGTGTTTCCATGAGAATAATTTGTCCCATAGAATTCACTAGTGCATAAGCTATACACCAGATTAAAAATCGTGACTAGGCAACTAATCACCACATTCTACAGTGGGATGGTCATGTCTATAGGTAGAGTAAGCATATATTTTAACAATTCACAATTTCATCTTCACTGTGCCAAAATAAAATCATAGAAATTTTACCGTACCCTCTACTTCTCATGATTCGATATCATAATATGTCCAATGGATCTAAGCAGCATCTAAGAATGCCATCAAAATTGAGAATGTGACCAGCCAATCAACATAACCTGTCATGGAATAGTCATTTCCCTAGGCAGAGAAATTTAGACCTTAATAATTTCAACAATGTGATACATTCCTTGAGCAAGAATGCAATTATAACAATTCTACTGTGCTCTCTACTCCCTTGATTTAATATCATCTCTTACCTCATTTCATTACAGAAGGTATAGGATTTCATAAGTTTGCAATATACACTGGTGTGCCACCTCAGTGTATTTGACATTCACCCATATTGATGCGGCAATAAACATATGGCAGGGTGATTCAACTAGTCTAATGTTAAAGTTCACTCCACACCCAACTTGGCAAAATGCCTAAGGTGGGTTAGATAAAGATTACACACTATGTTGCCAATTTTGGTATGGGAACAGTTACAGGTTCAAGGTTTGCGCACGCCTATACAGCAATCCTAAGCATGGGTATGGGTATGGCTCTGTGTGTGTGTGTGTGTACGTGCAGGTATGGCTGTACATGTATATTTGTATTTTCAATTCTGTATAGTGTATATTTGTTTTTGCATATATATATGCTATGTCACAAGGTTTGAGTTCGAGTTCGTGTTCGGCAGCAATAAAATTTGGATGAAGTCCAGCAAGGGAAAAGATTTTGAACAAAAAAAACGTGATTAAATTCGCCTTATATAAATTTGATTTTTTTTAAATATAAGTAATATATCCAAAAAAATATCAAAATAAGTAATACCATATTTGTTTAATTTAATTTAAGTATTTTAAAATATTAAATGTTAATATTATATATATTTGAAATCGTGTACAAAACCAAAGTTTTTCTTTACAATATAAGGGGCTGGAGCTCCAGATTTTAACCTTTTACATCATCAGCTATCAAAAAAAGTAACTTCTAGCATACTATGTAGACTACTCCCAGCAGCAGCTCACATTATTGTTGTTTTCAAATTTGTCAAAATCAAAAGTGCCCAAAGGTGGATCAGCCTCGTCCTCAGAATCAATGTCTTTTATAACTGGCCAGTGTCTATAGTTATTTGCAGTAGTGACAGTATTTTCCTCTTGGATAGACTTTTTTATTTTGTGTTCTTTCATGTAGTCTTTCAGTATTTCCAGCTCCTCCTTATTTAGGTTATTCCTTCCTTGCGAGAAGAAACATCCATTCTTGATCTCTGATTTGTACACCACGGTTAAACCTTCTTTTAACAATATCATTAACCTGTCTCTAGGTATCTCCATAATAGCAGACACCTGCAAAAAAATGTGAAAATTCAAAAAAGGTGAGTTCACAACGAAACTCGGTAAGGCTCCTTCTTTTGCCTTGGAAGACCTCTTTGTTTCTCTTCTTCCAAATAAACCACAAAATCTCATTAGTAAGAATCAACCAAAACATATTAAGTTCAATAGAAAAAGCATTCACATAACCAGAAAGGATTTCAGACCATAAAAAACCATCCTTGCAGACCCAACCAATCCTATTTCCCAAAAACATGACCCAAACAGTGGCTGTAAATTGACATTCAAAAAACAGATGTTCATTAGACTCAATCTTTTCACACAAAGAACAATAACTAGGCTGAATGCCAATTGACTGTAGTTCAACATTAACAGCAAGATTTTTCAATAGAAATAACCAGCTAAAACAGCCTTTTTTGGGTTCCCCGACTTCGCCCAGAGGTGAGCAAATCTAATTGCCCAAATTGATTTGGTCCATTCAATATTCCAGCATTTGTTCAACCAGGAAAGAACACCCATCGTACCTGTTAGGATCATGTATAATTTACTCACAATGGTGTTACTAAATTCAGAACCATCTTCCCATGAAACTGTGTTGGCCTTATTGGATACAAGAATTGGAAACTTCCATTTTGCCAATGCATTTTTCAGTATGTAAGTTTTTTATGGGAGTTGGAGACATTGAATTCAAACTGCAATTGCTCCCAACTCTATAAACTGCCATTCTCAATAATGTTATGAAAAATTGACAGACCTTTTTCATCCCAAGTCTTTGAAAAACACCCCTAAGTGAGGGCCAACGGCTTATTATTCAACTCCAAGTTCCACCATATAGATCTATACCAGATGCAAGACTTGGTGGTTTTTGAGAGTGTGTTGCCACCTCTTAGCAGATGCTTAGCTTTCCTCCATGCCTTCCAAATACTGATAAAAACTGTAGAACCAAAAACCTTCATCTCAAAATTACCAAACAAGATGTCATGAAGATTAAGCGACTTCCAGGTTTTTCCTTTTTTTGGGTATGACAAGGCCAGGTTGTTCCTTATTAAAACTTTCCATGGCTCGAGACCTTCACAGGCCTTGATAATCCACTTAACAGCTAGAGCAATACCTTGTGTCCTAAGGTCCTTAAGGTCCAGACCCCCTCAGTTCTTCGAGAGACAACACCACCCCCAATTTACCACATGCCTCATTTTGTGCCCTTTACCATTTGACCAGAGAAAATCTCTCAAAATCTTTTGCAGTTTGTCAAAATGATAGTTAGCAAAAAGTCAAGTGGAAGAAAAATATATGGAGTGGGAAGAAATCACCTTTTGAACTACCTTAATCCTTCCAGCCAAGGAAAGAAGGTGAGTTTTCCATTTACAATGCTTTTTCTCAAACTTTTCAAAGAACCATTCCCACATTTGTTTTAAGGAGGGAGATATAGCAAAAGGGTCCCAAGATACTTGACAACCTTGGTAGGTCCGGCCCATTGCCAATTATTTTGTTTTATCCAATTTAGGGCATCCTTTTCCCAACTAAGTATTGTGGATTTGAGGATAGACACCCTAGCACCAGAGGCCAGACAAAAGATATCCAGCCTATTCATTACATTATCTTCAATCATTTCAACAAACAAAGTTGTGTCATCTGCAAACTCCACATTCAACAATTGTTCCTTATTCAGGAGACAAATACCATAGACTGGGGGGCTAATATGCTTGGTTCTCAAAACATAGTGGAGAGCATCTGCAGCTAATACAAACAGGGCAGGAGCAATAGGACAAACCTGATGAATAGACCTTTTGCAATATGATAGGCTTTATTAAGTCACCATTAACATCAACTTGTGTGGAGTCATTCAAGAGAATATTGACCCATCTACAAAATTTATGAAGAAAACCCAAGGGCTCGCAAAATGTCAATCACAAATGACCATTCAATCCTGTCATATGCCTTTTCAAAATCCAACAAAATCATGGAAACCTTTTGATCACTGTGTCTAGCCCAATTCATACCTTCCTAGCCGGTAATCAGATTTTCCAATATATATCTACCTTTGATGAAGCCAGACTAGGTGACAGAGACCACCTTCCCTAGAATATTGACTAACCTAGCAGCCAAAGTTTTTGCCATTATTTTGTATCAGACATTTAACAGGGTTATGGTCTCCAATTTTTATCAAACTTCTATCCCTACCTTTGTGAATTAATTTGATAACACCTCTGTTAATATTTTTTCCCAAGGACCCCTTGAGGAAGGCCTCATTATAAACCTCCAGCATCTCTTCCCCAGTCCAACCAAGATTAGCTTTATAGAATTCAATAGGTAGACAATTCCTGAAAGATTGAATGGTATTAACAATTTCATCAACTGAGAGGCCCTTATCCAGGGCAAGAGCATCTTCCGGCAACACTTTTTTTGGGATAATCTTCTGACAAAATGCCCTGGCCTCCCTAGACTTGCAACTTTCCTCGAAAGAAAACAAGGAATGGTAGAATGAGAAAAAGCCCTCCTTCATGAGTGCACTATCCTCTAAGACTATACCATTCCTCTCTATTGGGCCTATTTTGTCCTTGATCTGATTGCGTCTGATGATATTGAAGAAGTACTCGGACCCTCTATCTCCTTCCTTGAGCCAAGTCATTCTGGCCCTTATTCTTGCTCCCTAATGTTTGTAGTTTTGTATTTTCCTCAACAAGGACTTTGTTCTTACCAATCTGTTCTCCACATTCAAGTCTCCAACATTATTTTGTAGCTCCCCTTCTAAGGATAGAAGTTTTTGTTGCAAGAATAACTCTAATTTCCTCATATCAATTGCCTTTTTTTCCCAATAATATTGAATAGATTCCTCCACAGATCAATCAGTTTCTCCCACCTATGAATTACTGAGTCCCCCTTATTCAGTCTTTTTGAAATTGCAGTGGTAGTCTCAATACCCCTCAAGCAATGTGTGTCATTTAACAAAGAGGTATTCAACTTAAAGGATGATGACTGAATTTTGTTGACCCCAGAACCATTTATTCCAACCTCCACACAAGCCTCAATAGGAGCATGATCAAACATGGAAGTTGGGAAGACTGAGACCAATCTTCCTTTATCATCCAGTTTAAATGAAAATAAATTCAAATTTGCATAGAATCTATCCAACCTTGAATAAATCCTTTTATTTTGGATTTGATTATTGCACCAAGTAAACCAGATGTCTTTATTTTGTGCCTTCTTTTTCAAAAGGGGACCAATTAGAGAGAGTGACTTTCCAATCTGGACCGAAAAAACAATTCATTACCCTTCCAAAGACCTTCCTTACCCCCAACTTTGTCCTCTCTATACTCCAACATATTAAAGTCTCCCACAATAAACAAAGGTACCTTAGTAAGATTGGAAACCATTAGTTCCATAGTTCACACCTTTCCTTGTAATCATTGGATGCATATAGGGAACACAAACCAAATGCTTTACTGTTAGTTTCCATTACAATCCAGACCAATCTATTACAAGGTGATAGACTCCAATGAGTTATGAAATTAGCCCATATAGGTTTTACCAGAATTGCCACACCACCTTTCCCTTTTTCATGCTAAGTGCAGAAGACTTAGCATTTTTCCAAACAAAGCTAATGACACATTCCAATTGAAATCCCTCAACCTTAACCTCTTGTAAGCACAAGAAATCCAGTTTAGTTTTGTCTCTGCACAATGCTCTAACAATGTATTTTTTGTCTGAGGATTCCAATCCCTAGACATTCCAACTACTAATGTCATTTGTACCCTTTTTACCACTTTTCTTACCATTTAAGTCTCAGCACTGCTACTTCTATTAGTTGCTTCCTCTTCTTATTATCCTCTTTCTTTTTAGGCTCTATTGTTTTTGCAAGAATTAAATTACTTGCAGAGTCGAAATATAAGGGATTATAACTGTCCAAAATAATCTCACTATTGCCTGGAGCTTCATCATTTTTTTGTGAAGGACTTGATGGGGCAGATTCTAACAATCCTTGGCAAGGCATGGAGACCTCTTTTCTCCTAAATTCATCTGCTCTACCCTTTAATGTTTCAAGAGCCAACTGCTGAGCATTTTTAGGAATTGTCAAAACTAAGCATGGGTCCAACTCAGGGGTATCCTGCAAATCCTTAGGACCTGAGGGGGGCATGGACTTAATTACCATGATCTCACCATCAAAGAGGGGGTCAGAAAGAGAAAGTGGCTCCTTATCTTCCTTCTCTCCTGATCCACTCTCTGGCAGGGAGGGGGACATTTCAATTTCTTTTGACATATCCATTTGTTCATTATCTTCAGGCATTTCATCCTCACTGCCATTATTTACCTCAACTTCCATCTACATTTCAACAACATTGGGAGACTTACCAGGGGGTGATAAGACCTTATTATCGTTACCAGATGGTACCACCTGTTCAACGAGGGCCTTTTTGAATGCTCTTGAAGGCTTAGTTGGAGCCTTAGGGCAATCTTTCCTAAGATGCCCCTTTTTTTTACACACAAAACAAGAGTTGAGATTACCCAGAAGTTCAATTTCACAGACAACCGAGCTTTGACCGACTTGAATTTCAATGGCCTCAGGGATCTCAACTAACGGGGACAAAGAGATTAAAACCCGAGCATTTAGATGAGGGAGAGTAAACCTGGACTCTTCAACTTGCAGAACATTCCCCAGAGGAGAAAGGAAGTTAGGGATAAACTTCCATAGGTGGGGAGGGGGAGGGACATTTTTTACTTCAAGCCATCTAGGGACCGAGTTGGCCATCACCTCATCGATTTCCTCCTTAGGGGACCACGGGATGGCCCTGAAAATTGATTGACCTAGGTTCCAAAATTCCTTTTTCAAAACCCTCTCTTGCATTCCATGGCTTTTCAAAAACACCACAAAAAGGCCCTTTTGAAGCATTCTACAAAAAGAAACATAGATTCCCAACTTTTTTGCCCTATACATTAGCCAACCAATAATCAAAGAATTTTCTTGAAGGTAGAAATTTTTCATCCAAACAAACAAAGAAGATAGCGACATTTCTAAGTCAATTTTCCTTATCTTTCAAGGCTTGCAACATATCCTAATTAGGAGAAACTGAGAGAACCTTGGCAAAGGAGGGAGCCTTATCGTGTCTCCCGGTCCAACGTCTCCTCCTTCAATGAAGCCTCTTGCTCCCACTCCAACTGCCTCAAGCCCCAAAAACTCGCCATTTTCAACAATGTCAAAATCAGCCAAAGCCAAGAGGCCTGCACCCACCACACCTACACCCAAAGCTTGTTTGTAAGAGGGTTTCTTGTTCACCACCTCAAAATTGGGGATAGTTTCCAATTGCAAGGACTTAACACCACCTGTCCCGCCTTCATAGTTCCCACTACCATCATTAATTTTGCCAACACTTGACGTTTCAATATTGAAACTAGGTATGAGGGTATAGTAATCGCACCCCCAATGCACTAGCATACCATTAATGACACCGTAGACCAAGAACACTTACAAAAGCTTGTGGGAAGGGAGAGAATCCAATAGGTAGAAATATGAATTCAAATATTCACAACCCAACAAACAAAGCACAATTAAAACACCACACAAAATATGAAGGAGAAACCAAATAGAAATCACCAAAAAACACCCCCCAAGAAACCCAAACCAATAAATGAAGAGAATGAAGAGGACCAATTGAACCAAGAGCGATGAAGAGAACTAATCTGCGTTTCACCAGACCGAATGTAGAAGTTCCAAGGAGTTGCAATGGCAGATGACCATTCAACTTCCAAAGAGCTCCTCTCACACAGCATCACCTATCAAGGATGTTTTAATGGCTCTCATGTTGTGTGCAACCAACCAACAAGGGCATTTTAACACCTCAAATGTCACTGCCTCTCACAAGTCCTTATATTAGACTGACTCATCTCCAAAACCTACAGCTGACACTCTTAGTCCAACCACAACATCTTTTTGCTGCAATTGTGGTTTACACTTGGCAAAGCAAAAATCTGAAAACCCAATGACACAAACACTTTTTTTTTAAATATTTTAATCCATGATTTTCATATGATTTTTAAACATTTGTTGAATTTCAAACTTGAAGCTAAAAATACAGCGAACCCTATGACATAGCATATATATCTGTGTGAGTGAGTGTGCACGCACGTGCATGTGCGTGCGCGTGCGCGCACAATGTGTGCGCACGTGCATGTGTGTCTATGTGTGTGTGTGTGCGTGTGCGTGTGTGTGTGTGTGCATGTGAGTGTGTGTGTGTGTGTGCATGCGTGTTTGTGTGTGTGCGTGAACATGCGAGTGTGTGTGTGCGTGCGCATGTGAGTGTGTGCGTGTGTGTGTGTGCGTGTGTGCGCATGTGCTTGCACATGTGCTTGCGTATGCCTGCATGTGCATGTGTGTGTGTGTGCGCGTGCGCACATGTGCGTGCGAGCATGTATGTGCGTGCGTGTGTGTGTGTGTGTGAGTGCATGTGTGCATGTGTGTGCGTGTGTGTGTGTGTGCGCGTGTGTGCGTGTGTGTGTGTCTCTCTCTATGTGTATGTTTGTCTTTGTGTCTTTGTGTTTGTGTGTCTATCTGTCTGTCTCTGTGTGTGCGTATTTGTGTTTGTGTGTTGTGTGTGTGTGCGTGCGTGCGTGTGTGCACTCGCGTGTGTGTGTGTGTGTGCAAAAGCAAAATACACACTATACAAAATTGAAAATACAAATATTGCAATAACTTAAACCAATTGCAAATATACAAATACTGCAAATATTAATAGCATTTGTATATTGTATAGCTACAAAATATATATACATTTGTACATTTGTATTTATATACTATTTTTATTTGTAAACTTTATATTTGTATATATTATAATTACAAGACTTGTACTTGGCTCGAACTCAACAATTGAAATACCATGAAATATAGATATTTTTCAAGGATTTAAAGCTTTTACTATGCACCCTTCAATAAATCAACTTTAAAGACATAATTAACTTATCAATTAGAAGCTACTTTGATGGCATACACAAATATACAATGATCAAATGAGTGCAATAGCAGATTTGAGTTGAAGGAAACAACATTTTAAAATATATAAATATTCGTAAGCATTTTAGGTGTACAAAACTCACGGATTATGATATCCATGGCATCAAAAATGAAAATCACAAGACAATCATGAATTATGATAGAGAGAAGCTTGTATCAATCTGCCTAACATCACTAGCTTTGTGTGGAGTCTTGCACTTGTATCCCAGACAAGTCTACAAATGTTGCTACAACTGTAGGAACATTAATTAGGATGGGAATTGGCTCAGCAAAACAAAAAGTCTAAATATAAATTAATTACATGGAATTCCATTGGGAAAAAGTCAAAGAATAAAAAAAAAAAAACTTTTCCATCCAACTTGACCCAAAATAGTTTTTATTTTTTGCTTTTTAAAATTAGCACAGGGTCTAGGGGTGGTAACCACTATAAGGGTCGAGAACCAGTGTAACGTCCCCATTTTCATGAGCATCAATTGCAGAGGGGATTAGCCTATTTCGGACTCTCGTAGGCTAACGAGCATGGTTAGAGGGTTGTTTGTGGCAGATACCAAGTCAGTTGTTGGCTTCTTCTCTTGGATTCAGTAGTTATAAGGAGATTCCCTATGAATATTATGAATGTTTCTATTTTGGGAAACTTTAATGTTATGTTTTAATGTTATGTTTGCACTTTATATTATAAAGTCACTTTTTAATATTTGTAAAAGTGCAAATAATACATTATTTTAAAAGATTAATCGAGAAGCTTCTAGAAGGAGGCCGACCTCTCTTGAGAAAAAGGTATAAAGCAAGGGTTAGCTAAGCTTCTCTCATCGAGGAAATTGATATTGGTTGTTGAGATTGTTTGGTGAAGGAGCCAGTTAGGGTTTCTGTCATTATTGAATCTTTGGGAATGATCACTCCCATTGATTTGCAATTTTGAGGCTATGAAATATCATCTGAATTATTGCTAGTTGTGGGCTTCATCTCAGAGGTCCAATTTGTGCTTCATTTGGAGGATTCGTCTTGCAATAGCTGATGTATTATTGCAAGGGTTTCCAGTAGCTGTGGTATTGCTGCAAATTATTTCTACAAGGTTGTTGTTCATAGATTTAATGGCCTTTGGCCAAATCTGGATAAAAATCAATTTTGCAGATCCATAGAGACATTCTCCAGTTTGAGACTATATTTTTGGTGCATCTATTGTTGAGAAACCGATTTCTATGACAAATGATATTTGTTGGACATCATCGCTTTAGTGGGTTGACAGCCGATCAAGTCAAGAGGTCGACATATTTCTGGAGGGACAAATAAGTCAAAAAGGAGGAGTCAAATATTCAATTCAGAAGAAGACGAATATCCTATCAAAGGCACCGCTTTAGCCAGTAGATATTCGACTAGAGGAGGAATCGATATTATATCTGCAAAAATAAGGCAATCACATCGTCATGAGAAGCATCGAACAGGACAAAACCCGCTGAAGATGAGTCAGATTATATGTTAATCACTGGAGATTCTTAATAAGAAAAGACAAGAAAACAGCTGACATATATTATTCATTAGCATCATTAGTTTGAGGGAGGATAAGACAAAATACAGGCATTCGATAAGCAAGTTCGCCAAGTCATTAGATAAGACAAGGGAAAAGATGCCATTTGAAGAAATCGAATGAGTTAAGAAATTCAGAGAAATCGATATCTTGAAGGAGATGTCATCTAAACTGAAAATTCAAGGAGATATCGATTAAGACAAACATCTGGAGGCGCTGAGATTAGTTCCATCGAGCAGCTGGATAAAGTTGCGGATGAGTTAGAATACGCTGGAGATAATAATCATAGCAAAGGCTTTGTCCATTTCAGATAAAGACAAATCATGTGATGCCGTCTTCTTCAGGGAGTCTTCAAGATGGCATCGGACGCAGCTTGTTTGGTAGAGAAACGACAAACAAGTCAGCTAGGAAGACATTCGCATAAGTCAAAGGAGGATGAATGATTTTGAATGGTCCCAAGACCACATTCAAAATCATTAATCTCAATCGGAGCTTCAAAATTCAAGGACACAGATATTGGCGGAGCTGCTCATTAACGTCAACAGTTTGGTATCGGGCCAAACAGCATAAAGAAGTATCTTTCAGGAAAAGTCAAGGTGGACACTCAGGGTGACACATCAATTGAGAGGACATTCACTCTATCTCCCAGGTCAGAGTAAATTCATAGTTTCTAACTGATTTAATATAATCCTCTGTAGATCTGAGTATGAGGGTCAGGGAGTGTACTTGCAGCCTCTGCAACATTGTAACCAAATTTGGAATTATTCCATATCAGCAATAAACAAAGTTGGGTACATGTGTTTGTCAAAATGTCTCAATATGGAAAGTACTTATCTGCATTAGTCAATTGCACACCAACTGATTGTATTAATGATAAACTGCTGTCACTTACTCTTACATTCATTACAGTCATAGGGAAGTTGGAATTTGTTATCAGAATGCTAAACAGAATACTGAAATGTTGTAGATGAATAATTGCATAAGTTCTTAGCATAGAACAAACTGATAGTGAAGTCATTTTATGCGTTTTAATATCATCATTGCAAGAGAGAGCAAACTGAAACACAGAACCAGCAAACACTAAAGTTACAGGCTAAGTGTTTGACAATATTCCTTGAAGAGTCAATCAGCATTGTGAGGTCAGATTAGGCAAGGGATATTACAACCAGTGCCCTAGCACACTGCCTGTCACGATCTAGGGTGGGCTACAGGGGTAGAGCCCCTACCACCAAGCCCAAATTAAAGCCTTCAAGACCACACAAACCTTCATGGCACATGCCATTTTTCATAATTTTATAACTTTTAACCACGCTCCATGAGTCCTCCAATCCCTTCAATTTTAAGCATACCCTTATTAAATTGCCAACATTTACTATGAATACAAAAGTTGCTACAAGCACATGCATTGTCACAAAACAATAAAGACAAACTTTACATCAAAATGGAGTATTTTTGGTTTTCAATCATATTTTAGGGTTGAGAAATGCTTTATTTATTCTTCAAAGATGTGGATTTGATAGTTTATTGATGTTTCTTAATTAAAAATGGTTTTTAGCCAAGGCTTCCCCCAAGGATGGCCCTAGTTCAGCCAAGGTGGCAAGGGCATGCCCCACCCATCTCATGCACGTACCAAGCCCCACTTTGCTTCTACTCGCATTCAATCCAAAAACAGGTCTAATTTGGGACAAAACTGATAGCATAATTTACACACAAACAATGAGATTATGGGGTGAAGTAAAATTAGGTCCACTATAGACACTTAATAGGATAGAAAATTCAAAATTGGTTAAAACCCCAAATCCTAAAAAAGCCATGCTACACATTCCACTCATGCTATGATCAACAAACTCAAAACATGCATGATTCCAAGCGATTAATATGGCCTACAGAATGTTGCCTCCTAGCCATAAGGTTGTCTTAAGAAACAAGTATTATGCACTAGCTTCCCTAGAATGATCACCCAAAATCATCCAAAGAGACCTAAGGAGGAAAGTCAAAAGGCCACCAAGGAGCTACTAGACATGAGGCAGATTAGGCCTAGCTCTAGTCCCTTTGTTTCTTCCATAGTGCTGGTTAAAAAGAAGGATGGGACTATGAGGATGTGCATAGACCATCGTGCACTTAATAAGAAAACAATCAATAACAGGTAATTGATTCCCATAATAGATGACCTCATTAATGAGCTTCGTAGGGCAATTTATTTCACTAATATTGATCTTAGATCGAGGTACCATCATATTCGAGTTAGAGAGGAAGATATACATAAGACAACCTTCCAATGTCATTATGGACATTACAAGTTTTTTTTTATGCCCTTTGGACTGACCAATACTCCTGCCACATTCAAGTTTTGTATGAATCATGTATTTAATAGGAAATTACAGAAGTTTGTGCTCATGCTCTTTGATGATATCCTGATCTACAACAAGACTTGGGAAGATCACCTTCGACACATTGATAAGGTACTAGGCAATATGGAGGCACAATCAATATTTGCTACGGTGTCTAAGTGTGAATTCAGAATGGCAAAAGTTCTATACTTGGAACATGTAATTGGTGCCAATGGATTCAAGGTGGACCAAGGGAAGATTCAAGCTATCCTTGATTGGCCCCCACCAAAGAACATGACACATCTAAGAGGGTTCCTTGGATTATGCAATTACTAACAAAGATTTGTGAAGGGGTTTTCACAACTAATTGCACCCCTTACAGATTTGACTAAGAAAGGATAATTCTTTTGGTCAAATACAGCCCAATAGGTATTTGATCGCCTTAAGGAGGTAATGAGCATTTGTCTTGGATTTGAACTTCCTAATTTCTCTCAACCCTTTCTGGTAGAGTGTAATGCTTCAGGAGAGGGGATTGGAGCTATGCTTATGCAAAATAAGCACCCTATAGCCTTCGAGAGCAGAAAACTTAGAGATGTTGAGAGGCATTATTCTACTTATGACAAGGAAATGCTCGTAATCATGCATGCCTTGGTCAAATTCATCAATATCTAGTTGGAGGGAAGTTTGTGGTGCGAACTGATCATAACAGCTTGAAGTACTTCCTTAGGGAAAAATACCTGAATGAACGGCAACGAAAGTGGGTAAGCTAAATACAAGCTTACGATTTTGATTTTTAGTAAGTTAAAGGGAAGAAAAATGTGGTAGTGGATGCTTTGTCCAAGAAACCCAGTTTGTGTGCTATGTCTGAGATTTAGTTGATTGGAAATCCCATCTTCTAGTCAAATACTCTAAGAATTCTTTTGCATGTGAAATTATGGATGAGAAGATTCAGGATGATTGACACAAGGTAATTGATGACATTATCTATTATAAGGATAAAATCTATTTGGAGCCTAAATAAAAAATGAAGGAAAAGATTCTCAAAGTTGTTCATGATACGCCTCTAACAAGTCATCAAGGCTACTTCAAAACTTATAGGCAAGTAAGGGAGAGATTTGTCTGGAAAGGATTGAAGAATGATATCCTCAAACACATTTAAGAGTCTATAATGTCCCCAATTTAGCCTTATGCTCTTCAATTGGTTTTAGCCTATTTTCGGAAACTCGTAGGCTAAGCAGAAGTGGAATTAAGATTTCCTATTTTTTAGGAGGTTTTAGATGCAGTTTTGAAGGCTTGCATGCAAAAGTTTTTGATGCACATCTGGTGGAGCTTTCTGGGTTTATGGAGAGCTTCAAAATGGTGTAACATGCATCTCCATCTAACAACCTTTTTAGGCACTTATTATTTATAGTAAGTCATGTTGGCTTCCCGATTTGTGTTCAGAAGGAGTTTGGAAACACTTACTATTTATAGTAAGTCATGATACTGCTCAGTTGGTGTTCAGAGGAAGTTTTGCAAACTTACTATTTATAGCAATTTGTTAGTTTTGGTAAGTCTATCTTTTAGCAGTATCATTCTAGCAGCAACTCAATCATTTGCAGTCAGTGTGGTTGATCAATTTGGTTTTTTGATGGTTTTAAAGTTAACTTACTATTTTTGGCATTTGCTATTTTTAGTTAAGTCCATTTATGGCAGTGGCATCATCATCAGCTTAGTTCAGCTTGGCAAACGTCAGTTTGCTAATTTTAGCAGTTTGTCAGTTGCAGCTTGGGCGTTGCTCTTGGCTACCTCTTTGGACTAAGTTCTATACTTAGTCAATTTTATGTTCTGAAGTTACACCCCATGCCTAGGCTTGATGACTTCAAGTCATTTTTAAAAACGGGACATAAAGGGGTTGATTTGAGCATTTAATATTTACATTAAATGTTTTCTTGTGCAACTTAAAGGTGGATGCCTAGAGGATGATAAGTAATGTTTTATTAATTCTAATAAAGTAAATGCTTGAGAGGTGGCATCCCTTGGAGGAAATTGAAGAGTTTCTTGGGGGAGTTTCAAGTTGATTCATTTTCCAGCTGAAGAGTCTATTTATTGATGCATTGCTCATTCATTCTCATCTTTGGAAAATATTGTAAAGTTATGCTGCTAGTTTGAAATCCAGAATCCGGCTAAGGAAAAGCTTAGCAAATTTACTCCATTATTTGGGCCTGAAACTATGGTTCCCTAGATGGTGATTTAAGAGTGTACTTCATCTAGAAGCACATATTGAGCATTACTGTGGAGTTTTGGTGAGATATTTCCAGTTTTCATGTTGTTGGTTATTGTTTGGCTGAAGGAGATTTTCATATACAACTTTGGGTCTGATTTTTATTTGCTTCTGGGAATTGAAGCAATGGATTTTTATGGCATGGGCGCCCCTTTCCATGCAATTTCAGATTTTAATTTGAAGTTTCTGATTTTTAAATGAAGTTCGCCCCTTTTTGAGGCCGTACCTTGGCTAGGGCTGCCTTGGAGTTCGTGTTTAATTATTTGGAGAGCTTTTGATACAGTTTTGGTGTTGGACATTGAGCGCCATCCTCCTAGAAAGATTTTGCAATTTATTTCAGGTCATTCAGAGGAGTTGTGAGGATGCAATGAACATTTTGGTGATAGCATAGTTGTTGGTAATGCTTTTTCAGATTGTTGTTTTTTATATCAGACTTATTTCAATTTCTAATTTTGGTTTCTATCTTCAATAATTGAGAGATTATCAAGTGGGAGATCATCTATTTCATTGTGCTTTGTAAAGAGTGTAATAACACTTGAAAATTGCAGTTGTTTTTCATTGTAAGACTGTAAATAGTAATACTGTTCCAATCATTTAACTTCTGCATATTTTAGTGTTGATTTTCACATATTTGTAACCCCTAGATGGTTTACCGCCAGTGTGGAGAAAAAACAAACTAATCTCTCATTTATCACCCACTGAAAAGTGGCGAATTCCCACTATTGAGTGGATGCCTACCGCAGCGGATGAATTAGTTTGAAATTGTAATGCTCTTTCCCCCCACTAATTTAAGTGGTAGCGTAGAATCTCTCATGGCTGGTTCACCGCCTCTTTCTGTTTTCAATTGTATTTACTTTCAATTATAATTCAGTTTCCTCTACCATATGTTAGCACCTCACCCACACTGGGTCTTGTGTGCACATTTTTGGCGTTGAGTGTTTTTCATTTGGTTCTCTTTTGAAGCTAATGCTAATCAATTGGTGTAGTGCTGGTTTGTGTTGTGATAATTCAAGGAAAAAATTGGTTGGCACATTTCAGTGTAGTCCACCAACAAAATGAATCTGAACACACTTTCCCAACAAGTTTACTGCAACCCCTGCCTATCCCTAATCAGAAGTGGGAGAGTCTATCGATGGATATTATCACAGGGCTACCCAAGATGCAGGGTAAGGATTGTATTTATGTTGTAGTGGATAGACTAGCCAAGTACGCACACTTTTGTGCCATATCCTCTGAGTATAAGGCACCTCAAGTTGCAGACTTGTTTTACATAGAGGTGTTTAGACTCCATGGGTTGCCTAGGAACATTATCAATGACCGAGACAGCAAGTTCCTCAGTGTATTTTGGTAGATCTTCAAATTAGTAGATACCGAGTTGACTCCAAGCACAAGTTATCACCCACAAATAGATGGGCAAACAAAGATAGTTAATAAGTGGGTTGAGGGATACCTAAGAAATTATGTAGCAGGATTTCAAAAGGCTTGGGTCAAACGATTGTATGTAGGGGAGCACTATTATAACACCACTTATCACATGGGTATAGGCATGACACCCTTCAAGGCTTTATATAGATATGACGCCATCTCTTTTGTAAACTTGATTATAGCCGATAGCAAAGCACCACAAGCAAGGGATTGGATGCAGGAAAATTAGAATAATATGAGGGCCTTGAAGGAGAATATTCAACAAGCTCAAAACCAACAAAAGGTGTACGCCGATAAGCACAAGACAGAGAGGACATTTGAGGTTCGGAATTTGGTGTTCTTACGATTACAGCCTTATAAACAATCTTAATTTAAGAGTGGTGCAAAAAAATTAAAACCCAAGTTTTATGGACCCTACAAGATGACACGAAGGATTGGGTAAGTTGCCCATGAGCTGGAGCTACCAAAGCACAGTAACATTCATAAAGTGTTCCATGTTTCTTGCCTTAAAAAGGCATTGTGGCAACACATTACACCCTCTAGAGAGTTACCACTGTTAGATGAAGAGGGCAAGCTGATCTTGATTCCGAAAGCTATCATTAATGTCAGAGAGAAGAAACTCAGACATAGGAGTATTCCAAAGTAATTGGTTCGTTGGAAGTATTTGCCTGCAAAATATGCCACATGGGAAGGAGAGCAGATTCTTTAGCACCCAAATCTGCAATTGCTTGAGGACAAGCAATTTCGAAGAGATAGGACTGTTATGTCCCCTTCATTGACCTAGGCGTTCGATGAAGGACCCCTTAGCCTATTTCATTCTCTTAGGCTAATTCGGGGCTTGGTGAGGGAATATTTTTAATTAATTAAATTTAAGATGTCTTACATTCTTATTTTTCAGACAATTTAGTTTAATTAATTATTTTATTTAAAATACGACCATGTGCATTAAAGTGACTTTTTAGAGACCCAAAATGAATTAAAAATTAAAAAGGATCATTTTATGCAATTTAAAAAATAAAAGTTCTCAAAAGTTTGCAGGCTGGATATAAAAGGAAATGCAAAAATGAAATTACACATCTTGCTCATTTTCATATATTCTTATTGTGAAGTTTGAGCACCTTGCTCCAGCAAAACCCTAAAACAAAAACCCTACAAGATTATTGGCTTCGGGGAAGAGATTTCTCCCTAGTGAATTTGAGGTGGATTCAAATGGAGTTCACAAGTGAGCTAAAACTGAATGAATGGAGATTTGCAGGCACAAATTTACTGACGTTTTGGCAAAGAAAAAATAAAATTTGTAAAAGATTCCATTTTGATATTGTGTGGGTCGAATTAAATTGAATTCCTAACTCAGAGTTGCTGGGCACCATTGTTGATGAGGTATTTTTGCAGGTTAATGAATATATTGAATATTAGATATACTTAATATCTGCAATATACCAGTCGCAGCTTGTGAAGAGAGAGGCATTGTTTTTGAAAGGTATTGGAGCTTTGTGTGAGGCGTGGGGACTCATAAAGGATAGTCTTGGGGTCTATTATCTGCCAAAGGAGGTGTGGAAGATACCTGAAGGAAGTCGTGGCTGTATTAAATGAGAACAGGTGTGGGAATGAAGTAAAATGATTGCCACCACATATGCATGATGTTAGTAAGTCAGGTGCACTCACTAAAGAGAGACTCTGTGGATTTTAGGATGGCCAAAACATGCCCAGACTGAGATGTGGAGGTAGTGACAGCATTTCAAGGAACCAGTCACCCAATAATGAAGATTTTATGATCAATTCTGCTAATTCATAGACCCATGTTTAAGGTCAGAATTTATTTGTATTTGATACTTTGATTTTTTTATAAAATCTTTGTTGGTTGAGAAGAGTTGTATCAGAAAGTTAATATCAGAAATTCCAAACAAACTTAATTATATTTCATATTTTGAATATTGTGATATCTTTGTGAGATCAATTTGTGTACGATAACAGTGAAAGAAAATTCCATGAGCCTTTTTCTTTAAAACAATTCATTTCAAACATTATCGGAGTAAAAGAAATCAGTAAGGGTCTTTACAGTAGTCTACAATATTTGTTGTAACCCTGGGCATGTGGGAGGTTTTGTCATGTCCCCTTTTCCCATAAGATTTTGGATTGACCTGTAAGCCCATTTTTCATTTCCTGTAGGCTTAGGGACAATAACTTACGGAAGTGTGTTTACATTGGGTGCCCTGATTATAAGCCACAAGTGTTATCTAATAAGTTGATCATTTTAAAGATGGTATCGGCCAAGGATTTTGTGCAGATGTATTTTGGAGGGAAAGGAAAAGGATTTGAAAATTGCATTTTTAATCAAGAAAAGGTTCAAGAGAAGACATACTTGTTTAACCATTGATTTCACTTGAATAGATTGGACATCCTATTCGTATATCATTGGAGATTGGAGGACAGAAACCCCCTGATTTCCATAGTTGGTTAGTGGAGGAAAATCTTTGAACCAATCACAACTGCATCATATAGGAATTGTCTTTGGGCTTCACTAATTTGCTAGTCAAGCAACTCTTACAATGCCTATTTGTCTAAGATTTAGGCGGCTCTCTTAGCACCTAGGAATTGTAATTATATTAGCTATAGATTTGCTATATTTCTGATAATAATTTTGTTGTATTTGTCCTTGAAAGTTTTGGCAGACCGGATTATCTGTAAGTGTAATTCTTGTTGTAATAAGAGGATTAAACTGTTTTGTGAACTATTGTGTCATTTCTTCATTTTAGTGTTTATCATTTATTCACGCATATGTTGTTAAGTATATTATCTGTTGCAATAGATCTGATTTGAAATAAGATTTAAACATTGGTTTACCTATAGAGTTAAATCAATTAGAAATATACATTATCTCTAATTGAGGATATTACTATGTATCAAAGCCTTGATCCTGCCACCCAAGAAATCAAAGGCTGACACATTTTGGTAAAAAGTGGATACACGAGATGGTAGATAGGCAAAGACACAAATCAACAGGGGAAGAAAGGACTCGGGCAATGTTTGAACTGATGACCAATTTGAATTTTGAATGCAAGCGAGAGAGAGAGATGGCTCAAGCACTCAAAGATGCAATGCCAATGATGATGCAAGTCATGCAAAGTCAAAAAGCTTCAAGAGCTCCAGAATCACCTACTTTAAAGGGAAGTACATCAGTTATTAATCAAGCGGTTGATTCTTCACCCAATCCCTTCCAACCCAAATTCCTTCAAAGGAGATCAAATCCATTAGAAGGAAAGGCAACAAAGATAATTGAGGATTTTTCAACCCTCCATGCAAAATACAAAGCCCTGGAGGAAGAAATTTGAGATATTCTGTCATTTCTATAATCTACAACATAAAATTCTACAATGGTCCTCGAATCAGGAAGAAACAAATCCAAAATCAAGCTGACAAGGAATCGCAACAACATTTGTGCAAGGTTCTTGTACCTATATTTGATGGGACAAAAAAGTGTTTAGCTTGTGCTTGAATCCAAAAAATTAACCCTACGTGTCTCTAAATCCAATGTACAAAGAAAAAGCCATCAAGTTTACCACCTCTATCTGGAAGAGGTAGCCCATGAATGGTGGTACCATGGCATAGTGACACAAGGGCATAGTTTCGTCACTAATTTAGAAGAGTTCAATCAAAGGTTGATTGAAATATTTGAGAGGGTTGATCCAGAAATTCACTTTTCAGAATTGGCAGAGCTTAAACACTATGGATCAATGGAACACTACATAGGTGAATTTCAGAGGATAGCTAAAAAGGTTCCTAATGTATTTGAGAAAAGAATTACATTTCTATTTGTAAAATGATTGGCAGAGCCACTAAAGGGATTGGTCAAGGCATTGGAGCCTTCCACTCTTCAAGAGGCAATCAAAAGGGCCATTGGTTTGGAATCTTCCTTACCAAAAAGTAAATCCTGTGCTAATGCTCCTCCTATAAACCAAAGGAGGCTCCAAAAGGAAGAACCAAGCACACAGAAGATTTCGCCACCATTAAAAAGAAATGAAGACAAAAAAAATGAACTCAACAAGAAGCGACTTTGTTTCCATTGCAAAGAACCCTTGGAGCAAGAACATAGGTGCCTTGGCAAAGGTCAAGTGCACTATATTGAAGTTAGGTCAGATGAAGAAACAGAAGAAGCTAAGTCTAAGATGGCAAAGAAAGAATATGATGAAGAAGGAGAAGACCTAGGTGAAGGAATTCTTGCAGCTTTCCCTAGAATTCAAAGGTACAATCCATTCAATATCTAGTTCTTGTTGTGCCAAATTTTTCACTTCCTTTTGTGTTGGAATGTAATGCTTCTAGTGAGGGCATTAGAGTTGTTTTAATACAACAACAACATCCAAGTGAGGGCATTAGAGTTGTTTTAATGCAACAACAACATCCAATTGCTTTTGAAAGTAGGAAACTAACAGAGGCAGAAAAGAAGTTTTCTATTTATCATAAGGAGATGCTAACAATCATGCATGCCTTGGTGAAGTTTAGGCAATACTTGGTGTGTGGTAAGTTTGTGGTTAAGATTGATCACAATAGCCTTAAGTACTTTCTCAATCAAAAAGACTTGAACGACACACAATAGAAGTGGATAAGCAAGTTGCAAGCATGTGATTTTTGATATTGAATATGTAAAGGGTGGGCATAATGTAGTTGTTGATGTATTATCTTGAAGACCCACTTTATGTTCTATTTATGATATTTCTATTGATTGGGTCACCACCATCATATCTAAATATGCTAAGACTGATTTTGCTCCTAAGTTGTTGGATTGAGGAGTGCATGATGACAAGTTCAAAGTGGTGGGAGACCTTATTCTGCATAAAGAGGGGATATATTTGAACCCAAAATCAAAGATGAAAGAAAATATTTTAAGAGCCATGCATGATACTTCATTGACTAGGCATCTAGGTATTTTAAGGCATACAAATAGATCAGAGAGAGATTCCCCTGTAAAGGAATGAAAGGGGATGTGCTCAAGCACATTAAGGAATGTTCATCTTGCTAGGAGTACAAGGCAGAAAATTCTATCCTACAGACCTACTTCAGCCATTACCCATTACTACGCAAAAATGGGAAAGTATATCTATGGACTTTATCACTAGGTTACCCAAGATAAATGGCAAAGACTGCATCTTTGTTGTGGTGGATAGACTCACCAAGTATGCATTTTTATGCCATATCCTTTCATTTCAAAGCTTCCCAAATTATTGATTTATTCTTCAAGGAGATTTCCAAATTAAATGGGTTACTGAAGAACATTGTTAGTGACAGGGATAGAAAGTTTTTGAGTCACTTTTGGCAAGATTTGTTTCGTTTGGCAGGAACGAAGCTCGCCCCTAGCACAAGTTATCACCCTCAAATGGATGGACAAACTGAAATTATCAACAAATGGATTGAAGGGTACCTAGGAATTAAATTTCTACGCAGCAAAAAGCTTGGGTCAAGTGCTTACAATTGGGAGACCATTGTTATAACACCTCCTACCATATGTCCAAAGGTATGTCAACTTTCATGGTTTTTTATGCATATAATGCTCTAGCCTCTAACCTTTGCGGATCTTTCGATCACGGAAAACAAGGTGCCCAAAGCAACAAATATGATCAAGCAGAGTTAAGAGATATTGAAATCCCTCAAGGACCATCTTCAACACATCCAAAACCAGCAAAATCTCTATGCAAACCAGCAACGTACCAAAAGATTTTTTGAAGTTGGAGACATGGTTTAACTAAGGTTGCAAGCCTATAGGCAATCTTCATTGAAGAAGAAAGGAGTAGAGAAGTTAAAACTCAAAATCTATGGTCCCTACAACATTATAAGAAAGGTGGGAGAAATAACTTATGAACTAGAGCTACCCAAAAACAACAGAATCCACACCTTTCATGTTTCTTGCCTTAAAAAGACATGGGGGCAGCACATTGTACATCTTTCATGAAGGAAGATTCATTATGATACCAAAATCTATCATGGACATTTGGGAAAAATAGCTAAGGAATAGAACCATTAGCTAGTATTTGGTGAGGTGGAAGGATCTGCCAAGTAAAAATGCTACATGAGAAGGAGCCGACATCCTAAAGCATCCAAATTTGAATTGCTTAAGGGCAAGCAATCTTAGGGAGAGAGGACTCTCCTATTCCCTTTTTCCATAAGATTTTGGATTGATCTATAAGCCTATTTCTCATTTCCCCTGGGCTTAGAAAAAGTTAACTTAGGGAAGTGTAAGTGTTTACATTGAGCGTCTTGATTATGGGGCCACAGGTGTTATGTAATATGCTGATAATTTTATTAATGGTGTCAGCCAAGGATTTTGTACAGCTTTATTTTGGAGGGAAAGGAAAAGAATTTGAAAATTACAGATTTAATCAAGACAAGGTTCAAGAGAAGACATGCTTGTTTATCCATTGATTTTACTCAAATAGATTGGAATTTGGACATTTGTTTGTCTATCACTGGAGATTGGAGGACAAAAACCCCCTGATTTCCATAGCTGGTTAGTGGATGAAACCTCTGAACTAGTTGCGGCAGTCTCATACAGGGATTGTATTTGGGCTTTACAGATTTTTTGTTTAGGCAGCTCCTACAATGCCTGTTTGTCTAAGATTTATGCTGCTCTCTTAGCACCCTAGGAATCGTAATTCTGTTAGCTATAGATTTGCTATATTTCTGATAATAATATTGCTGCAGTTGTTCTTGAAAGTTCTAGCAAACTGAATTATCTGTAAGTGTGATTCTCGCTGTAATAAGAGGATTAACCCATTTTGCAAACTGTTGTCGTTTGTTCATTTTGCAAGGGTTTATCATTCATTCCAGCACATGATGTTAAGTATATTATCTGTTGCAATAGATCTGATTTATAATAAGATTTAAATATTGGTTTTCCCATGGAGTTAAATCAATTAGAAATATATAATATCCCTAATTGGGGATATTACAAGTCTTGACCTTAAAAACCTCAAGATCCAAGGGGTTTTTTAGCTGTAAAGAGGATCTTGAGATCTTTCGCAGTTATGAGCCTTGAGAAGTGCTTATCAAACATAAATATCATTAATGCAGTCCCTACAGCTAAGAAAGATAGGAAAGGATTGCACCCAATTGATGTTTTGTTTGGAACATTTTATGTTAAGCCTACAGCTTCTATTATTTTTGCTTCAAGCTAGAGGGTTTGAAAATCAGTTAAAGGGTTTATTGTGGGTCGTGAAGTCATCTCTTGGTTTAGTTCTCATTGTCAAGCTTTCAGAATAATATGGTGGAATCTTGCTTTTGGAAAAGCCTTTAGTTGCTGTTAGAGGTTGCTCTGCAAGATCTTGGTTTGTTAAAGGGTTTAGACTTTTGTTGATATTTTGTGTAATGGATGTTTGAGGCCTTCTAATAATCTGAGTAGAATGTTTCAGTTGCCTGCTTCTCAAAGAACATATTCTATGTTGATTGCTGCTTGTCAGAAATCTCTTTCATGCATCAGATTGGATTTTAAAACTGAAATTTCAGTTCATATTAGATGGTTCAACAGCCCTACCTTGTTTGTAATTGCATCTAAAAAATTGTAAGATAAGCTCTCTTTCTCTCATGCTATTTTGGAAGTCGTCATGATAGGTGATCTGTTGTTGATTCTTTTAGAAGATGGGTTGATAGGTTTAATGTTATTTGATCCGAATCTATTAATCTCAAAAAGCCTTGCTTAAGATGGTTGTTAATCCATTAAAAGATTGTCGTTGGGTCCACTAGCAAGTTGCAGTTTAAATGTTGGCCCTTGCTCTCTTTGTGGTTCATGAGTCCATGTCCATGTGTTTTTAAGGTGTCCATTTTCTAAGATTACTTGGAAAATCTTTTTTGATGCCTAGACTAAGTTTGCAAAGGAAAAAGAGATCTCTTGGTTTGATATTTTATTTGGCATAACAAATCATGACAAACATGTTTCCAGATTCTTTAAAAACTGTTGTCCTGTCATGTCTACTGAAATTCTTTGGTTCTTCTGAAAATCAAGAAATCTTGATGTTTTTCAAGAGAAGAAGAGGAGGATACTTACTGGCTTCCACATTAAAATCATTATTATTTATTCAAATTGTTTGCCTGCAGGTAGAACTCCATTTGAAGGTGCCTCAAAAGGAGCTGAGGAACTTTCTGGAATCTAGCTATTTGATACTAGTAGAACTACATTTGAAGGTGCCTAAAAAGGAGCTGAGGAACTTTCTGAGCTGAGGAACTTTCTGGAATCTAGCTATTTGATACTGTTGATGTCATAGCAGCTTAGGGCTGCACTTCATTGCACGCGCTTCAAGAAGGAAGCATAAATTAAATGGTAGCCTTTCGGCTATTTAATTTATGTTAATAACAATTGTCAAACATAAAGGGCCGACCCTATAATGATTCGCATGAATTGCTTATTGCTTGGGCCAACCTATCTTGTAATTATCATTTATTATGTTTCTTCATAGAGGGCCGACCTAAGTTGAGGAGGCACCTAAATTGTATATATACAAGGTCTTCTATTGTCATTATTCATTCAAGTTAATCAAGTAAATTCGCAATTAGAGCAGAAGTTCACACCTTCATAGCAGCAGTCCGAATTCAAGGAAGATCACATTCATTTGTATATCTTGCATCTAGGAGAAGTGCGATTTCATTGTATCAATTATTGGCCATTGTTGGGCCTAAGTTGTAAGCAGATTTCTGCTCTTGTTCTACTTTATATAAGAGAATCATTTGCTGGGTTTTTCTCCCTCAAGAGGAGGGTTTTTCCCAGGGTATCTTCTTGTGTTTATTGTCTTATGTGTTGCAATATTTTAAGTGCTTTCAGTTGTATAATCTGATCTATGAAACACTAACAGATACTACAGCATGATTACTTGGTGAATATGGGTAATTTCCCCAAGGTTGCTCATGTTGCTGATGTTGCAGACTAGATCTAGTTGTATAAGGATGATAAACCTATTGATACTAAAATGGATAAGTATTTTGGATTTGTTTGAACTGTTGGACCATTGGATCATGTTCTAAGTGTGTATATACCATGAAAGAGCAAAGTGTTGTCGAAGATGACAGTCAGATAGCCTTGTTGTTGAAGATGACAGTCAAATACCTGCTGTTGAAGATGACGAGTGACTCCTGAATTCAATTGGGCTTACTGCCGAAGTTACAGGGGTGCTATTGAAATCAAGGGGCAGGATGCTGAACCGAGCAGGAGGCTTCAGAAGTGAGAATATGGCTGCAGAAGAGAACTCAAAGTCATGGCAGTTGGCTGCCAAAGTGAGCATGGCACTGCAGAAGTGAGCAAAATGCTGCTAAAGACAGTTAGAAGTTGTTGAAGTTGGTAAGAAGCTGCTTGGAAAACACATGATGCTACTGAAGTGCATGATTTGTTTGTTGGTGGTTGCTGACATATACAAAGTCAGTTTATTTGGTTCCTATCCATATGAACAGTAAAAAGTAAACAAACTGCCATTCATTACAAACTGTTGGCAAGAAAAGCTGGAACTATTGGTTTTCAAGGCACGCTGTCAGTGTAGGCATACATGGTGAGCAGGACTGGTGGCAATCTTCTGCATGGGATATTGAGGCTAATAGGTGAACAATTGGGATTTCCAAATAGTGGCAGTTACATGGACAGTTGTTGCAAGCAACTGTCATATTCCCAGTGTTGTTTGATCTTCCAAGGTGGCAGGGCATAAGAGAGATCAAACACTCTGTTGTAAGGTTCAGTTGGCATGTACAAAATACTCTAACTGTTGTGTTCACAGATGGACAGTAGGTTGCAGAGTGCTGGAGAGTGGAAGGAATTTGTGGAAACATGGTAGTTGTATGTGTTAATGTACAGACTTAAAAGCCATAGATTTGGCAGTGTTTCCAAGTAAATAGCATCAGACAGTGAATAAGGAGCTAAGGTCATCTCTTGCTAGAGTTTTTTACTCTTTCGGGTTTCTCCTGGGAAACTATGGTGTTTTATGTTAATTCTTGCATGTGCTCTGTTTTGTATGTTATTTATTGTTGTTTCTGTTTCTCACAAGCAGTTAAATTACTACCACAGACTACATAGAAGCCATTAGGGCAGAGTATTAAGAGTATGAAGCAGTGTCAATAATAATATAATTAAATCCATAGTAGATGGACCACTAGCATTATGACCTCAGTAAGTTATGGATCACCTATTGAGGTAGATGATAAGGCCTCTGCAATGTTGAGAAATTAAGTATTTTGAGCAACAGATTTCTGGGAGGCTGCCTCTAAAAATGTTCATGGGGAAGCAATTAGTGTTCTTCAGGACGTCTTACAGAGGACCCGTATGCAATAAGGAGGGACCTGTAGATTCGTAGTGGTATAGAGCCTAATTCTCTTGTTCTAATAGTGAACCACAGAATTTGTGATCAGCAGGGGGGTATGTTATTCTAGAATAGGACACTTTTGCTGCTCACAAACCTTGAGTATACTGTTTATAGTTTGATATTTTGATACAGGCTTCTTGCGATTTGTGCTCCATGGGGACTGCCACTTTATGTTGCTATATGGTTTGAAGTTTTGAACTTCTGGTGTCGGTTGTAGATTAGCATGTTCTTTTGAGCTTTCATATGACTTTATATTGGTGATTTTGGGTGCTCGTTTGTGAGCCATTTACTTTGTAGACTACATATTTCAATATAAAAAAAAATAAAAAGAGTTGGGCTCTCATGTTGCATATGTCGTCAACAAATCTGATGAACAACTCAAGCAAATAACATGAAAATTCAAAATAACCTCCATAGTTCTGTTGTTAATGAAATGAGCTTGAGGATGTTGTTTGAACTGCTGGCTTTTCTCTATGACTGCACATTTGATGCCTGCCCATCAGCACCAATAAGCCCCATCAGTTTTCATAATATCTATGGTTTCATTGGATCCAACAATAATACTAAGAAACAAGTTTAAATGACTACATATATGCAAGTCAAGCAGAGGTAAGCCCTCTGGTTAGAAAAAAGTATCAAGACATGCAAGGACTAGGATTAGAAACTTCCCACACCACAATTAACATAAACATGAGCAGGTGTGTTCTGGCTGTTACAGAATATTAGACCCTATGAGTAATTTTCGTTACTTTTCAATAAGAAATCTGAATTTTGCGGGCGACTTATAAGAGGACTAACCCCTACCGTACAAAGTTGAAAACCCCTGTAGCTTATGCTTTTAAAATTATCAAATTAAATTACACATCTGTCTGAACCTTAGTAGCAAGAAACCTCATCTGAAGGCTGAGGCTCACTTTTTGCCCCCTTCTAGCATATAAATTAAATTACACATCCATCCAGATCATAGTTGCAAGAAACTTGACCTCAAGGCTGAGGCTCGTGTTTCATAATTCTTCCACTGCAGTAGATTTGATTTTCATTACTAGTGGTTTTTTAAACAGTTTTCATGCTTTGTTTTGTTTACCAAGCTTTTCTCAATGTTTGCTAGTTGCAAGTTGACTGACCCACATTGGCATATCCTACTCATGACTTTTACAATATTTGAACAAGTGGTAACATGATTGATGAATCGCTACAAAATCTAATTTCATATTTATAAAAATCTGCATTGCCTGATCAAAATCAAGTGCATATATGGGTACATGGGTACAGTATGTTGGTATGGCAAAAAATTTAAGGTGGTTGGATATGTTCTAGGTATGTCTGTACAAAAAACAAATAAAAATCATAAATGTACACATATTTGCAGCCTAAAAACAGGAATTAAATTCAAAATACCACATATCATGCATATTGTAAACAAAACTACCATAAATATTACAAATTTGAAATACAATTTACTAATTCAAAATCTATTATCAATTTGTCAAACTTGAATGTCATGATAGAAATTCATTGTTCAATATTAAAATAATAAAATTAGCAATCAGCATCATATGTATCATCAAGATCAATAGCATCATTATTGATATTAGATGGTGTACGTAGATTAGAAGAACCACATGCAGCCCCATTACCACTCACAATAAAAGTATGTTGACTATCTAACTCTTCAAAAAATGAAGATCATGTGGTAACAAAAATATCCAAGTTAACTCAGTTTGGGTCTACATCTCACAACTTTGTAGCCCCTTCCTTGTAGTCATTGCATTTGGAGTAAGTGCAAGTTGAAATGCACATAAACTAACTCCCCTACTTTCCTTGATGACAATTGGCTATGCTTCACTGAGTGGATGAAGGAGCATGTATTACAATTCCACTCAAATGAAGAGAAACTAGCAAACCACTGAGGCAAAGTGAGGGAGTTAGAGATTAAATCACAAATCAAATTCAAAATTTGAAAATACAAGTTTTAAAAATGAAAAAAAAAATGTTAAAAGAGTGACAAGACCTTGGAGGTGTGGCAACTTATGGCCATTGAGATACCACCAAATGTGAGCATCCTTCCTATGCTTCTAATGGAAAGCGAAAACATTTCGACCAATGGAGGCTACAAAATCAACAAATTCAATCATGTCTACATCCTTCACAACAAGATCCGAGAAGAGTTCAATAAGCACTCTCCTATACCCTTTGCTAAATTTTGTATCTTTATGTGATGGCAAGCTCTTTGGCATAGCAAGGATCTCATCGTTGTAATAAATGGGGGTTAATGCAAAAACAAAATAGTGGGGTGGTCTTTTTATTCCAATACTCAAAACAAATAGACTAAACCTCTTTGAAGAGATTTTCTTTAGGATCTTGCTCTTTTTCATTTGTGATGAACTTCATCTTCTCAATCATTGAGTCAATCCCATCATATTCCTTTATGAAACATGGCTTATCCATGTTAGTATAGAAGATCATACTCATAATGAGCTCGATGAAATAAGAAGATATTCCACCCAATTCCAACAAGTGTCATCTAGGATTGTTTACTTTACATTTGTTGCACTCTCAATCTTGGATTGGCTCCATATTGACCAAAGTTGGCTAATGACCATGCTAGAAAGTGCCTCCTACATCTTCACAAGTCATCTCAAGACAATTGTGTTGGATGAGAATCTAGTCTCAACAACCTATTTGAAAATAAAATTAAAAAACAAATCTATGTTAGTATAGTTGATCATACTCATGGTGAGCTCAATGAAATTAAAAGATATTCTGCCCAATTCCAACAAGTGTCATCTAACAATCGTTTACTTTACACTTGAATTGTCTCCATATTGACCAAAGTTGGCTGATGACCATGCTAGAAAGCAGTCCCCTACACCTTCACAAGTCATCTCAAGGCAATTGTGTTGGATGAGAATCAAGTCTTAGCAACCTCTTCGAAAATAAAAATTAAAAACAAAAAAAAAGTATACATAAATTTTAAAAAATAAATTACTAAGTGAAACGTAAAATTTTGAAGTTCTATTATTTTAATTACCTTCTGCAGCTTCAATTACGAAAATGATCTAACAAATTCCTAAGATGTGATGGTTTGTGGTGAACATTTGGATCTCCTTCACCTTAGCATAGACTTATTTAATCCAATCTATTTTTTTGTCCAAATTTTGTATCATGAGGTTGAGTGAGTAGACAGCATAAGGTGTCCAAAATATATGTGAAAACCATGCCTCAACCAACATACCAACTGCTCTGCAATTCCATTATGACTTAGACAACATTTTAAGGACCCATTTTCTAAATGCATTGTATAAGGATGTTAGCAATAAATTGTGCATCCTTCACCTACCCTTCACAACCCACAACTTTCAAAAACATTGCTTCTTTAGGGCACACTATAATCACATTGATTATGACTGATTTTTGGCATCCTTCCATCCATTGGAAACGATGGCACCCTTATCTATTTTTATAAATTCCTAATAGAAGTCAATGAAGTTTCTATATTTTTACCTCTTTTGACAATAAGGTGTTGCGTACCTTCACATAACCTAGGCCCATGTACCCTTATGGCCTCATTTGTTTTTTCCAATATATCCTGCCAATATAATGATCGAACAATATTGAACATACTATTTGCATAAAAGCATCTTGCAATGGTTTGATTGGCAATCTCTTGAGTCAATTTGAAACATAGTTCCGCGGGGACGCGTCCCCCTCGAAAAAGTGGTTGTCTCAGAGACGGGGACGTTTCTGAGACGTGAGGACGTCAGGGAAATGTCCCCCCGCCGTCTCCCCGTCCCTCCGCCATCCCCTGGATGTTTCCTTCACAAGGAATCTTCTTCGCGTCTCGGAGTCTCCTCGGAGTCTTTTCAGTGCCTCCAAGTTTCCCACGTCCCCATATTAAAATAATGATTTTTTAAAAAAAAATTCAAAAAACAAAACTTTATCATAAAATTTAAAGTTTAAAATTTTAATATTATATTATTATTAGTTATTTGTTATTAACTTATTATAAATTAAAATATAATATATTATATTCTTAAAATTTTATGACTTACTCTAAAGTCAAATCTAAATCGAAATTTTTTGTTTCAACTCATTTTTCATTTCCGTGTGCCCTCTGGGCGACTGCGTATGGCATGAGACTGAGAATCTGAGCCCTAAGAATGAAGAACTCAAACTGAGAAGTGAGAACTGATTCAAGTTTTCAACCGAACCAGGAGAGCTACGTTGTGTGTCAGGAGACTCAGGACCACCAGGTATTTGATTTAGGTTTTTAATATTTATTTATTTTTTAAAAATTCATTTTGTAATGCTCGACCCGACACACGAGCAAGGGCATTGGAGTCTTGGACTACAGTGAACTGTTGACGGGATGCCTCAAAGCGATGTCAGTTCATGGAATGCGTCGTCTTGGACTACGGTGAACTGTTGACGGGATGCCTCAAAGGGATGTCAGTTCATGGAATGCGACGCATTCCATGAACTGACATCCCTTTGAGGCATCCCGTCAATATTTCACCGCAGTGACTATGGAACGAATGCCTCAAAGAGGTGTCAGCTTATGGACTGGTCGCAGTCCATGCGCTGACACCTCTTTGAGGCATTCGTTCCACAATCACTGCGTAAATTTTTTTTAATTTTTTTCAAATTTTTTTATCAAACAGTTCACTTGCTTGTGCTTCCACATTTTCATGCATTCTGTTAAAGAAGTTAAAGAGTCTTTGGTATTACATGGAACTTCATGAAAATGTGGAAGCACAGGCAAGTGAACTATGCACAGAATGCATGAAAATGTGGAAGCACGAGCAAGTGAACTATTTAACAATGCATGAAAATGTGGAAGCACAAGCAAGTGATGTTGCCTGTGCTTCCACATTTTCATGCACTGTCAAACAATTCGCTTGCCTGTGCTAATGCTTCCATAGTTCACTTGCCTGTGCTTCCACATTTTCATGTATTTTGTCAAACAGTTCACATGCCTTGCCTGTGCTTCCACATTTTGCAGAGCACAATTGATGCATTTTGTCAAACAGTTCACATGCCTTGCTTGTGCTTCCACATTTTGCATATCTTGCAATATTGCAGTCCATGAGACCACATTTCTTTCAACTTTCAAGTTTCTAAGTATTAGTTTATAGGTCTGATTTTATTTTTTACATCGTAGGTCTGATTTTTATTTTTTTTTAACATTGTTTTTGCAGCATCATCATCATAATGAGTTCACACAAGAGAAGTGATGATGAACCAGAAATTCAAAGTGCAAATGATTCATCAGATGATCCTAACTTTCAAATAGGAGGGGAGGCCGAGGGTGAAGTTCAACCACAAGTACAACATGGCTGAACCTCAAATACTCAAACTACCACAAGTTCCATTGGTAGTGAAGATAATAGCTGCCCTTCAGAACTCCTTCAAGAATGGGCCAATGGCCCCTTTGATCCAAAAAAACCTTTAAAACAATTTTCATCCAAGGTAGCAGCAAAGCCTGGGACAATTGGGGGCACTAGATTATGGAAGTGTCACATGTGTGAGCTTACATGGTTTGGCAGCATTACAAGAACTAATGCACACTTTCTTCTTATTCGAGGCAAAGGTGTAGATGTATGCAAAGTTGTGGCAGGTAACTTGAAGTATAGGGCTGAAATTTTAAAATTATGGGGTTGTAATGAGGATGAAGTGCCTATATCTGCTACATTGCCACATAAGAGTATGGGTGATCATATTTCAGCAATGTCTACTTCTACTTTTCAGAGTCAAAGGCCACCAAATCCGTTTCGTTCAAGTGCAACAGAGCCTAGGGGGAAATGTAAGAAGGCATCTTCACAACCTTTAGCAAATTTATTCAATGTGCAGGCAAAGGATGAGGCAGATGATGCCATTGGCAAATTCTTCTTTGCCAATGGCATTCCATTCCACGTGGCTCGCTCTCCTTATTATAAGGAAGCTATGTCAAAGATAATAAGGGCAAGACAATCATATGTGCCACCAGGGGAGAATAAATTGAGGACAACGATCTTGGATCAAAACTATTCCAAGATTAATATTTTAATGGAGAAGATGAAGAGAACCCGGGTCACAAATGGATGCAGCATAGTCATGGATGGATGGACGGACATTAGGCATCGTCCACTCATCAATATCATCGTCACATCTGTAGCGGGCCCTTATTTCCTTAGGGCTATTGATTGTTCAAGGCATAGCAAGGATGCCCATTATCAATTTCAGATCCTCAAGGATGCTATAGAGGAGGTTGGGCCATAAAATGTGGTGCAGGTAGTGACAGATGCAGCCCATGTGTGCAAAGTTGCAGGGAGGTTGATTGAGGCAGCCTATAGACATATTTTCTGGACTCCTTGTTGTGTGCATGCTATGAATAATGCACTTAAGGACATGGGTAAAATCAGTAGGATCAAATCTATTGTCACTAATGCTAGAGATGTGCAGATGTTTATCTGCAACCATCATCATTCACATGCACTTTTCAGGTCCTTCTCCAAGAAGGAATTCCTGAACCCTGTAGAGACTAGGTATCCATCATACTTTATTCTCTTGGAGAGGATGCTTGAGTTGCAAGAGCCTTTGCAACTAATGGTAATGACAGCAGAATGGAACAGATAGCCTAAGTCAAAAACACAGCAGGGATTGAGGGTTAAGGAGGTGGTGAAGAATGATGTCTTTTGGGCTGATACCAAATATATTGTCTCCATCATTGAGCCAGTCTTCAAAGTTATTAGATTTGGGGATTCTAATGCACCTTCCCTTGGAGAGGTATACGAATGCATTGATTCCATGCTTGATCAAATGAAGGCTAAAGTGCGAGAGAAGGACCCCACAATGCAATTCTACACTGAGCATATTTATCCAATCATTCAGCATAGATGGGAGAAACTCAACACTCCCTTACACATGGCTGCCTACGCATTGAACCCAAAGTGGTATGTGCCACGTCCTGGCAGAGTGACACTTATAGAGGATGTTGAGGTGAAGGAAGGGTACATGAAGGCCATTGACAAAATGTATGATCCTATGGAGGCCAGCTTGCTTCGTACTGAGTGGACAAAATTTGCTACTCTTTGGGGATATTCAGAGGCAGCCAAAGTAGATTTGGAGACTATGTCAAAGGAGGACCCCAAGTTGTGGTGGACTATGCATGGGCCTAGATCTTTGATTACTACTCTAGCCATTAGTTTGTTGTCCCAGGTTTCTAGTTCTTTTGCTTCTGAGAGGAATTGGTCCACTTATAACTTCATCCACTCTGTTAAGAGGAACAGGCTCACTTCTAGGAGGGCAGAGAAGCTTGTGGCTGTCCATAGTGCCTTACGTCTCATTGATTGCAGCACAACTACATACAAGGAGAGTCCAGCAGCCAGATGGGATGTAGAGCCAGCACAAATAGATGAGGATGCTACACAGACAGGGCTGGTTGGTATTGGTTTAGATGAGCTTGAGCATTTGGGGTCCCCGTCCGACGGTTCCAGTGATGAGGAGATTGACATGGAGCTTGGAGTTGGAGATGATTAGATCATTAGAGGCATCAAGCCATTAGCTATTTACTATTTAGTATTTAGTATTTTGTTTTTGAAGTTTGAACACTGTTGTGTTGATAACTTGATACTTGATTGTAATTATGAATCATAACTATGAAATTATGAATATGAAACAACTAGTTCTCGTTCCAATCACAATGTCTATTAAGTTAAAACTTACAAGTATATTTTCATTTTGATTTTCATTGTTTCAATGTTCACTAGTTCAATGAAATCATTGCAATGTGTTTAAACTCTAAAATTTACTTATTCCTTAGGCTTTTACAGTTATACATCTTTTTATAACTATTTTTTCAAGTACTATATGTATTTCAACGCACCGCTCCCCCGCCGCCGCCCCCCGCCCCCGCACCCTCGAAACCCGTCCCCTGCCATCCCCCCGTCCCCGTCCCCGTCCCCGAAACTCGATGGAACTATGATTTGAAATGTCTTCTCTAATATCCCCCTCATTCTCTTCACATTAGCAGGCTCTTCTTCATTTCTACCCAAAAGCGGATGGCTCTCTAAGTCTCTAAAACATCCAAGATGACACTATGGGATGAAGAAGCCAGGAGCTCCATGATCCCTAACCTCTCTTCAAAGGATGACATATTCTATGAGCAACTCTTGCATCTACTTCCCCTTGCTGTCCGATAAATTATGTAATATTATGAGGTGGCATAAGTACACCATTCTTCCTTGGACAAACTTTGATTCCCATACTAAGAATGGCAAACAAATGGACTTTCACCCAGTTGAATGAACTTATATACCTCGAACCACACTTGTTGCATATCTGAGCATATGTCCCACCATCTAGAATCTATTGTATTGTTTCTACATGTCTCCAAAAAGGTCAACCTAGATCGAGTTTGAAGGGGATTGGCAAATGGAGCTAGAACTAACTACCATTAAAATCCCTAAAGCAACAAGTTTGAAAAAGAAACATTGAACAACACATTCAAGAATCGAAAAAATGAAATTATGAAACAATTTATAAACCAATAATTTGTGTCTAATAAATAGATATATATTTATATAGAAATTAAATAATTTATAATTTGTGTTGGTGTCCTTGTTGAAAAAGTGAAAAAAATTATAATTTAAAAATTTAAATTCATTCATCATATTAAAATTTTAGAATCATATATTTAGAATGTAAATCTAACTTATTTACTATTTTTATTATTTTATAAAATTATCATTACAAAACAGAATTTTTAAACACTAAACTTTTAGACTTTGTCGTCTATTTGCCCTAGATTTCATGACTTATTAGTTTGCCTTAGATTTCTTGGAGTATTTTCTTACAGAAATATCAGTCTATTTACCCTAGATTTCATGTAAACCCATGTCCCAGTCAAAGTGCGGCAAATTAGTGTTGATGAATTTATCGCAGTATAAATGAAAAAGAGATTGCAGAAAATAAAAACAGAATTTAGACAATATGCAAACAGGAAGAACACAATGATTTATAGTGGTTCACCAATTTGGCTACATCCACTTTGAAGCAGGAGAAAACTCTTTATTATCTCAGATGTTCGAATTACAATCAGCAGCAGCATAATATCAACAACTATGTAATCAGCAATTACATTATCCAATATGGATAAGTCTTCGAAAAAGAAAGGAATGTGAAGAGACGATGTAATTGGAGGGAAAAGGCAAAGTGACCGTTGGGCTTCAACACCCAACAATTAGTACTTAAGTTATCGATTGTTTGTGGTTGCTGAGTTGTCCCTGTTCGCTGCAGGCTCCTTTCCTTGTTCATTTTTTGCTCCTACTGCAACTACAACAAATGAAATGGCAATTTTTCCTTGTTGCAACTCCAACAAGTGAATGTTCTTTCTTTGCTCCTTCAAGAGTACACGTGAAATGCATAATAATATGGTAGTCATTGCATTTCGAGACGTTCGTTTGGGGTTTTGCAGGTCAAAAAAGTCAAAAAGATGTCTCAAAACATTCGCCTAACTCTGGCTTCGATTTGGAAATGGCTTGGAATCGCCACATTGATCCCAAATTCGTCCAGGTACAGGCTGCATCATTTCCATATGACTCTCCTCGCGTTATGCTTTGCATTGATTTTTGCAACATGAACACCCAAATCCGTTCCTTGCCCAGTTTCACAGCTAATTTGGATCCGCAACTAATTCTAGTACGACCCATAACCAGAAATGCTGCATTTTCCGACCGATCAGCCACATAGATAAAAATCTATATAGCAATTTTTCGTAACTACATTTATACCTTGATTCTAATGACACCCGATCGCCATATCAGTACCTGTTGCCCCATGTCTCCAACTGGCTATATAAAAATCTATCACCTCATGATCCCATGCAGCTGCCTACTGTTTTAAGTTTAGACAAATAGGTGGTCTTGTGGAAAAAGAATAATGGAGCAGTTAATAGTTTAGGAATTAAAATTTTACCTGTGAATTAATCCAGGATGACTGGAATAATGCATCCACTACTTAATCAAAAATGTGTCAGCTGTTTTCCTTCTTTCCCCTTTAACATTTCCCTCCAAATTTTACTTTCAATATGAAAAAAAGATTTATTAAATATTTACAAATAACTGAAATATAAAAAATCATGAAACCGCTAAACAAATTCCTAAAATTTTGAGTTGCTGTAAGCAGTTACATTTGCACAGAAACCTCGACTCATTCCCCTTTACCCGTGTTGACAACTGTAGTCTGGAACATAATCACCATATTAAATATCCAATTTTATCGCATATACTCTGTTAATATAGAAAATGTCCAGAGTATTGTTTGATCTTCTTACGCGTGTGGGCGTCTACTCTAAGTTTAACAACCAAAAATATGTTCAATGCATTTAGGGGACCCTTTTGATTCAGGGTATAAAAGTGATCTTTACAACTTGATGGTCAAGTGTTCCATTTGCGTAAAGGCATACTTAGTGCAGAGAGAATTTCAAAATGAACGGGAGGGACATGGAAGGAGCAAAGTGAAATACCTAATTTGGTGAGCAGAAGAGAAAGAACGAGACCAACAGGGCCTGCTCCCACAATCAGCACAGGCACATGTTCTTCCGCACTTGCATAGCTCATCCCACGAGAGATTCCTCTGTAAATTTTGCTATGGCCTTTAAAAACGTAAAAGAGAGGCAAATGTGCACGTCCTACCAGCCACGCCATCATCTTTACTCTGCAAACCTGGGGGATTTTAACCGTATGACATTCGATTTTTGTTTTCCTTTCGGTGCTCGTGGAATAGTGAGGCACAGCAAATTTCAAATTGGAACAATTGAATGAAACGGATTGCAGGATGAAATAGGACTCTGTTGAATGAATGAAATAGTGTCTACGAGACCAACGAGTCTATGGACTCGGAGCTGCAGTAAAAAGTATCATGTCTATACAATTATAATCTTTAGGTACCTGTAAAAAATGAAATAAAAACTAGCAATCACACCTTGGCGTGCAATGGGTAAGGCCAAGAGATGTGGAAGGTCAATTTGGAAGGCCATTTAGCAAATGTTCTTGTTTGTGCAAGAAGGGTTTCAATGGAGAAGTGATGGTTTAAAATCAATTATGCATACTTACATGGATCAAGACATGATTAAAACAAAATCTTTAAATCAAGAATATAATTAGATTTGAGAAAGAGATGTGTTGATTATGCAATAAGATTAAATCAAATTATAAATTATTATAGGATTAAAGGGGGGCATAGTTGGTTAAGGGCTTTGGGTTCGTCTCATATAGATCTCGAGATGAATTCTCTCCCACAAATTATTATGTAACATTAAGTAGAATTTTAATGATACTTATTATCAATTACTAATTTAAATATAATAAAATTATATAATAAATAACACTTATTTAATGTATAATTTATTATATAATATTTTAATATTATTTAGTATCAATTAATAAGTTGAACTTAACATAAGTACATACATAATAAATATTGTATTGTATAATGTTTTATTATATATTATACTATATAAATAATAGTTATCATAATGTAAAGATAATTTAAAATATAATATATAATAATAGTATAATTGTTATATATGTAATATTATATAAAATTAAAAATAAACTTATATTATATATGATTTAATTTATATCATATAAGACATATATTATATATTAATTATATTATGTTAAAATTAAATATGGTATATAATAATAAATAAATGTATTTAATTTAAATAACAAATTTAATTTCGATCTTATAATCCCCCTCTTAAAAAATTAATTAAATTGTTAAAATTTTATAAATTAATTTAATAACACTATATGTTAAAAATACATTATATTTATTAATTTGATATTTTTATTTACTAATATTATATATAAAAATAAATATAAGATATATATTAAATAATTAAATAACATAAATAGAAATTAAACATATACTATAATAAAACATATATGTGTAGCTTTTTGTTTCATACATAATAGAATAACTATAAATATTATATGATATATATGTTATTTAATAATATATAATATTAATAACTATAAATTATTGTTTTTATAATATACAATAGTGAATATAAGATATATACTAAATAAGTAAATAACATAAATATAAATTAAAGATATATCAAATAATAAAATATATCATATATTGTTATTTTTATTATTTTGATATATTATATATGTTATTATAATATATAATATTAGTATTATAATATATAATATATTTATACAATCTAATTATTAATAATTTATAAGTATGATACATAAATAATATAATATAAATATATAGTATAAATAACCATAATAATTATAATAACATTATTAATAACAATTTATCTTTGTTTGTTCTTATAAATAAATGATAGGAGGGAACCTTTTTCATTCTACTTTTTTAATGCCTATCATCTCATTACAGTTCATGTGGAATAAACGCTGTCAAAATTGTCTTATCGATTTCAATAAACCTTACAGGCGATAATGTATGTGTTCGGCAAAGAAAACAAAGCTTATTTTGTGTTTGGTGATAATGTATGCATTCATTCGATTTTATTTGCTTCACAAGTGACAACAAAAGAAAACGGTGAATGGTAAACCACATAAAAAGCAGCAATGGCGAAATTGGACGGCAAATAATCTTTCAATCATCTTGCACGCTTTTTAGACAACATCAATCGTTGATCATTCCAATCAGCTCACTCTTTTCAAATAGAATATGCCTTTGGCGTAATAAAAATTATGTTAGAATTTTATCATAGATTTTGATAATAAAAAATGTTATTTTGTTTAGTATTCTCATATCAAATAAAGTGGTTAGGTTGTCAACTTTCAAGTTGTTGTATTTGATATTGATGCCATTTAAGGCTACACACTTGATAATGTAGTGTCATTATATTTCCACCACCCCCTTGTTGGAAAACAGTCATTTTCCACCTTTTAGGTATTGTCTACCTCCTAGTCTCACTTTTAAGATGATGCAAGCTAGTGGAGAGGACCCAATAGTGGAGTGAGATCCTATAGTGGGGATAGGAGTTGACTTGTATGGGCCCTACAATGGAGCACCTCATTAACCAATCATAATTCAACTTTTACCCACAAAGCAAACAAATATGAACAAAATAATGTACACATCACATTTATTTTATAATATGTTTATATTTGTCCCAAAAAGGAATATTTCATAATATTCTTACAAGTAAGTACATATTAATAAAGTTTTTGAAACAACCCAGTTTGAATCAATAGTGCTAAGATAACCACCATTACATTTAATTTTGCACCCATACATATAACAAAAATAGTATAATACTCTCGAGCACATATGTTATGACCGCTCATTGCATATACAACAATGTCAAAAAGTAATTACCACATAAACATAAACCAATCCCATTTATCCCATCACACAATCATATTAGATTCAACATATATCACAGTTCTCCAAATACAAAACACTCTTCAAACAAAAGCTAATGCCATGTGTCCCATCTATCAAACTCAACAACCCAACTACTGGTCACTTCCACCTATATCCGACACAGACAAGTTATAAGGCTCACCAATGAAGTCATCCAAAGAATATGACACAAATTAAGCAATCCACAACATACAAGCATTCAACCAAATCAATCAACTCTATAATTTATGGTAAAATTCAAATTTTCCAAACCTAGCAAGCAACACAATCGAAATAAGACGATAAAAATTTAACACTCCATACCAACACAAGCATTCAATAAATCACTAATATTACCAATTTAAATACACATGGCATCCATTCAATCCATTCATTTGTCTAGTGAATCCCTCGCCAGTTGCATCATATATTTTAAAGGACGCATTAGCATAAGAAAACGAGACAGCAACAAAATTTTAACTCAAGAAATTTGCATATTCTTCTAGGTTTTTGTACTGCACCAACATATACTCTACATGCCTATGTTATATACGATATGTATGTTATATCCTGTGGGATATTGTAAATTGTGAATGTTAATCTATTGCATACAATGTAAATGTTCTAGTCATTGTGTTGTTAGTGCATATATGGGATTTTAAGTTATTTTGTTTATGCCTTTGAATGCCAATTTTTTGTATATAATGTAAATGTTTTAGCCACTTTGTTGTAAGTGCATATATGGGATTTTAAGTTATATTATTTATGCTTGCGAATGTCAATTTGTTGTATACGATATAAATGTTATACCCATTGTGTTGTAAGTGCCTATATGGGGTTTTTTGTTGTAATGTTAATGATGTGATTGTCAATCTATTTTATACAATGTAAATGTTCTATCCATTGTGTTGTAAGTGCATATATAGGGTTTTAAGATATATTTTTTATGCTTGTGAATGCTTATTTGTTGTATAGGATGTAAATGTTATACCCACTATGTTGTAAGTGCGTATATGGGGTTTTAAGTTATATTGTTTATGTTTGTGAATGTCTATCTATTTTATATGATGTAAATACTCTACCCATTATGTTGTAAGTGCATATAAGATATTTTAAGTTATATTGTTTATGTTTGTGAATACCTATATGTTGCATAGGATCTAAATGTTTTATTTGTGTATTGAACTATAAGTGCATATATGGGGTTTTAAGTTATATTGTTTATGCATGTGAATGCTTAGATATTGTATATGAATCAAATATTCTACCCACTATGTGGTAAGTGCATATATAGGGTTTTAAGTTATATTGTTTATGCATGTGAATGTTTATCTATTGTATATGATGTAAATGTTATATGCACTATACATTGTAAGTGCATATATGGGGGTTTAAGTTATATTGTTTATGCTTGTGAATACCTATATGTTGTAGATAGTCTCAAATGTTCTATCCATTATGGTGTAAGTGAATATATGGGGTTTAAGTTATATTATTCATGTTTATGAATGTCAATTTGGTGTATACGTTGTAAATATTCTACCCATTATGTTGTAAGTTCATATATGGGGTTTCAAGTTATATTGTTAATGTCTATCAATGTATATCTATTGTATACAATGCAAATGTTCTACACATTGTGTTGTAGAGTGCATATATGGGGTTTAAAGTTATATTGTTTATGTATGTGAATGCTTATCTATTATATAGGATGTAAATGTTCTACCCACTATGTTTTAAGTGCATATATGGGGTTTTAAGCTATATTGTGTATGTCTATGAATGTTTATCTATTGTATAGGTTGTAAATGTTCTACCCACTATGTTGTAAGTGAATTTATAGGGATTTAAATTATATTTTTTATTTCTCTATTCGATACGAATGCTTTAAGTTCTAGCCAATGTACTATATATTAATAATTGTTACTTTGATTGGTCAAGAGAGAAAGAGTAGACATCGAGTGTTAAATTTAAGGAAGTGGACGTTGTGAGTGGATGTGTTAGCCACTGTTAATGCCTATCTAGTATATAATATGAAATTATTGTAGATAGTGTAATGCAAGTGCATACATGGGGTTTTTTGTTATATTATTAATACCTATGTCTTGCAAATTGTTAATGGACACCTTTTCTATAGGATGTAAAATTTATTATGTAAATGCTTATCTATTCTATATGAGGTAAATTTTTTGTTTGATGTAGTGTAAGTGCATAATTGGGGTTTTAATTTGTACTATTAAATTTTTCAATCTAAAAATATTAAAGCAAAAATCTAAAAAAAGTAAATTATATACCGTAGTGTTGGAAAATGTAATCCTTTACATTTTCACACTATGTTTGGGTCCCTTAATTAAAATGGACTTAATTATATGACCCATTCACCCAATGGGTCCTCCTTAAGTTTAGGATCCCATTTTTTAATATTTTTTTGGTGACATTTTTATTCAATCTAAATTGAAATTGCAATTGTCGGCTTTTGATGTTTAGTTGTTGGGAAATTAGAAAATTACCTATAAAGATAAGGTCTTTTTATCAAATCAAACCTAAGAAATATTATCTAGCATTCACAAGAGAAAATATTATTGTCAAGAGCATTGGAGAGTAGATTTATCATTCATTTATTGCAACATTCAAGATCTTATCATGGTGTCAATATTTATGTGTGTTCATGCATGTTTTTGGAGCTAATGTTGTGATGTAGGTTTCAAGCCTCCAAGCATCAAATCAAGTGTCAAATCAAGCATCCAATCAAGACATTTCATGAAAGATCTAATCTTGGAGTGATGTGTCAAACTTCAATCCGCTAAGGTCAGTCGTTAAACGGTTTGGTGAGTTGCAACAAGCTAGTGTTCATTCATCATTCCTTCCATTTATGATTTAATTTCATTATCAAGGTTTAACTACCAAACTAGGGTTTGACCAAGGTAAACCCTTATACACCAAAAACAAGTAGTTTTCTCCTCTTTATGTGTTTGCAGATTTGCAGGTGAAGAAGAATTGGAATTGGATCAAAAGTGTAATTTTACAAAGTTTTCAAAGTTGTCAAGATACAAAAACTCACCTACAAATTTTATTTCCGACTTTCAGACAATGAAACCTAGGGGAATCAGAGCCTTAGATCTAACATCAGAGGACAACAAAAAGAATTTTTAGAGCCCTATACAAAGACCCATTTTCCCTTGGGCGAATGAGTCCTAGCAAGACACTTTACAATATTTTTGGTGACAAGTGCATAGTATCTTAACCTTCTCATATATGCCAGTTGATTGTTGTTTATGATAGTATTATCATAATAATTTGTATTTCAAGTTATAGATATCATAAATTAGATTGTTAATTCACTTTTATTCTTCTCCCAAAAATGTTGTTCGGTCATATTTTACTATTTTTCTATCATAAGGAAGTTAGGGAATAAAAGTGTCCAAACTTGGGGTTGACTCACCTTAAGTGTTGTAGGTCAATTCTAATCATTCGTGACACTCTCCCTCTTCCTAATGAAATTGGAAAAGGTGGATTTGTGATTTGGTGGACACCCCCTTTGTGCTTTTTGGCATAGGTCTCTCATTTCTAGGTCTTCCTATTTCACCTTATTTCCCCCCTTTTCTTTAATTTCATTTTGGTGAACCCGCATTTGTACATCTTAATTTATGATTTAGAGACATTCAAAACCTTATATCTAGGTTTTCATTAGTGTGCTTTACATTACATTTAGGGTTTAGTTTTGCATGTTTACATCATTCAAAATCATAAAAATAAAATAAAAATGCTTTCATTTTGCTCACTTTTTGTCACTATTTGCACTTGCATTAAGACACCTGAAACTGGAAAAATTTGTCACAAAATTCATAGTTTGCAACCTAAAAGAGAAAGCTCAAATATTAAACTAGAAACACAAAATTGATTTTTTCCAACCCCTAACCAAGGAATCATTCACCCTTGGGCGAACCTGTCCTTGTATAGGTGTTGTTTCAAATTTCTATACATTATTTTGTCTCTATTTGATTCATTGCATTTTTCTATCAGATTTGTATTTTAGTTTTAGAAAATAGAAATTTATGTACTTTCTTGCATTAGGTTCAATTGGTCAAATTAAGTGTATTGTTTGAAATCAAAATTGGCATTAAAAAGATATCATTTTTCAGGTTTTTGCAAGGCATAATCAATAAATTATCTTGTTTCAAATATGAAAATTGCAAATTCCTTTTAAATATTTGTATTGTGATTCATACTTTTGGGTGTTCATTTCATTTGCATAGTGCCCTTTCTCCATTTTGGGTGCACTTGGTTTGGTGAAACTTGTACGAGCTTCACAACCTGGTGTCCTATTACCAATACTTTAGTGAGACATAGTTCAAGACTCATGCTATCTTGCGCTAATACATTTGTCATGGACCTTGATTTTTCTAACTCTTTCACTCATAGTGTTGACACTAGTCAACCCATTATGGACCATAGCTTTGATCCCACATTTCTTGACTACCTTAACCACAAACATGTGACTAATGTTGACACAATGGTTGCTAATTTACCTCAAGAAAAGATAAAACAAATGGATGAAGCCTTAGAAAATTTGTAAAACTTTATGAGTGTTGAATACATTGTTGGTACTGTAATTCTTTTCATAGATAACATGAGGAAAATTCTTGATAATGAACAATGAATAGAAATTATGCATAGCCTAGCTCATATAATTGACAATCTTGTTCCTATAATGACTAGTTGTGATCAACCTTTGGGGTACACTCAAAGTCAAGGTGGAAACAAAATTCCTCCTACAACTGTGGCCTCTATTCTAACACACACTCATGCAATTGTTACAATAACAAGGCAACCCACTAGCAATTTCAATACAACCTTAGGTATTTCCATTGGGAATCCCTTTAGATTTGTGAATTCAAATCTCATATCTCCTAATCTATCACCTCTCACAAAATTGCAATTCACTTATCCTCCAAATACATATACACCTCCACCTTATTCACCTCCATCTCAACACACAACTAATGATTTCGTCCTTAACCAACTTTTGCAAAATGTTTCATCCCTCCAACAATAAATATCCACATTGAACCAAAATCAAAATGGCCAACCTTCGCAATATGTCAAAAGAAACCCATTCTCCTTGGAGACATTGAGAGCACAAATACCATAAGGAATAGAGATTCCTAGATTTGAGAAATATGGTGGTAAAAGAGACCCCAGTAACCATGTCTCAGCATACACACCCTTATGTAGTGACTTCATTTTTGAAGATAAGCTTTTGGCTAAGCTTTTCCCTAGATCTTTGAAAGATGCAGTCTTGGAATGGTTTTTCTCTTTCCTAAATAACTCAATTAGTTAATTCAATGAAATTGTTACCTTTCTTAACCATTTCCAAGTGCACATTGGTCCCAAGATGACCTTAGCTGATTTAATGAAGTGTAAACAAAAGGATGATGAAAAGATCATTGATTTTATAGCAAGATACCAATTGCTTTACTCATAAATCAACATTAAGATTCCTAATGTTGATATTCAAAGAATGTTCATTGAGAATTTGCATAACATAATTTAAGAAAAGCTTGAGATGATGAGATTTCCCTCCTTTACACATTTATGCACGGTTCTTCGTCACTATCAAAATTCGGTTAGTCATCCTTAAGCAAAAACTCCTAACCACCTTGAGAAATCTGAATTTGTGTCCCATAACAATTTTCAACCATTCAATAAATAAAATAAGAGTGTTTTACAAATAAATCCACCCCAAATAAATCAACATGTTGAGTCTCAAGTGGTTACAATAAAAAACATATCCATATCAATTCAGAGAGCATACTAGATAATTTACACTGTTACCCGATACCCTCCATTCCAGAATGTTGCAAATTTTGGGTAAGAACCTATTTACCTTACCTCTAGTTAGAAACCTTGATCCTACAAAGCCCTTACCTCCAAACTATAATGCCAATACATTTTTCCATTATCACTAACAAAATGGACATGATACAAAACATTTTGAGCGTCCTAAAAATATTGTGCAAGACTTCATTGATTCTAATCACATCCAGATTGATGGTGTTAATGATCAAGGAAATAAGTCAATTGGCCCACCCAACCAAAATTTATAATTTTTTACTAATCCCATGCCAAATCATAACATCTCTTTTGTGAAAACCTTTGATAAACTTAATGTGACTTAAAAAGGGATGGAGGAGGGGGATGTCAGTGTGTATACATGTCAACATGAGAAGGATGAACGTACTAAATAGGACAAAGTTTTGAAAAAAGAGGAAATATTCTTGAAACAAGAATCCAGAGTTCAATGGTTGAAATAAGGAGACCGCAACACTTCCTTCTTCCATGTCTTGACTCTCAAACACAGAAAAAGAAACCAGATAAAAAATTTGAAAGATGATTTGGGAATAGAAGCTACTACTTTGAATCAAATTGGTTCAATGGCCTCTAGATATTTCCAACTTGCCTTATCTAAGCCTATGGAGGTCTCTAACTTTGTTGTTGATCACTTGTTACTAGACTCCATACCCAATTCACTAACTATTGTGGATAATGATGTTATTCTCCGTGTTCTCACTCCTGAGGAAGTTTGAGTGGTTGTATTCAGTATGGGTGCTTTCAAGGCCCCAGGACCAAATGGTTATCTCTCATATTTTTTCCATGAGTATTGGGATATTGTGGGTGAGGACATTTTTGTTGTTGCCAAGGACTTTTTCAAGTCAGGTAAAATCTTAAAGCAACAAAACCATACCTTTCTAACTCTCATCCCTAAAAATGAAGACCCCAAGACCATGGATGAATTTTGACCCATTGGCATATGTAATACCTTTTATAAGGTCTTCTCAGTTTTTTTGGTTAACTATCTAAAACCCTTTCTTGAAAAAATGATTAGCCCATGTCAAAAGGGGTTTGTCTCGAGTCGCCATATTATGGATGTTGCAATTAACACACATGAAATCATACACTCCATGAACAAAATAAATTGTGCTAGTATGGCCTTTAAGCTTGACATTTCAAAAGCTTATGATAAATTACAATGGATTTTTCTTCTCAAAGTGTTAGCCAAGTTTGGGTTTAATCAAAAGGTGGCGAATCTCATTTTGGAATGCACAACTACTATGAAATAATTTATTTTGGTCAATGGGATTCCTCATGGGTTCTTTAATGTAAGTAAAGGAATAAGACAGGGTGATCCCCTATCGCCTTACCTATTCATAATGGTGGTTGATGTCCTAAGTAGGAATGTCTCTAGGATGTTGGCTAATGGCTCTATTAAGGGGATCAAACCTGCCACCACCCTTGATCCGGCTGCTATACAACAGTTTATGGACAATACCATCCTTTTCGAGAAAGCCTCAGTGGTGGAAGCAAGGAAATGGAAGAATTGCTTAAATATGTATGCTGCTAGTTCGAGGCCAATGCATAATTTACAACAAGAGCATGATTTTTTTAATAGCACTCAAGTTATACAAGCCAAAGTGATAGTTGTTCTGGGATGTAAGAGTGCTTCCCTTCCTTCGGTGTACCTTGGCTTCCCTCTCACTGTTAAAGAAGTCACTCCTACTTTCTGGAGCTTTGTTCTTGAAAGAATTCAAAGAAAACTAGCAAGGTTGAAAGGTTCAATCCTCAGTCATGTTGGTAAGCTACAACTCCTTACTATTGTTCTTCAAGGGATCCCGGTTTACTTCCTTTCCATTTTTAAAATGCCTAGATTTATAGCTAAATTTTTTTAAAGAATTCAAAGGAACTTCCTCTAGACCGGTACATAGGAAAAAAATAAAATGGCTCTAATAAGTTGGGATATAGTCTGCCTCCCCAAATCTGATGGGGGATTAGGCATAAGGAAAATCCAACCTACCAATAAGGCTCTGCTTTCTAAGGTTGGATGGGATCAACTAATGAATGGAAATAATTGGTGTAGACTCCTAAATATGAATTATCTAAACAACTACCCCTTGATCAGGTGTATCTCTGATGAACACCCCAGTGGTTCCTTGATATGGAATAATATTTGTGAGATAAAAAATTTGCTTCAATCGAGGTTGAAATGGAAGTTGGGAAATGGTACCAAAATTAGGTTTTGGGAGGATCCCTAGTTGGTTGAAATTCCTTTCTCTCTCAATTGGACTTCAAGAACCTAATGGCTCTTGCTAAGTTGTTCTTTGACAGGAATGTGATAGACTACTTGTGCGGTCTTCCTAGTTCTTTGAAATGGAAAATTTTGGTTATGTTTTCCTCTTTCCATTGAGTTAAGACACCTAGCTAGGACCCTACAGGACAACCTCTCGCTATCCATAATTCCCATATCAAACCTAAAGGATGGATTTTATTGGATTAAGGAAAGTAAGGGTAACCTCTTTGTCAAGATTTCCTACAATTTGTTGTCAGTGCATGGGAACTAGAACAGGTTTTGGAAACAGGTCTGGAACAAACATCTAACACCAAAAATTAATTTATTTTGGTGGATGACTTATCACAATAGGATACTCACTCAGGACAACCTAAGGAAAAGGGGATTTCAAATCTCGAATAGATGCATCCTTTGTAAGAATGATTAGGAATTTGTCCCTCATTTGTTACTCCACTACCTCTTTGCTACTGAAGTTTGGGAGTTGGCTTTTGGAAGATTAGGGATTCACTAAACATGCTAACCTTAAGAGTTTTATTGAAAAATGGATCAACCCTTATCAACATCCTCTGCTTAAAGAAATCTAGTGACAGACCCCCCTATTTTATGTTGGTGTTTATGGAAAGAAAGAAATAATCAAATTTTTAGAAGTATGGGAAAAATCCCTAAGGAGGTTTTTGACATTGGTCTTAGACTCATCACCGAGAATGTCTCCTTATACGTTTGGAAACCCCCAGATAGAGCTCCTACTGGGTGGGAGATCAACATGACCAAATAATGGAATATGAAATTAGAGATCAATACATTTGACAACTCTAAACCTCTGGCCAAACATAATACGATTTGAAAATCTCCTGATACTGGTTGGAACAAACTTAAATTTGATGGTACAGTGAAAGGGAATCCTAGGTTGGCAAGCATAGGAGGCATTATTAGAGACCCTCAGGGCAACTTGGTGGCTAGGTATGTCGGTGGCATTGGAACACAAATTTCCATGATAGTTGAGGCTAGTGCATTGCTCAAGGGAGTTAAAACTGTTGTCACTTTGGGCATAAAAAACTTGCACATTAAAGGATACTCTAAGGCAGTTATTGATTCCATCAATCTTAATCATTGCCAAGGTTGGAGTTTTAGAGACATTATGTTGGATATTATCTTCCTGCTAAGAACAAACTTGAAAGAAATAAAATGTCCCACATTTTCTGTGAGGGCAACCAAGTGGTTGATTCTTTAGCCAACCCCGGCTCTTCATGGGCTTTATCCAAATGTTGGAGAAGATTGGGGTCCCTCCCCGTGAACATACAAAGAATTATCCTTGCAAAAAAAAAACATTATTGTGAATGATGATATCTAACATTTATTTTGTTGTAGGTTACATTTGACATTACTCCCTTGGGCTCATAGTGATGTGGCATTTGCAAGATGAGGTGGAGGGGTGCGAGCGGAAGTTTGGATGGTGGCCATAAAATATTACGGGGAGTAGATGGTCTTTTCAAAATATTCACGAGTCATCTTGTCAAAAGTACCATTTTCAAATTCATGTTTATGGAAACATGTGTAAGGCTAAAACTAACATCAATTTTTTGGCTAATAATGATTTGATAAATGTCATGATGGCTCTTGGGTTAGCTTTGAGGTACTTAAGCAAGATTTTTCTACCCCGTAGCCTTAATCTCTTTGGGAATGACCACTAGTATGTGCAAAAATCCGATTACCTTAATTAGGCAAGCTTTTTCATTATGGTATGGTGGTGTTGATAATTGGGGTGTGTGTTTTTCCTGTTGGCATTTTGAAAAACCTCTCGCTTTGTTATTCTAGGTAAAAACCCATGATTTGCGAGAGAAAATGGGTGGTGACAGAGTTTGAACTAATCTTGGTTCTTGTGAAGATTTTTGCAGGGACCCCGTTCTTTGGCATATTTGTGTTGAGAGAGGCATTGCGCCTCTAATGGAATGCCTTCAGGGGCATGATGAGAATCTCTTAGCGTAGCTCACGAGATCTTGGAATGATAGGAGAGTTACAGTTGGTTGCATCTCCTTTGAAATTAATAAGTTCATAGCCAAAGCCACAAGCCTATCATTCATGAGAAAAGCTTAAAAAGCGTACTAAAGTGTAGGACTTGGAAAGCCTCCATACATTCTTTTGGGGAAATGAGAAACCAACAAAGTTACACGTGGGTTATGAAAGGGACTCTATGTCGAAGCCTTGGAACTAGGTATGTTTAGCCATTATGAAGTACATTGCGTTGGAGGGGAGATTCAAATTTTTTTATTTTTACCGTTTACCCCTGTTGAACCATTTTAGACACAAAATGCTCTTTAGCTTTCCCTTCTTCCTACTTTCATCTCTTGAAAATTCTATAAGGGAAACCTTAGACTTGGCTGCCAAAAACCCTAACAAATCACCACCTTTACCCTTGCACCAGGGCCTAATTCTTTGCCTATGCAACTTTCATTTGGCCCTTTGTCCCCCTAAACCTATTTCGGTCATCAAAATTGAGGAACAAGAAGCCTCCAACCATTCCCCTGATAAAACTTCTTTGGTCGCCTCAATTGGACCCAAAAGAAAGAATCCCCTAGTGCCTAGTGAAACCCCTAATGACCCTAAGAAAAAAGGGGGTGTGGGTCTAGCTCAGTTTAAAGTGGCTATTGGACTTTGTGAATTGAAGAACACTCCCACTAAAAAGGATAGTAAACTACCGATCAAGAATAAACTTGAACCAAAAAAGGGAAAAAATGGCACCTCGTGCCATGTGGTGGAGCCAAACATGGACACTGATGAAGGGGACTCTAGTGACAAAGATTCCTATGGGGACACTATTCTTGTTGCTAGTGTGGACTTGAGGGTGGAGCAGACTAGTGTCAGATGTTCTAACATATTGGCGAAGAACAAAAGGAAGACCCTATTGATGATATTTCCAGTGGTGCTAAGTAGAAGGGGGGCAAGGAGGAGAGAAAACATGATACCATTGAAGAAATCAAGGATTATGTGGAAGGTCTGAGCCATTATTTGGAGCTAAACAAAATTATCAATGAATATTCCACTCTAGAATCTTCTGAATACCTGGCTAGGGATGATGAAGCGAACAAGGTGGAAACTATGAAGAGAGAGGATCTCAACAATCTGTTGTCTTGTGTTGAGAAACTAGAAAGGAAATTCACAAGGCTAACACGCTTCATGATTAGGGTCATCCACAAGTCTACTATTACTCTATCTGATGTGTTGCATGAGGATGTTGATCAAAAGAATGTGGGAAAAGGATCTAGTAACAAATGGGTGGGTGATGAGGTTTTGGATCTCCTCTTTGAGGAGTGGGAGGACTTAGAAAAGTAATGGGTTAGGTGTGTGTTGTTGGTGGGTGGGTTTTTCTTTTGTTGATTGTCTACTATTGTAAGTTTTTGGTGTCTATTTGTTGCTTCTGCTACTAGACTATATGATGCTAGTTTTTTTTTTAATCCTCTTTGGCCCTTTGAGTTCTTGGTGTAAAGGGTATTGCACCCTATAAATGCAACTTATCTTATCAAAAACATCTCTTTTGTGAAAGCCAATGATGTGATTAATGTTGACATGACTAATGATAACATGAATGATGATAATAATGGATATGATACTTTGGACAAATTCATTGATGCTCAACCTCATAAGGGCTAAACCAACTTATCTATGAACATTGCTTTCTCACAAGATGACATAATCAAACATGCACCCGATGGTCCTCTTTACATTGTCGGAAGAATCAATGACAAGCCTACTAATGGGATATTAATTGATCCCATGTGTGTAGAAAATGTGATTACCGAGGAATTTTTATTTGTGCATGAACTTTATCGAGATTCTTATGAACAACCGAAAGCATGGATCAAAACACATAATGGTTTTGCTTTCCCTACGATTGGTTCAATCACTCTTCCTTTAAAAGTTAGATCAAAATAATTAAATGTCTCATTCTCCATCATCCTGTCTTTGGACCAATTCCATGTGAAGCTTGGTTATCCATGGCTATGCTCCATGGATTTCGTCTCGTTGGTAGTGCATAAATGTTTAAAGTTTCCATTTGGAAATGACATATTTACTATGCACCATAGTGGCTTTAATCTTGTGTCTCCTCATGGGAATTTCTCATTAGATTTCTTTTGGCCATAACTTATGGAACCTATTAAGCCTCGTGAGGACTTCTTTTTCAAATCTTATAAAAATTTCAAGGTAAACTGCATAGTAGAATCATCCCTTAGCAGTTTACCTCAACCCATGATTGAGCCTCCAATTATTGATAAAACCATGATTGAACCAAAAGCCCTTTCAAGTAACCAAGACCAATTCATGAAAAATATTTCACCTATTTCCTATAAGAGACGAAGAGATAATCATATAAGTCTCGTTTTGCCTCCTAAGATCAATTTTTTTTACAAAGATAAAGAGAAAGTGGTTGAATAACCTTCCATGGTTCCTTCCATTCCTCCCTTGTGGGAATAAAAGAAACCTATGGTTGATAAACTCACTCCTACACAATCACAACTTGAAAATCGTACAAGAAGAAATCGAAATGCTAAAGAGCATAGGTGTAAATGTCATGCTATTGCTCATTAGTTAGAAGAAAATAATAAAACAAAAAATCAAGATCAAACACTAATTGAGACAAAGCATGATGATTATCCGTCGTCGCCAAAACAACATGAAACTTCATTGGACATCATCATTTTGCCTCTTGTTATGATTAGCTTGGATGATGATGATGAGATTGCTAAGATTGATGAGGAAGTGCATAATGAGATGAATTTATTATTTTCCTCTTCCATGAGCTTAAATGATAACAATTGTGATGATCCTCCTAACAAGAGTGACTCGCCATGTTTTTAACTTGGTGATACACCTAGTACGACTCTTGTCATTGTCCCTTTGGCTAGTTTTCTACCTTCCACATATGATGAACATGATTGGGATGTGAATGACCTACTATAGGTTGACTAGCATGTGCCATACTAGTCTTTTATTTATTTTCTTCTCATGTTCTTTATGATTTCATGTGTGTAATGTGATCCCCCATACAGTGTTACTTGGTGTGCCTTTATATGTTTGTGAACATACTTTGGATGACCCTTGTCACCTCTTGGTGCAAGGATACAAAGGAATCAAACCTATCGTGACATTCTTCTATATGTCATAAATCCCTATTCTTCTCTTGTCTTGTGTTTTCCTTTTGGGAATGATGCAAGTCATTGAGACATTGAGGTCTCTTCCATGTTGACCCAAAATATTTTATTTATTTTCACTCTCTATGTGTCATTATTCCTTTGTGCTTGTTGTTGCATGAGTTATTTGGGGAATGATGACAGTTTCAAGGTCTATTATATCATTGTAGCAAAGACATATGTTGACCCCAAACCAATGGATCACTTATGTTTTATCTTAGGATTGCATATGGGGGGCAACGTCTGATGTAGCTCTACTTGGAAACATATATTTTACATAGGGATTTATGAATAAATCTCTCATGTATTGGCATTTATTATGTTCTACTTTAAAGTAATTTCTCATAGCATGGGGTGTAGTAATTTATTTAAAGTGGGGAAATACACATCCCCACTCATTGTTTGCTTCAAAGTGTGGTCTTCTTACTTCACATGATGTGTCTTCTTGGTGGTGACATTAGGTTTGATGTCCTTTCAAAAGTGTGACCTTTCTTGGCATATGACATTGCTCTTAGTGGTAATGTTATGGATTACATTACCTAAGTTGTGAATCGTTAATCCTTGACTAGTCCTCTCTTTGTGACATTAAACATGATGTTCCCTAAGGTGAGACCTTTCATGACCCCTTTGACTATCCTATCCTATTGCATTTTACAACTTTGACATGGCCACCAAGCATAATACAACTTGCTAGCCTTGTGGAACCTTTTTTTTGGTGCCTTATCAAAGTTATTAGGAGATATAACTTTTGGTATGGTTGACGTATGGGAGATTGTAGACCTGGCATGATTTTCCCATCAGCCACCTTTTTGTGGGTACATATTGACCTAGTGCGTGTCTCACTTTTTAGGGGCTTGGTACCTAGTGGACACTGGGTTTCACTAGCCCTTATATTTTGTTTGCATAGTGGACAATGGGTTTTCACTTGTGAATTTTTTTTATGGACAACAGTGCAACCATGGCTAGTCCATATTTTATTTTCTCTTTCTACATTAATTTTGACATTACATGATTATACATCTTATCTTGCTTCTTCATATCATACATATACATGTGTCCCCTTGTACTTATGTTGGTTTACCATGGGATCTTAGATCTTGGGGGCTTGCGCAACCTACTTTATCATTTTCATCCCATCCCATCAACACTTGTACAATTAGACCTCTCTTGACTTACTTGTCTACTTTAGTGTGAGTCTAAGTGCAAATTCTTACTCTCACTAAAGTGGGGGCTAAATGTAGTGTCAGAAAATGTACTCCTTTACAATTTCATAGTATGTTTGGGTCCCTTGATTAAAATGGACTTAATTAAGCCTCTAATTGACCTAATCATGCATTTACAAGCCTAATTAATTTCATTTTCGAAAGGGGAACTTACAATAAAAAATTTCAAATATCAAATTAAACATCTTGGAAAATGTGTCTTAGGTTTAGGGCCTACAACCCATTCACCCAAGGGAGAATTGGTCCTCCTTAAGTTTAGGATCCCATTATTTAATAGGTTTTTTGTGGCATTTTTATGATCTAAATTCAAATTGCAATTGTCGGCTTTTGATGTTTAATTGTCGATAAATTAGAAAATTACCTATAAAGACAAGGTCTTTTTATCAAATAGAACCTAAGAAATATTATCTAGCATTCACAAGAGAAAATATTATTGTCAAGAACATTGGAGAGAAGATTTATCAATCATTTATTGCAGCATTCAACATCCTATCATAATGTCAAGATTTATGTGTGTTCATGCATGTTTTTGGAGCTAACATTGTGAAGTAGGTTTCAAGTTTTCAAGCATAAAATAAAGTGTGAAATCAAGCATCCAATCAAACCATTTCATGCAATATATAATCCTTGGAGTGATGTGTTAGACTTCAATCCTCTAAGGTCATCCATTAAAGGGTTTGGTGAGTTGCAACAAGCTAGTGTTCATTCATCATTCCTTTCATTTATGATTTCATTTTGTTATCAAGGTTTAATTACCAAACTAGGGTTTGAACAAGTCAAACCCTTATACACAAAAAATGAACATTTTCCCCTCTTGGTGTGTTTGCAAATTTTCAAGTGAAGAAGAATTGGATTTGGATCAAAAGTGTAATTTTACAAAGTTGTCAAAGTTGTCAAGATACGAAAACTCACCTACAAGTTTTATTTCTAGCTTTCAGACAATGAAACCTAAGGGAATTAGAGCCTTATATCTAACACCGAAGGATGACAAAAAGATTTTTTAGAGCCCTGTACAAAGACTCATTCACCCTTGGGCGAATGTCCTGGCAGGACGCTTTACAACATTTTTGGTGACAGGTCTACAATATCTTAACCTTCTCAGATCTGCCAACTCATTGTTGTTTCTGATAGTATTATCATAATACTTCATCTTTCAAGTGATATATCTCATAAATTGGGTTGCTAATGCATTTTTATTCTTCTCCCAAAACTATTGTTCAGTCATATTTTACTATTTTTTTATCATAAGGAAGTTAGGGCAACAAAGTGTCCAACCTTGGGGTTGAATCACCTTAAGGGTTGTCGATAAACTCCAATCATCTGTGATACTCTCCCTCTTCCTAATAAAATTGGAAAATGTGGATTTTTGATTAGGTGGGCACCCCCTTTTTTCTTTTTGGTATAGGTCCCTCATTTCTAGGTCTTCCCATTTCACCTTATTTCCCCCCCTTTTCTTTCATTTCATATACCTATTATACAATAGAAACTATCAATATGTACACCTTCAATTACAAATATTCTATTCAAGAATCACCATGAACTTACAAACTCAAGTTATAGACAAAATCATGCACCACTAGTTATACATAAAATGGTGTAACTTTTATTGTTTGTCAATAATACTAAAAATTTGATTTAGTTTCCTTCACCTTTTTCATTAATATTTTTTATTGACTGCAGATGACAAATTGAGCTCAAATGAGGACTCAGCCTAAAAAAATAGAGCCATGACAAGGTTTTATGCACATAAAAGAGGAGTTTGATTCCCCCAACATGAAGAACCTCCAATTCATGTCGAGAGCACTCTACAACTTGTTGAGGCAGTAGTGGAGGTTACTGCACCTACAAGAACACACAGCAGAACAACACAAGAATGAGAGTGGTCGATAAAAGACATGAATGGAGCTCTTAAATATGTTGAGGATAATGATATTTCAACAAGGGTTGCAACAAAGAAGTGTAGAATCCCAACAACCACTCTCACCAATTGGTTAGGTGGGCTAAAATCCACATTGAAGAAAGGTCCTCCAACTGTCTTGATAGAAAATGAAGAGGCTCTAATTGTCAAATGGTGAAAAGAGATGGTTTTAGTTGGCCATGACCTTGATATTATCAATTTCAAGACAGAGGTAGCCTAGATTTTCCAAACTAGACCCAACCCCTTTAAGGGTTGGTTGCCTAGGGAGTCCTAGCGGACTAGGTTTAAAAGGTGTCATTCTAAACTCACATTGAGGACAATTGAAGGCCTTGACAAAGATAGGGAATTCAACCTCAAAACTATTGTTATATTTTCTTTCTACACTACATTATAAAATGTTTATGATTCAAATCCATATGGACCTCAAATAATTTGGAATTATCATGAGACAAGTATTCAGGCAGGTAGAAACATTGTCACGATTCTACAGTGTCATGAGAGTGTTGGAAAAAAGAGGTAGAAGGGGTTTGTCTTACATCATTCCTAAGAGTTAGGAAAGAATAACCATTCTCTATTGTATTAATTTTGTTGGACATAGCATACTAGGGTTCTATTTATTTAAGGGTAAAAAGCAACTAAAAAATTACATTGTGGGTTGTGAATCGGGTGTTTACATGGAAACCGAACAACACACATGGATGGAAAAATAACTTTTCATGAATTGGTTGCACCACTTTTCACAATCAATTGTAGGTGGCATGTCACCCACAAACATGCACTTACTAATTTTTTATGGCCATGGAAGCCTTGTCACAGTTACCATAATCCAAGAGGCAAGGATGTTGGGTATTTATTTTCTTACATTGCCAGCACAAATATCTCATAAATTACAAACCCTTGATATGAGTGTGTTTTTAGCATTCAAATAATACTTCAAATTTTAACAAGTAGCATGGATAGTTTCCAAACATTGAAATTATGAAGGAAAATTGACAGAATTGGGTAACAAGTAACTAAGAAGAGTGTTGAAAATGTCAAATATCATAGTACGATTCAAAAGGATAGGAAAATACTCATGCACTTGTAGAGGACATGTGTCCTAGAAACACATTTCAATTTAACATACAGGTAGATGCTTATGTAGTGCACAACATTCTTAGTCTACCAAGAGTATATGTTTCAATAGATAAAGTGGCTAATACATTGTTGTTCAATCTTGCAGATGGTGAATTGCATTGTTCAACACCAGAATCATAAGTAAAGAAAGGTACAAAACATACACCTCAAATTAATCCTAATGATTCCTAAGTATACCCGATGGGTGATCAAGTGTATGATGACATGGCAGATAGTCAATGTTCAGAATTGGAAGTTTGACTTAGTCTTCCTTTGCAACCAAGCCAACTGTCATGGTTGGTGGGGGAAGCTATGAATATGGATATTGATTTGTACATTACCATGAAGAAAATAAAACTTTTTTATTCTCATCTCCACTAGCCACATTCAATGTAAATGAAATGGTGCATTACCATGTTGAATGTGGAGATTCAGATTATGGAGGCAATGCAAACATCAACCAAGATATCGATATAGTTCACAATGAAGGCGAAGACAATATTGACTCACATTTGAATCAAATAATGGATTCCCAAATAGATTCAACCATCATAATATTCTTCAAGTTGCCTATGCACATGTTGATAATGAAATATCTAAGAGGGTGAAATCACAATAGTGTGTCCCACTTTTTTGTCAAGATGGACAATTATATCAACATTTTTACTTGAATCTTCAACTTTTGAGACCTATAGCAACTAAACCATTAATAATTTAAAGATGATGTGAACTAGTGATTTGTGGAAATTCGTGTGTAGATTATAAACATATATATTTTTATTTTTTTCTAAAATAAGTCATGATTCTTTCAACATCTCCTTTAATAACTAGTTTTAAATAGTAAACAACATTTTTAGAAAGTAACGTTTAGGTCGTCAAACATAAATTTTTCTAGAAAAGATAAATTCTAATTTTTAAAATATAGATTCGTAACATTAATATATAGGGCAAAGATATTTTCATAAATTTTTGTTACATATTTTTTTAAATTAATTTTTGAAGTCACTATAACTATAATTTGGACATAGGTGTATGTCGTCAAACATAACTTGTTGTGTATATACATAAATCCTTTTTGTTTGGTGAAACAAGGACATCAATACCTAGGGAAAAGGTATATTTTGAAAATAATTCACAATGGTTTACTTTTTTCCACCTTTGTAGAATGAAGAACTTGATGTTCAGTGAAAAACCTATGTTTAATAAAAAATGAAAATTAAATACATGATAAAATGAAAACATATCAAATTTATACTTGTTGGAAATATCGTTTCGAGGGATACGATCTTGCAAAATATAATTTCTATATGACTTTACCTCAAAAGGTAAAGAAAAAGTGTTTTTTTGCCAATATTTTGATAGGTACGAAGGAGGCTCCATTATGGGTGTGATTTAATACTAGAGGGGTTCTATCTAAGGGAGTTTGATCTAAGGGGGTCTTATCTAACCCGCTTGAATTAAAACCCTTTATATGGAACCTATCAAGGCTTAAATCATTAGTTTTTTTTCTAAAAATAAGTGATTTCAGGCAAAAATCATTATGTCCCAAAAGCAGGACACACTATTGTGGCAACAACCAAGAATGTTGGCAATAATGGAATTTGGTTGAGCCAACAATCTCAACTATTAACAACAAATGATTACATGAGTCTCTTAATGCAAAAAGAGAAAAGAGAGAAAGAACTAGATGACCTCAAATATTGAAATAAAATATTCAGGATAGAAAGACATGTGTAGTGGCAAGGGAATTGAAAGAGCAAGCCAAAGTGGATAGGGAAATACAACGTCGAGAATAAGGGCAACTAAAATTTTTACAAAGGAAAAGGAGAAAGAGATGGTTCAAAGGTAACAAGACAAAGGAAAAAGAGTTGGAGGTGGCCAAGAGGGTTTTACTGAGAGAAAGGCACTTGAGTAGTCCACTTAACCCCTTACCAAAAAATCATGATTTATTTTAGGATTTGGTGAACATCAATATCCCTCACTTTTTTTTTGCTATGAATTTTTCAAGTGCTACACCATCTCATGTAAGTTGCACTCAATTTTCAAGTCCAACACCTACTCAAGATGAACATCATATCCATTATTTTATTGTTGTTATGAATTATTCAACTCTCGTCCCATCTCATGTAAACTACACTCAAATTTCAAATCCAACACCAACTCATGTAGCCACCACTATAAATCCACCAAAATGGGATGAGAACATGGTTGGTATAGCTAGCTCAAGCTTCCAAGCAACAACCTCTATCACATTATCTCCAAAAAAAACTCCTATTTGGTTTGAGTGAGGTTGGGAGGGACCAATCACATAAACAACATTAAAGCCTACAAAAGCATCCTTTTATGTTTAGTTGTTTAGTGTATGTAAAGGAATTACAAATTTATGTTCTAAATATATGTTTATAGTTCTTTTGTATGTTAATGACATACTTTTTGTTTGGAAGTATGTTGAATTAGCAAGATGTATTCAATTGAATTTTTCCTATGTGAATGTAATTTATCATGTGTATTTGTATAATTGGTCTAGTGTGTTCAATAGTTTATCATTTAGATGGTTGACCAATCCTAGGTTGAGACCACCCTTAGATATTGTGTGGCACACAACTGGTACTAGATCCCAACATCGTGCGGTGAGAAAATAGTTTGACACCCACAATGTCCACTTCCTCACATTTATTGTGTGTCATATGCTCTTTCCCTCCCATCCAACCACATTAACTATGTGTCCCTCCCCATTTACTCAAGTTTGATGGCACACAATTTCATTGCATTTGACCATTGGATGTTTCACAATATCGCTTATCTTTCTCACCCACACCCCACTACCTACACACATATTTTCAAGTGTTTGTTTCAATAGGCACCAATACATGTTTAGCTTCGCTCTATATTCAAGTCTGCTTTGGGGAGATTGGATTTTCCAAAATCCTTTTTAGTGTTAAACTATGTTGCACATATCTATAATTCAATTTGAATGGTAGGCTGCAACATAGTTGAACACCAAAAGTGTTTGGGAAACCAAGTATCCCAAACCCTATCACCTCATGGTAGGTTAAGTTTAATGTCACATATGATGTAATTTTTGTTGGAATTGTTGTTTAAATGCCTATATGATGTAAAAAAAATTAATTGGAGATATTAATTGATTTGGCCAAATGATTCTTTAGGTCGAAGTCTTTTATTTTTGTCATCTTGTGGGTTCAATGTCTTATATGATATAAATGTTGTTGGTAGTGTAGTGAAAATTCCTATACAATGTAAATTTTGTTATTTATACCGATTCATTGATTTGGTTGAATGCTTGTTTGGGTTGAAGTCTTAAATTTGTGTCCTTTGTTTGGGGTGATCAACTAATGTGAGATGAATGAAATTGGTTATATGTTTTGACTACATGATTTTTGAGCCTTAGACCTTGAATTCTACTACTAGAAACTATGCATGGGGTAAGTGATGTACAATGACAAGTAAATGTGAAGAGATGCAAATTTAATGTGGATGATCAAGAGGGAAAGAAGAGATATATGCAGATACAATACACAACCAACAAAATTTATATAATATCGAACATATAGGCATTAGCTATACAACATAAAACCTCATATATGCACTTAACATTGGGTAGAACATTTACATTATATACAATAGATAGGAATTTATAGGCATAAATAATATAACTCAAAAACCCATATATGCATTTAAAATATACTTACATAATTTGGCTAGAATATTTACATCATATAGAACAAAGAGACATAAATAGTTTACAACATATATTGATGATAAATTTTTTCTCTTCTATATGATGTAAATGTTATTATATAAATCAATAAAATTTACATCATTTAGAATAGATAGGCATTAACATTACAATTAAAAAATCCCATATTTGCACTTATAGTACAATCGGTAGAATATTACATCCCACATAACTAATTGGCATTCACAAGCATAAACATTACAACTTAAAACCCCATATATGCATTTGCATTACACTTACAACACATTGGTTAGAACATTTACATTGTATAGAACATATAAACATAAATATTTTACAACAGATATCGACAACAACATTTACATGATGTAAATGATCTAAATTTTGCTATGTAAATTAACAACATTTACATGTTATAGAACAAATAGGAATATATAATACACCCTGTAGAAAATTAACATCATATAGAATATATAGGTATTTACACAATAGTAGAAACAACATTCACATCATGTAGAAGGCTTAGGCATTTAAAAAAAGACCTAGATTAATACATAGGCATACATGTGGCAAATTGCATCCACAAAGGCTTAATTATTATTTTTGGATTGACCATTTAAATTCTAACGTGGCAGTGTAGTTTTTATAGATTTTTGGTCCACATGAAACCCTAAAGGTAGTTCACTCCAATATGGACCTCTCTCCCCTAACATTGCACATAGAGGATAATACTTTCTAATTGTTTTTATCTCATGTGTTAGCATCTACTTTGTATTTTGTCACTTGAAGGTTTTATTATTTTATGGGTGCTTCTTCCAGTAAGGTTGATCTATGTTATTGTATAATAACTATGATTTAGTTGTCTAATTATATTGTATACATACATATAGATACATGTATATATACATTAATCTACCATATGGACATGTACATACATACCTATACATATACATACATACATACATACATATATATTTTTGTTATACCTAAACATACATACATAAAGAAACATTGTTACCCCTTAGGAAATTTATTTTTACCTAAATATAGTGTAGTAATAAAATTGAAAATAAGTATCACAAAATTTAGGCAGCAAAAAATAATTAGAAGAGCATGAAACCATCTATTTGCTATATATGTATATATATGCATACTTGTATGTATATACATACACACATTACACACATACAAACATGTATGTATATTTATATGTGTATATATAAATATAAACATGTATATACATGCATACATATACATACATACATACATACATACATACATACATACATACATACATACATACATACATACATACATACATTTGTTATACCTAAATATACATACATAAAGAAACATTGTTACCCCTTAGGAAATTTGTTTTTACGTAAAGATAATGTAATAAAATTGAAAATTAGTATCACATAATTTAGGGAGTAAAAAATAATTATAAGAGCATGAAACCATCTATTTGCTATATTTATAAAAACAAAACCAAAATTTTCTAGTAATAAAATTTGTATACATTTCATATACAAGGAGATTAGAGATTGTAACATCCAATCTTGGTTATAGAAGTGAAAAATTGTCCAAATTATGCATGCAACATAAGTATTGTTTAAAGGGCAGTGAGCCTAGCTCGATTGGCTAAAGCATCATGTTGCAGGCAAGAGGTCACGAGGTCTAGTCTCCCCACCATCCTCATGGTATCGGAGGGCGTGTCACGCCAGCGTCACTAGTCACGTAAAAAAAGTTTACCATGCACACTACAGTTTATAGGGGTACAGATACCCGACCAATTCCTGCAGTCTAAAAAAAACCTATTGTTTAAAGAGATGAACAAAACAAATTACTTGGAGATTGTATTCAACGTAAATTTGCATAATCATGTAGCTTCTCAAATCAAAAGTGTTGTACATTAACTCGAGATATGGCTAAAGAGTTAATTGAAAATGATATGCATTATATTAATTTGTATCATCTGTGCAATTTATTGTTCCTCTTATAGTGACAATGATATATCTATTAATTTGAAGAGTAGAGGCATGAAAATTACTAAGTACAAATACAAAGACTACCTAACCTTAAGCATTATATATAATACAACAAGAATATTATACCCACTTTACATCAATACTATGAAATAATGCCCACTTTATATCTAGTCTATGAAATAAGATTCAAGTTTCATTGCCACCTAACTTTATAACATGTACTAAAATTGCTAGAGTCAAATCCATGTGTAGAAATATGCACAACAATATTACCAATTTAAAATACATTAAATCATATTGAAGCACAAAATAACCTCGATTCAAATATCTTAAGCAATGGAATGATAATTTTTATAATTTTTTCAATATGAACAATACCTAAGTAATAACTAGAAAAATAGTCCCTAACTAGAAGACTATCAAGGCATGAAACTTTAACCATTGTATTAATTAAAATTTATGGATTCACAATATTTATGACTAGTAAAGTTAAGAAAATCTATCTTTCAATATTAAGGATTCAGTTAAGAACAATTTATATAAATTTATCTAATACTTGTGCTTTTTTATTAATTTTTCAATTATTTAATAAGGTTATTTACAATAACAATTAATGACCAAAATTAAGTTCTTGATTACATATCACAATTGATAATAAAGTCAAAAATTGGAAGAAGAAAAAAATCATTTATACTTTAAAGGATATGCCATGAATTAGTTATAATTCTTGGTAAGGATAAATATTGTTTTAACTTAAATTATTATTTGTGAGACCCTCCTCAAGTAAAATTATTAAAGGATCAAGACTCACAACCAATCTTTTAGAAAGGAAAACATGTTGAAGGTTCAAAGGTTTGAAAGAACATTGCTACATAATTCGAATAACTTATTTCAAACCATCTTCTTCAAAACAACAAATGTTGTAATGTATGCAAACACCCTTGCCACCAATATATATTCCTACTATCAAAACTATCACTACTATCGATACCCTTCAAAAAATAGTTTATATTGTATGCATTTAGTAGAGTTAAACTTTTGGGTGTTTATGTATTGTAATTATACAAATATAGAATTCTACACAATATCAACCTTTAATAAAATTATGTAATAAATTTATACCATCAATATTTTGTCACAATCCATGATTTATGATTAGGATGACAACAAAATAATAAAGTAATATTGTGGTAATTGATAATGAATTAGCAACTATCATATTGATACTTCAAATTTAGTAAATGGTTTTTCCAAAATATTTAAAAATTCATTTTATCACATCCCCACAAGAACTCATTTTACTTCTTGTGGATGAGTGCAATAATCAATTCATCAATAGCAAGGTGTCAAATGATGCTTAATTTTTTAATTTGATTGGGAAATATTTGAAATGGGAAACTATTGAACACACTAGACCAATTACACACGAACACGTGGTAGATTACATCCACATAGGCTAAATCTATCTAATGCCAATCTATCTAAGGACATATATAAATATAAATATATATTTTGTTGCAATTTTCAAAGGTAATTTTCATTGTATGTTACAAATATTCCTAAGGCCAATTTGACACCATGGACTTTGAACTTTTAGCTTTTTTTTAGACCCAACCTTCCTTAAGACCATCAACACACTTGAAAACCTTGAGAACAATATGACCTAAACAATAATATGAATTTTGACAATAATATCGATTACAAGTAAAGTTCATAGAATGGATACATTGGTGACTAATTTAGATTCTAAACTAGTGTCTTGTAAACTTGGTAGAATCCACACAATTCAAAGGAATGACTAGTTGAACAGTCCACTCAACATTGTAAAGAATTCATTAAATTGTCAACCAGGACTCATAAACTTGTGATGGTGCTACACCATTTATGCCTTCAAGGACTTGAGGTTACCTAGGTTATCCTATTAAAGGTATTCTACTTGCTGGAAAATCACAAAAACACATAACAATGAAAGAAGTAAATCGGTGCTAATTGCTACGGGTGCCTACAACATAATTTGTAATTGAACTGTTGCTAACAGATAATTATTGAAACTAAATCAAAACTGATGATTGAACCTAATCTATCCTTTGGATTACTAAAAGTGAATTTAATTCATTTATTCATATGAACAATCATTGTTGACAATCATGATATAAGAATCTATTCTAACTTACATGTAATTTATAAAGTGATGAATAACAAAAATAACTGATAAACAAAAGTAAAACAACTATAAATGTAGTGAAGAACAGTTACTTTGAGTGGCCTGCTCAAGTGGTTGTCTTCACTTAACTAAAACAAAATCTAAATATTCATATTCTACGCATCCATATAAACTTGAACTTCATTCATTATGCATTCCAATAGATCACATAAAATCTTGCTCTAAGATTGTATTCAAGAAAATAATTTTTGGGCAATCAACATGTCTATAGATTACAACTAAAAAACTAAGAAGTAACTGATAACAAAATCCACCAGTATGAGATTAACCAATTGACTATCTAAAGACTCAATCACCAGCTATACATAGGCACAAGGGAGTTTATTCTAAACATAACTCTTAACTGAAATCATTAACTACAACTCCCTAGTTATTAGAGTATGTAATTAAGATTGAATTATTCAAACTGCAATTGAAAAGAAACAAGAGTTCAAATGGGATTAAAAATCTGCAAAATAGATTTTCATGTGGAACATATAATCGATTATCTATAATCCTATCAAAAAAATATTTCTTCTTCTTCAACGTCTTATTAACTATCATAATGATGCACGACTAACTCCATCAAGTGTCTCCGAGCAATAGTTATTACACTCAACTTGTTCTGGCACTTCCCATGTTTTATTGTCCAAGACCTCCTTTTATTGCAGGATGCAAGAGGTTAATCCATAAAACATATACACAAAGCTAACTACCATGATTAAACACAAAATTCCAATCACATTTCATATATATCCACATATAAATCATGCAATACTACTATATCATAACTATATTTCCAGTAGTCTAATTCAAGTCCAAGGTTGTATAATAAGCATAAAAATATAGCATAGCATAGGAATATGTTTGAAAGGATTATCTGATAATGTATATTAAACATGCATATAGACATCAAGAAATAGACTAATAAATGGACTCATCACTCCCCCCAACTATAATTTTGCTTTCCCTCAAGAAAAATGCACTAGGGGTACAGATTGCAATGCAATGTAATCTCCCTGAGGTCCATAATAGTATCTACTCCCTTGATCTACTTTAGGTAGAACCCTCTATAAACTACAAGTCTCTTCATTCTAGTTTTCCCAGCCTCCTTACATTCCTTCATCCTATCTCTTATCCAATGTGGGACTGGAAAAAGAAGCATAGGTGGTTGAAACGTGAGTGGTATCCATTTAGTTGCTTGATAAACAACAATATCCATGTACCTTTTCACTCTTTCAATCATAGATATGAAATTATACATTGAATGAGGTTCCTTCCTTTGCAGGTCTGGAGTCAAACTATTCCACCTTTCTTGTACATATTTATACCAACTTTGAACTAACCCAACTACCGATGTCTTCATTCTATTGTAGTCCTGTATCCTTACCTTCATAATTTTTCTTCCTGCACCCTTGTGTTTTAGGAGTTGTAACCACTCATCTATTATCTCATTAGGATCTTTGGACTCTTTCCTCATTGGAAGTGCAACTAAATTTTTTCTTTTTGCATACTCCTCCATGAGTTCACCTCTAAATTGTTCATTTCTAAAATAGGATGCTAAATATCTTACCTACAAATCCCCTACAAAAATTAAGGGGTTCCATTGTGCAGCCTTTGAAACCACATAATATTGTGCAAATAGTACTCAAATATTTGGTATTTCTCATCAAGGGTAGCATCAACACAAATATGGAGAAATTCAAACTTACTACTCATAAAAACTAGGTTTTTGCTAATCAACCTGCTAAATTGAAAACACGAATTTTTCCTAGAGAAACAAGGTGTATGTTCTGGCTGGGGGTCTGCACTTGATAATTTGGGAAGCCTTATCTACTATCTCTTCCATTTTGACTACCATTTTACTCAATTCAGTGTCCTTTCCCTCCAACACTTTGCTGTGCTTTGCAATCATAATTTCTTTTTCCTTTCTCCACATTTCTTTCTCTTATGAGAATTCATCAATAACCTTCCACTATTGGTATCCAAGAGACAAAGTTGTGTGATAAATTGGAGTTTTTTCAATAGAATGTTTCTCATTTTCTATTGTAAGTTATCCATCCACTATTTTAACCATGGGCAATTGTGCCAATAGGTCTAATTTTGTACCATACCCATATGTTTGCACCTTCTCCTCTAATTCTTGTATTTTTGACTCCCTTTCTTTGTCTCTCTCTCTCCATACCTTTGCACTAGTTCCTCCGGATGTTTAATTCTTTCTAGAGCTTCCTAGAGCTCCTTTATGATATTTCTATCCTCTATAAACATTTACTCTATTTCCAAAAACTATTCAATACCACCCCTGTATAATCATAATCTTAATAGTTAAGACTATTTGGGGTTTTATTTTGTGTTTTCTTGGCAACAAATGCATCTTATGAGTCTGAATTAGAAGTGGTGGATACATACTGTGTGCAAATGAATTTTTACTTTAAGCTGCAAAATCAAATGAAATGCAAAAGGAAAAACACAAACAAACACTCAAGATTATCCTATGTTGAATCCAAACAAAACAATAAAGAAAAGGAAATCTTATACTTTGGTTGGATTGATGAGTTGGTTGTCACTTTGATGATGCTTGATTGTATGCTACCTTGGTGGAAAATGAATGCAAAAGTGGATGCAAAGTGGAAGGTAATTGATGAGGATTGTAATAATGGAGATGGGTATTGTGATAAAGATGGTAGGTGAATGCAATAAGAGCTTCAATGGCTGAAATAATGGAGGATGCAAGTGCTAAAATGATAAGTGCTTTAATGCTTGAATGAAAGTGAATGCAAAATGATCTAATTCTTGTCTCTAATCTCCTTAATTTGAGACCAACTCTTCCAATTTGAAGAAAAATGGACGGCTAGGATTTAGCCATCATGGACAAGATGGAGGGTTGTGGTGAGTTGAGGACTCACAAGTCCTCACATCTTGCCATGTGGAGTGTGAGGTGTGAAGAGGATAAATGATGTGGAAAAGGACATGTGAGGTGGAGGTACTTGCAAGTACCTTAGGATTAGGAAAGGATTTCCTCAAAAAGGAATTCCTTGTCCCCACATGGGGTTGATTGTGACAAGTGAGGAATTTAAGAAAGTCCTCTCTTGTCACCATGGGGATGAGATAAGTTGTTGGAGAAATAAATGTGAATTTTAAATTCACATGATTGGAAGTACCCTATGGATAAGACAAGGTCTTCCTAAAGAAGGTCCTTGTCCCATGTGACTTATGTGACCTATGCATGGGATAAATAAATGGAATTTAAAATTCCCATTGTAAAGGACATGGGGATTGTAAATGGAATTAAAAATTTCATTAAGGGTGTTGGAAGAATAAAATAGAATTAAAAATTCTATTGGGATGTAGAAAGAGATGACTAAAGGACTGATTATACTAGCTAATGAAGGATTAGAAGAGAGTTAGGTGGCTAATGATGATTAGGAGCCAACTTGCAAAAATTGGAGGATGTGACACATCCTAATCATGGATTAGGGATGTGTCACATCCCTAATGATGGGATTAGGAAATGAATTAGGATTAAGTTTGGATGAGACATAAAGAGAATTAAATAAGTGGGTTATTTATTTAATTCCTTGGAAGAAAGGGATAAAGGGGTAAGGTATTTAACTATTTAACTAAATACCTTAGGGATTTAGAAGACTTTAGGGGTATTAATTAAATAATAAAAATGTTATTTAACTAATGTGGATAAAAGGATATTTAGACAAAAATGCATTGGTAAATTTTGACCCAATTTTCGATGAAAGGTCGTCAGAATTTCGACGAACTTTCTTCGGAGGAATTTCGTCGAAAAATCGACGAAATATTTCCAATGAACAGTCTTTGAAATTCCGATGAACTTTCGTCGGAAATTGGGTCAAAATGTATCAGTGACGGTAAATTTGGCCAAATATAAGTGGTCAAATTTAGATGTCTACATTTTTCCCCTCTTTGAGATGGTGTTACGAAGTAGCATCATTTCAAATAAAATTGAAACAAAGAACCCAAAAGAAGATGGTTAGATTAAGGAAGATGCCTCAATCATTTGAGGAGTGACTAGGAGGAATAATGATAGGAGTGAAGATGAAGGTTAGGGATTGAGGATGCCCCCTCGAGAGGACATGCGGGTGTAAGAGAACACAAGTGTGCTCTTGAAATGGATGAGATGATGCAAGGGTAGATGGGGAAGATTATCCAAAATGATGGATGAGAGATGATGATAATATGAAGAGATAAAGGCTAGCACAAATGGGTTCAAGAAAAAATATGGTGTTGCCCCAGTCAAGCTACAATCTAGGCTGGATTGATGGTCAATGGAGTGTTGTTGATGAGGGAAGGATACATCCCAAAACAACACCAAAGGATAGGGAAGGATATATCCCGAGGATGATGATGATGATTGGGTCAAGGTTTGTAGCAATGCTGGGAACAAGAGCCAATATGTGATTAGATGATTTGTGCTAGATTGAATGGATTAGGATTGAATGGAGATGTGAGATGGTTAAAATGGATGAAGAGGATGGAGGTAAAGATGCAATGCAATGGAAGAGAAAATGAAATGCAATCCTAATGCATTTTCCATTTGTGGAGCACTGATTTTTGCTATAGCATAAGACACCTAGTATCATGGTACGTGGAAACAAGGCGGATTAGTGTCTAATGCATACACAAACACAACAAACACAACAAACAAGGAGGATATCCCAACACCCCAAAGTCACGATGACTTTGGTCGGGCTAGGCATTGGGATAACCATAAGCACAAAAGGATGTCCCAACGTAACACAAGACCTCAGGGATCTTGGTGGGTACTACGTGGGACAACCAAGAAGATACAAACAAAGATCAAGATACACCCCTATGTTAACCAGTCAAAACACACCATAATATGATAGATTATGGAAGCCTTGACAAGTGATAATAGGGAGCTCAAATGATAAATAGAAGCCAAAAGTATCAAAAGATTGAAATCAATTTCAAAAAATCCTTTGCCATAGGATCAAGAGGATGGATGGGGTTGATGAGGTCTATTAGGAAGGATACATCTTGTCGAGACCAAAGATGGATACTAAACTAAATGATCGACATGTCTCAGGATACTCAAAACTAATTGGATCTCAGAATACTAGTGACCTTTATTTTGGAAGCACCAACTAGGATAGGGATGTACTTGACGACATGGCAAGACGACGAGACACAAGACATAAGACTGACACAATGACAAGGAAAAAAAATAGACACATCCTAAAGACCTAGGGGACACAAGACCGACACACCCTAAAGACCTAGGGGACACAAGACCAACACACCTTAAAGACTTAGGGGCTCGGGGGTTGATCAAAGATCAACCTTGCCTAAGTGAAAGCGCAAAGCCCTTATAGTTTGACATAAGGCCATGGATAAAAGTGGAAAGAGGAAAATGGAGACCTCGATGATGGTGCAGATTGGATGGACAAATGCATTGGGGATAGATCAAACAATTGACCTTGCCTATATGGAAGCGTAGGGGTCATGTAGTTTTGACACAAGGCCAAAGGAAGATGATGGAAGACAACAAACTAGATAAGAAGCAGAGCCTCGGGGGCGGATCAAATGATCGAACTTGCCTACGTGAAAGCATAAGGGCAACATAGTTCAACACAAGACCAATGACATAAAACCAATAAGAGATGATGAGATGACCATGACAAGGAGATATGATGATGGAGTTGATATGATGAGCCAAGATAGGTCATGCAGATGGGATGGTCGATACGCATAAGATGAAGCTTAGGGATGGGATAGTTATCCAAATCATCGAAAGATGAAGTGGGAGGATGAGATGATGGATAGATGAGAGATGAAAAATGATAAGATATTAGGAAGATGTAGGAAATAGATAGGAGTGATGATAATGAGATAGCGTGGCATTGGATTGCATGGGGGTAGCCTATAGCTAGATACCAATGACAAGGGATTATGAGTTGGAAGGAAAATAGAGGTAAATGGATGGATTGATAAAGATGGGGAGATATAAAGATGCTAGGATAGAGGGATAAGGATTTGGAAGGATGGAATGGATTATTGGATGGAAAAATGGATGGGGGAGATAAGGATGAAAAGATGGAACAGGACTAGTGGATGGGTAGATAGGAAGATAAGGCTGGGGAGATGGAAGGGATTACTTAGAGGGATGGATGGATGATGTCTCCAAGGACTCTATCACAAATAAGGAGATGCCACCACTCTAGATATGCCATGCGTGACGAGACAAGAGGGATGGTAGATAGCAAGATGGGTGAAAAAGAGAGTGAGACGATCATGGATAGTAGATATAGATAAGGAAGGGAGATGGATGGTGGCATGATTGGATGGATGATGAAGGTAGATCGATGTATATAATATGCATGGATTAGAAAAGTAGATGGGGAGGATAAGGAATATAATAGTGTATGGATGAGGGGAATATATGCCAAGAGGTGTCCAAAGAAATGTATATATATGTGTCCTTGTCTTTATCAAGATCACAAGGAAGATGGAGGGACTGGGGTAAATGGGATATGATGGATAGGATGTAGAAGATAGGTGGATGTAGGATATGGAGGAAGGGAATGCATAGATGGAAGTTGCCCCTAATTGTGGCAGTAAACTAGATGGGGGATTTATGCATGACGCTTGTTTTCCAGGTTTTCATCATGGTACTTATCTAAGGCGCTTGTTTGCCAAGTTTTCACCATTGGAAAAATTATTTCTCTTTACTATTTTGTTTTTCCTTTATTTTTTCTCTTTTTCTCTTTTTTTAAATTTTTTTGACCTTTTGGACTAGGATGTGGGTGAAGATGGATAAAGATAGGGATATGAATTTGGAAGATATGTGATAAAGGGTATGGATGAAGGACTCAAGCATCAAGTTCTATATGAGGTAATAATAGCCCATGTTTGAAGCGACGATTAAATGTTGGTACAACCTTATTAGAATGGATGGATTAAAGGTGTTTGATGGGGTAGATATGTGGGATAATGGATGGGATGTTGGAAAGTGTATGAATAGAATGATGGAGTGGATGTGTGATGGGGGAAGATGTTCATGACCAACATTGGCACATGTGGTGGTGGATGTGAAAGGATAGGAGGATGAATGGATGGAGAGTGTGGAGATAATGGAGGATTTGGGATGGTGAATTTTGGGACATAGGGACCCAAAATAGATTTAGGAGATGGAGGAGGTGAATTATTAACTTTGGATGTTGTTACAGATTTGTCATTCAAAGGCATGACATATTTTTTCTTGGGGATCCACATGGTTTTGATTTTTTCTTTGGTGGGCCTTTGTGGCCTTTTGGATTTGATTTTTCTTTTCATCAACATGTATTTTGAAGGGGACATGAGGAGATTTAGATTCATGTGGACGTTTGGATTTATACATTTTTGCTTTGGAATCCAAAGTGATTTTAGTAGTAATGGGATGGGTATGGGGAGATGGATGATGCAGAGAGGACGTGGATGAAGTGATAAAGGTAGGATTTTGACGATGATGTGTGAATGGAGGATGTGAGATAACATGCACGGATGGGTGCCTTTGTTGATCTTGATTAGGAGTAATGAATTTAGGATTCTGATGATGCGTGCCAGAGACAGGTGATGGATGGATAAGAGGATGAAAAGGACAAGATAGAGGAGCTGAATTTGGGACATAAGGACCCAAAATAAACTGTGGATATGGAGGATGTGTGAAGTTGGGTGGATGGCATAAGGACCCAAAATGTATTTAGAGGATGAATGCGGAAGATGGATGGTTGTTTGGAGGGAATACGATGGAGGAGGGATGGTGATAAAGGGTTTGGTAGAGTGATGGGAAGTGCCTCTCATTCCTTTGGAAGAGGCTCGCTGAAGATGTATGGAGGTTTACCAACATTTTTGGATTGTGATTCTTGGGAGATATATCCAAGACCCTGTGTGCCTAGATTTTATTTGACCTAGATGGGCTATGAAGTACCTTGCTCATGAAGGCCTAAACCTTTTCCTTGATAGTTCATGTTCTTGAGCATGTGATCTATGGTAGGATGCTTTTTCTTTTGGAATCATGATGCGAGTCCATTAGTAGGTGGAGGAAGATGGGTGGTGCATATGCTTTGTTTTTCTTCTACAAGGAGACCACCATGGATGAGTGTAATGCTACCAAGGTGATATAAAAGTGGTGTTGGGGTGACAAGGCTAGGCAACGATGGAGGATCATGTGATGGAGATGAGGGGATGGCAACATCCTGATCAAGAGGAATGAGTGATAAGGGATCGAGAGAGGGATTAGGTGGTATGAAAAGATCCACATTTTTGAGAGTGGGTGATAAAGGCTCATGAGATGGGGTGATTTGAGTGCAAAGGGGATCATGGGATGGAGCAAACGAGCTAGTGTGATCTTGAGATGGAGTAGATAAGATGGTAGGATCAGGATTCAGTGGATGAAAAGAATCATGAGATGGGATGGATGGGGGATTATGATTTTGGGATGGAGTAGATAGGATGGTAGGATATGGATTTAGAGGAGGGGATATGCTAGTATGTTTTGGATCAAACCCTTGGCATGGATCATCGTGTGTGGGAGGTGCGGTGACAAAGGAGTGTTGGAGGGACTCCTTAGGTGGGGGAGATAGGAGGATGGAGGATTCATGAAGGTCATGGGAGTGAAGTTCGATAATATTAAGACTAGGAGGATTGGGTTGGATGTCTCTAATGGATTGGGTGGATCTAGTAGTAGAAAATGGGGATTTAATGGATTCGATGGGTTTGACGAAATCAACCATTTGGACAATGTTAGGAATGGTAATGGGAGTGATAGGTGTAGGATAGAGGAGGATCTCGTCACTAGTGATTGTACATGATAGAGTGGGAGGGCATTGTTCCACAACATTAAGATGTGGATTTGGGGATCTCTTCTGTCATGAGTCCTTGGACGACATTTGGAATGAGGTCTTTGGGAATTATAGATCCAGGTGGGGAGATGGGAATGGATGAAGGATTATGGATGTGTGGAGGACTAGGGTTTGAGATTGGTGTATTAGGATTAACTAAGGGGATGGGATTAGATGGAGGACTAAGAGGAGATGGAGGATTAGGATTAGAGACTGGTGGATTAGGATTGGATGGAGGATTAAGATATGATGGAGGATTAGGATTAGAGACTGGTGGATTAGGATTATAGACTGGTGGATTAGGATTGGATGGAGGATTACGGTAAGATGAATTGGAGGAAGGATTAAGATATAATTCCATGGAGGGGGAAATGACATGGGAGGATGTGGATGTTGGATGAGGTTGGGGAGATTGGGATGGTTGATTATAGTAGGAATATTGAGATGGTGTGGATGTTGAATTAGGATGGGAAGATTGAGGTGGTGGATTAGCATATAAGGATATGGACAGTGTATTGGCATAGGAGGACATGGATGGTGGATTGGAAAAGGATGAAATGGATGAAGGATTAGGATAGGAATATTGAGATGATGGATTAGGATAAGAGGAAATAGGTGATGTATTTGTGAAGGAGGGTGTGGGTGGAGGATTAGGGTAAAAAGATTGAGATAGTAGATTAGGATAAGAGGAATATTGGGATGGTGGATTATGATAAGAAGGCGTGGGTGTTGGATTAGGATGGGAAGATTTGGATAGGGGATTAAGGTAGAGATATTGGGATTGTTGATGATGAGAAGGATAGGAGTATGGGGATGGTGGATTACTAGAGGAGGATGTGGATGTTGGATAGGATAGAGGTGGAGAGGGAGGATGTGATGAATACATGGATCGTGAGGATGTTGGATACCCCTTGTCAAGGGTAGCATAAGGACTGTTACTAGATGCAGATGAAGGCATTGGGAGATAGTTTGAAGGAGTAGTTAGATTTTGGGAGGCGATTAGAGAAAACTTGCTAGCAATAATAGCATCAAGGGGATCTATATTACACTCTTCTTGATCAACAAGACTTTTGTTATCATCATCAACATAGTTGGGATTCCCTTTGACTATTATTAATGGTTGTGTGGGAGGAGAATAAGGATTCATGATGTTAGATGAAGCGGATACAGATTGAAAATATGATAAATAGGATGGAATGGAAGAAGGAAGAAGAGATCATAAGATTTGTTTTGATATCAAAAGATGGATGAAAGCTTAAATTGGGATTCAGGTTAAGCTCAGACTAGGATGACTAGAGGAGGTGATGGGATGTGATAGGATTGATGAGACAGGATCAAATGATTGATCAGATAAGAGGATGAAATGAATTCTAAACCTGGTTCATTGGATTGGATTGCAAACAGTATGATTACTACATCGAATCTACCTCAAGATGGAAGTAGATTGATTGGGTTGTAATGATGATAACGATTAGGATTAGATACTTATTCCAATTTGGATAATAACCTTGGAAAAAAATATAGAGGATTCAGATTGATGAAACGATGACAGATACATGATCTAAGGAAGCTCTAAGATACTTCTAGATGATCTGACTGATGAAACGATGAGTTTTTTGGAAAAGTAGATGGATGAGAAGGATGATTGTGGGAAAATTAATGGTGATAATATCTTTCATTTGTGGTGAATAACCTGGAGAACGATAGGATTTTAATCACCTATCTTAGGGAAGGGTCGCCTATTCTTGGGCAGGGTCGCTTATCTTGGGCAAGGTCACCTGTTCTGGGCAAGGTTGCTTGTTCTGGGGCAGGATCTCCTGTTCTTGGGCAGGATCTCCTGTTCTTGGGTAGGGTCGCCTGTCTTGGGCAGGGTCGCTTATTCTTGGGTAGGGTTGCCTATTCTGGGGTAGGGTCGCCTGTTGTGGGGCAAGGTCGCCTATTGTGGGGCAAGGTCGCATGTTCTGGGGTAGGGTCGCCTGTTCTTGGGCAGGGTCACCCAAACAACTTTTGGACTTCTCAAAGTCTGAGAAACTATCAAATGACATCGATAAAGGGGATGAACGACCAAACAAACTGTCAGGACAAGTGAACAGATTCTTGGGTGGAGGAAACAAATGTTTGTAACGAGAAAATAGATGCTCGAAATGGGGAAACAAATGTTCCTAACGAGAAAATAGATGCTCAAAGCGGGGAAATGAATGCTCAGAACGGGTAAAAAGATGATTGGAATGGGAAAATAGATGTACAAAATGGGAAAATGAATGCTCATAATGAGGAAATAATTGTACAAAACAAGAAAATGGATACACACAATGGGAAAATGACGCTCAAAACAGGTCAACGGATGTTCGTAACGAGAAAATGGATGCTCAAAATGGGGGAATGGATGCTCGAAACGGGTGAACAAATGTTTGAAATAGGAGAACGAAGCTTGGAATGGGAAAAAGGATGTTCGTAATGAGAAAATGAATGCTCGAAACAGGCAAACAGATGCTCGAAATGGGTGAACGGATGTACGAAACGGGTGAATGATGCTCAGAACGGAAAAATGATTAACAAACTAAAGGTGGAATTGATTGTCCGGAGGGCAAGGTCGCCCCTTTAAAGGAAGGATCACCCATTTTAGGGTAGGGTCGCCCCTTTGAGGGCAAGGTCACCTGTTTAGGGGCCAGGTCGCCTGTTCTTTGCAAATTGATCAAATTTAACTTGGATAGGGTGGAAAAAAATTGAGATAGAAGGGAAAGGTCACCCCTATTGAGGTAAGGGTTTACCCTTTGAGGGAATGTGCACCCCTGTTAGTTGATCTGGACTTGACTTGAACAAAAATAGAGCAAACAACAAGCAAACAACCAAGATGCACTGGTTTTGCACAAAGAAGACAGTTCAAGTAGCACAATCCTAAGATTAGTGTGAAGGTATGGTCAACACGGTCCTCTAACTAGGCTGAACAAGGAAACTAAAGGAGTTCATGATATACGCATGGTACGTGGGGCACAACTGTGAACACCAACCCATCACAAGCGCGAGTCAAGAACTTTCAGCGAGATATTGAAAGCTCATACCGACTCTTCAAGTATTGTCCAGGTATCACCCTAGCTTTGATGCTCCGCAAGACATAACATGACTAGATTGAGGTACAAATTTCACTCTCCCCCCTTTATATACCCCATCGATAACATGTGGTTGGGATTGTCCCTTGGGGTGATGAAATCCCCAAGCAGGTCTCACTAAAAAAAAAAGGTATACAAAGGACTAAGTGGACTACGATTTCTCTTCACCCAGAATCACCAAATGGTGCAAGGGGATTGGATACGTCAATAGTCCACCTTTCAAACACAACAAACAAGTTCTTTGACTCCCCCTAGTTAGATCTAAGTGCCTAGTTAAATTGAAAATAATAATCTAACTAAAGAAGGTGTTTTTTCCCCCCTACAACAAATATGTTAGAAGATTTTGATTTTGGTCTTCAACAATTTTGAAATAACTCAGTTACCTTTATCTAGGGAGAGGCTGCCTCTATATTTTTGATGAAGTCAGCTCTACGGGCGAAGTTGGCTCTGTGGGCGGGGTCACCCCTTCGAGGGCGGGGTCACCTGTGTTAGGGCGGGGTTGCCCCTTTCAGGGCAGGGTTGCCTTTGTGTACTTGAACCTGTAAAATATCAAAAAACAACAAACCTAAAATAGAATAGTGGGCGGAGTCGCCCCTTTGAGGGCGGGGTCGCCTCTGTTAGCGTGGGGTCATTCCTTTCAGGGTGGGGTCGCCTCTATGTTCTGGGCAAGCCTACCTTTATGTACTTGAACCTACAAAATAAAATAAAAACAACAAACGTAAAATAGAATAGACCCGCTTGTGGGTCCCACCGAGCATGCCAGAAATGTGTGCAAGAGATTTTCTACTTTAAGCTACAAAATCAAATGAAATGCAAAAAGAAATAACATAAACAAACACTCAAGATTATCTTAAGTTGAATCCAAACAAAACAATAAAGAAAGAAAAATCCTATACTTTGCTTGGATTGATGAGTTGGTTGGCCCTTTGATGATGCTTGATTGTATGCTCCCTTTATGGCAAATGAATGCAAAAGTGGATGCAAAGTGGAGAGGAATTGATGAGGATTGTAATAATGGAGATGGGTATTGTGATAAAGATGGTAGGTGAATGGAATAAGAGCTTCAATGGCTGCAATAATGGAGGATGCAAGTGCTAAAATGATAAGTGCTTTAATGCTTGAATGAAAGTGAATGCAAAATGATCTAATTCTTGTCTCTAATCTCCTTAATTTGAGACCAACTCTTCCAATTTGAAGAAAAATGGACGGCTAGGATTTAGCCATCATGGACAAGATGGAGGGTTGTGGTGAGTTGAGGACTCACAAGTCCTCACATCTTGCCATGTGGAGTGTGAGGTGTGAAAAGGATAAATGATGTGGAAAAGGACATGTGAGGTGGAGGTACTTGCAAGTACCTTAGGATTAGGAAAGGATTTCCTCAAAAAGGAATTCCTTGTCCCCACATGGGGTTGATTGTGACAAGTGAGGAATTTAAGAAAGTCCTCTCTTGTCACCATGGGGATGAGAGAAGTTGTTGGAGAAATAAATGTGAATTTTAAATTCACATGATTGGAAGTACCCTATGGATAAGACAAGGTCTTCCTAAAGAAGGTCCTTGTCCCATGTGACTGATGTGACCTATGCATGGGATAAATAAATGGAATTTAAAATTCCATTGTAAAGGACATGGGGATTGTAAATGGAATTAAAAATTCCATTAAGGGTGTTGGAAGAATAAAATGGGATTAAAAATTCTATTGGAATGTAGAAAGAGATGACTAAAGGATTGATTAGACTAGCTAATGAAGGATTAGAATAGAGTTAGGTGGCTAATGATGATTATGAGCCAACTTGCAAAAATTGGAGGAGGTGACACATCCTAATCATGGATTAGGGATGTGTCACATCCCTAATGATGGGATTAGGAGATGAATTAGGATTAAGTGTGGATGAGACATAAAGAGAATTAAATAAGTGGGTTATTTATTTAATTCCTTGGAAGAAAGGGATAAAGGGGTATTCATATAAAGATGGTAGGTGTATTCATATTTCCAGGGGTATTCCCCTTTATTTTTGAGTGTGTTTCAACTAGCATCACATCTTCTTTGTGTTGTTCCTTGCCCTTTGTCTCCTCTTCTGGTTTTTCCACACTCCCCCTCATAACACATTGCTTTTTCAACCGACCTAAATGCCTAGGTATAGCAAATGTTTCTTTCTATGTTTCCTTTTTCTTCTACACCTTTGAAGGTGTAGAAGAGCTACCCCCCTTTTTCTTAAGTTTTTGTGTCTTAGAGGTGGATGGAGTCTTCTTTGCTACAAGTTGCCTAGATGCTGTAAGAGATGATTTCTGCTCATTATCCTCCTCAAACTCATCTTAGCTATGGGTAGGTGAGGCCATAGGTGAAATAGGAGAACTTCCTCTTGTAGGTGCAGCTTGTGGTTCTAGGATTTTATGTACTATAGGTTCCTCAAATAGACTGTTAATATCTTGACAACCCATAAAGTCTTCCTAGGATATCTGGGGATATTGAATTTTCAAGATCTCTTTTGCTAATAGGACTATCAAACAATGATGTGATAAATTTGTATCACTTTATTTCCTCTAGTATTTAGATGCCATCATTTTTAGCATATTGTAGAGGAAATTGGGTACATTTACTACTCTATGATGGAAAAGATGACTAAGTAATTTGAAAAGTACAGTGTATAGAAGATTATGTCTACCATCACAATTAAGGTATCTAATAACATAGGAAGCACAATTGGCCCAAATCCATGGAAGAGAAAGTCTTTTTGTACCTTGGGAAGACAAATCCAAATTTTCTCCTCGCTCAAAGAATTCTTCTCTTACAACCACATCTGCTTGAATTAGAAACTTTGCTCTAGTCCTACGCAAACCAAATACTTGTGATATTTTTCCTTTAGATTCATCTATTGAAAACCCTTTTACCATTGATTCATCATGCTCCAATGTGGCTACAAATCTCCTTGTTATGTCATTGTCAAATTTTGTCAACTTTAAAAATTAACCCAGCCAACCAACTCTTGTGAAGATAGGCAATACCATTGCATCTTCTAATATCTACTTGTGTGTCAATGAATATCTCCTAATAACTTCACCTCCCAGTGGTGAACCTCTTTACCTTTGCTCAATGTTCTAACCTTAGAAATTCAACTCAATTTTTACTTCACCACCCTCAAACCCTTCTCTTAATATGTTATTTTCTTATGCATTCTCACTTCAACTATACTATAACTGCAACTTCCCTTCTCCTTTGTATGAGCTTAAAATGGGTTTTGGGTTCGACTTAGCTCAAAATCACAGATTTTAGGAAATTGACAATTGAATTACCAGTTAAAGGTAGATACAATTTATGACAAAAAGGGTTTGCATGTCATGTATGTTTGTTTGCATTTGGTTTTAGGTGGAAAAATAAGGGAAAAGATGGTTGATATTGTATCCTCCCCCAACTTAAGGTTTGAAGTGACCTCACTTCAACTCATGAAAGGTGAAGGTGTGATTATGGAGTATGGGAAAAATGTAATGAATATATCACATGCTTAATTTAATATGGAAATACATAATAAAAGCATTAAAAATTCCATGATAATTATGGTAATGTACTTTACGTACCTATTGGATTTGATCAATTGAACATCGCATGTGTGAGCTAATTAAAATGTACTTGCAGGATGATTTGTTGTGATAAGGAATAGTTACAGGTGAATGAATGATAAAGTGGCAGGTGTAATGAAATGAAATGAAATGAAACAAATAGATAATGGCTATTGATGTGACAATTCAAATGCTTAAATTATGAATTGGCAACATGAAATAATATTAGCATGTTGTGTGTACTTATTATGATTAGAATTATGCTACATGTGTGAGGAAAATGAGGTGAAAAAGGTGTGAACTACAACTAATGTGGTGCCAATTTTTGAAATTTCTTGCTTAGAAAGTGCTACAGGTACCTTTGATATCAAGTCTCGTTTGAATTATGATAGCTTTTGTGCTACAGGTCCCTTCTGCAACAGGGCCCTTCTTGAATGGCGATTTCTATATATATAAGACAGGTCCTGGAAAAAAGTATTTACATTATTTCAACTGTGTTGTGTGTGAATGTGAGGTGGAATAATAAATTATATTTGAATGATCTCAAGGATTGAGTTGTGTAGATCAATCACTGAGTCACCTAAAGAACTTGGTACATTTTTTGTTGATGTGTCATCATTATGTGTTTACAAACCTGTATTTGGATCGCTAAGAGGACCATACTGTTGAATGAGAGAAAGAATGAAATCTTCCTTCTGTACTGGTTTCTTATAAAGTTTCAACTTGTGGCCATTAACCAGGAGAGAGAACCTTATTGCATGTATGGTATGCAACTTTACTGATCCATTAGGAAAGACTTGACTGATCTCATAAGGTCCCAACCACCTAGACTGGAGTTTCCCTTTAAAATCCATGTACCTTGAATTATACAATAAGGCCCAATCTCCTACATTAAATTCCTTTATTATAATAATTGGTCATGCCACTTTGTCCTCTACTTTTTTACTATCTTGGTGTGATGGATTGCCTCCATCCTGATTTCATCTATCACATTTAAGTGGTGTAACCTCTCCTTTTGAGCTACTGTGAGATCCATGTCAAACTCTACTGCTCTTCTCAATGTCTTATACTCAAATTCTATTGGAAGAACCATTATTTTACCATACACTAGCTCATAGGGTGTGAAACTAGTTATTGTTTTGCATGTTGTTATGCATGCCCATACTACTTCTAATAATCTAGTAACCTAATATTTTATGTTTGATTACACTATCTTAGTTAAAATACTCTCAATTTATTTTTTGGTAACCTCCACCTGACCATTGGCCTGAGGGTGATAAGGTGTTGAATTTTTATATTTGATTGCATATTCGTCAACTAATTTGGTAATGAGGTCTAAAGTAAATTGTGGATCCTAATCAATCACTATTTCTCTAGGTACTCCATACCTAGTAAAAATGTCCTCATACAGGGATTTAGCCACAATGCCATCTCTAGCTAATTGTAATTTCTTCACTTCTACCCACTTAGTCAGATAATCAGTGCAAACCAAAATATATTATTTGTTGTTAGAAGTACGTGAAATTGGTCTAATGAAGTCTAAACCCCATTTGTCAAAGGGATCTAGTATTAGCTATGGCTGTAACGACATCTTATCGCTCCTTGTTGGCTTACCCATTCTTTGGCATCTATCATAGCTTGTTGTATATTTGATAGAATATTTGTGTAATGTTGGTCAATAGTAACTAGTTGTGAGGATTTTGAATGCTATCCTTTTTACTACAAAGTGACCCCCACATGGTTCATCATGGAAATTCTTCATGATATCAAATATTTCATCTTCCCTTATGCACCTTCTCATGATATTATCTTAGCTAGTGTAGAAGAGGTAACCAAATATCCAAGAATGTGGAAAACACATATGTAGCAATTGTCTCTTTTACCTTGGAGAAAAGTGTGGTGGAATCTACCATGTTACCAAATAGTTTGCAATGTCAGCATACCAGGGTATATGTATATTAAGAGAAAGCAAGTTCTCATCTAGAAAGGAGTCATCCACTACCCCTTTTGCTAATTGTGTTGGCAACCTTGATAGAAAGTTTGCTACTACATTAGCCTTAACAGACTTGTCCACTATTGTAATATCAAACTTTTATATAAGTAGTAGCCATATAACTAGTATACCCCCTACTATAGGATTGTTCATTAAATATCTAATAGTTGTATGGTTTGTGTGAAGAAAAAACTACATAACTAGTAATGTAACGTCTGAATTTATTGATTGCATACAATACTACTAGCATTTCCTTATCTGTAGGAATATAATTTAGCTTTGCTCCCTGAAAATTCTTGCTAATATAGTAAATAACATATTCTTTGTTACCTTCTTTCTAACCAAAAACTGCTCCAATAGAAAAATCTGAAGCATCAGTGTGTATATGGAAGGGTAAGGTCCAAATTGGCCCCCTCAAAACAGGTGCTTGTGTTAAGGATTTCTTGAGTTCTTCAAAATAATGTTGGCACTCTGATTTCCAATGCAACTCTATGTATTTAGTCAACAAAAAAACAATGGTGCAACAATCTTAATGAAGTCTTTAATGAACCTCCTATAATAGCCTACATGGCCAAGGAAGCTTCTAACATCTCTTTGCCTTTTTGGAATAGGTAATGTAGAAATTATCTCTATTTTATGTGGATCAACTTGGATCCCTACACCAGATATGAAATACCCTAAAATAATTCTCCAAGTCATCATCATAAAGAATTTCTCATTACTGAGGGACAAATTGTGTTCTTTACATATCTTGAAAACCTTTTCTAGATTATTAAGGGCTTCCTCATAAGTTTCTTCATATGTGGTGAAGTCATCCATATATATCTCCATACAGTCATGAGCATAATCAGAAAATATGTTGAGGGCTGCCCTCTAAAAAGTAGTCAAGGCATTGCATAAACCAAAGGGTAGAATAGAGTAAGCATAGGTACCCCAAGGACATGTAAATGTTGTTTTATCCTGATCTTCTGGAGCAATTTTTATCTGATTGTAACCACTAAAACCATCTACGAATGAGAAGTACTTCTTCCTTGCTAAAGAGTCAAGCACTTGATATATAAAGGGAAATGGAAAGTGGTCCTTCCTATTGGTTGTGTTTAGTTCCCTATAATCCACACATACCCTCCATTTTCCACATTTCTTGGGAACAATGACTAAAGGTGATACCCATTCAATATCAGATATAGGATGAATGAAGCCTACATCAAGGAGTTTTTGAAGTTTAATTTTAACTATTTCTCTCAAGGTAGGGTTCATTCGTCTTTGAGGTTGTCTAATGGGCCTACAAACATCATTTATATAGATCCTATGCATACATAAGTCAAAATATATACCCTTCATATCATGGTAGTCCCATGCATAGGCTACTATGTGTGCTTGCAACACAGTAGTTAGGGAAATTTGTTGTTATTTAGTCAATGTATTGTTTATATTCAACATTCTTCCTGGCATGAATTCTAGTTCTTTGGATGATTCTTGCACAAGTAAGAGGTCAAGGCTAGGAATTATTGGTAAACATTGTTGTGGCAATAAGGAATGGAAGATCTAATATATTTATTTTGAAGAGTTGGCATGTATAATGCTCTACAAAGGATTTTGTAAGAATGAGAAACAATCTTGTTGTTGTAGGCTCCTATCGTAGTCATTCTGTATTATATGAGCAAACAAATCATCTTCATCTTGATCATCCAATAAAGGGTTGTGTTCTATTGTCATTAGAGTTTGTAGGGAATAGTGGTCTTCCTCATCTAAAGTAGGCCAAATGGTTTGCTCAAGATCAACATGAGGTTGAGCTGGAGGATAGAGGACCAATTTATTGGTCACAATCCCATTAGATATTATCATATTCTCATACCTACAACCTATGAAAGCATCAGTTGTAGCTAACCACGGTCTACCTAGAATGAGTGGATATCCTGCAAGGTTGACCTTTGGAAGCAATAATATGAAGTCTACAGGGTATTCCCAAGAATCTAATTTAATAACTAAATATTCAATGATTCCTTTAGGCTATACCGTTAACCTACCAATCAATTGTAGAACAATTGGTGTAGGTTTAAGTTTGGCTAATTGAAGTAATTGCATTGTTTCTTTAGTCATGACATTTATTGTTGCCCCTAAGTCTATCAAGGTGTTTTTTATTAGGGTCCTATTAATCTTAAAATCTACTACCAGACTACTAGGGTTTGTATATTTAGGGATAATTATGTTCCCTAGCATGATATCAACAAGGTTTACCAGGACATGAACTATCTGAGGGTCCTTCCTTTTTCTTCTTGGTTTCTTAAGACATAGGTCCCTGACCGCTTTGGAATAGATTGGAATATCCTTAATAGCTTGGATGAGAGGTATCTTGATATTGACATCTTTAAGTTGACCTAGTAAGTATGTCTCAGCTTGAGTGTGATTTTTTTTAATGGCTAAGCATTTAGGGAAAGGAATCTTTGGACTTGAGGTAGTCTGGTGTACCTTATTTGACTTTGGTTCTAGAGGTTATTTGTCTGAAGTTTCAACTACAAGTTCCTCATCCTCCATCTTAGTGATTTGAGAAGATAAAGGTACAACTAGTTTTTTCCTAACCAGAGGTGGACATCACTCACCTCTACCCCATAGGTGGGGTATTGCATATCCTCGTTAGTATAAGACTGTTGGAAAGACTTTTTGTTAGGAGTAGGTGCATGTTGGGAAGGTAACTATGGTGCTCTTGGTGGCCGAGATGTAGGATTTGATGGATTAGGCATAATGGCTTATTGTTGTGGATGAGGAGGAAGCATAAGCTACTAATAATTCATGCTTTATTTTTGCCACTACTGACCATTTTGCCATTGTGGCTACCACTAGTTTTGTTGTGTTGGCCATTGAGGATTGTAATTAGAACCTTGGAAATTTTGTTGTGACCAAGGATTTAGTTGTTGTTGGTTCTAATTTTGTTGAGGTTATTTCCATTGTGGAGGGTTTTTCCATTGGTTATTTGGCTAGGGCTGAGGATTCCAAGCAAAAAAAAATTGATTTCCAATTGGAAAAGAGGAATTGAAATTAAGAGGGTCTTGCGGCAGTATTCAGTGAGCATCTCTTCAACTTCCTCTTGTTTCTTCTTTATATGGAGAGTGTCCAACTGAGTGGCAATATGAATGATAATTTCCTCCTTCATGTTGGACAACAAATTACTTAGCTCTATCTTTGAAACTCTAGTGGATGATTTGCCAATGGTGGATGTCCTCTCTTGATGAGGGAAACACCACCCAAACCCCACACAAAACACAATAACAAATAACAACACATAAAATGCAAGATAGAAAACAACCCACTTTCAATTATTTTTCAAAAATGAAATTACAGATTCAGAAATTATAGGGCCATAGCCTCATGGGCTTGATTCACTACATCCAAATCAACTTTGGAAATAAAATCTATTACTCGGAGCCATAATCTACACTAATGGAGCCACCTTCTAAAACCTCCACTTAACCCTTTTATTTTACCCATTAACCCCCCTAGAATGTTCTATAAAGTGTAACTTTCCCTTTTTTTTGGCATGAAAAGTCCTTCCATTTGATTTCTTTCCTAGGAAGATATTTTAATTAAATTCACTTTTTAGTGGGATAGCTTCTCGGGGCCATAACTTTTGATCTGAGCATTTGATTTGATATTATAATACATCGTTTGAAAGCTCTCAAAGAGATCTACAATGCCAAAATGATCAAAGATCATTTCATCCACTATTTGATTTTTTGTGGGGCTTCTAAGGTTCTCAAATTTAAATTTGAAGCTACATTGGAGAGATTTGTCGGGACGAAAACTTTAATATCTCCCAAACCATACAGGGTATTGAGATGATTCTTTTATCATCGGAAATATTTTTTAGTTCCACTCTTTGGGGAAAATTTTCAGGTCTATATAAGCCTATTTAGGCCGACTTACTAAAAATAGTAAATGATCATTTTTCACCTTTTTTGACTTATAATTGTCTTACAAACCTTAAGTGCCATCATGGGACTCAAAACAACTAAAGAAAAAATAAGGAAAAACATTTTCTTGGGTGATGCAAGATTTCCCTACACCATTGGATGCTCCTGCATCAGACACCCAAGGTAATTTGAGAAGTGACCTTGTCACTTCATTGGTGTTGGAGGAAAACCAGGATGGTCAACCTCTACCTTTAACAACCATGATGAATCTTCAATAGGTCTTCCTTTCCATTTAACCATATATTCTTCATACTACCCATTTCTTGTAATTCTACCCACACAGTTATCCAAGATTTCTTCTATCTCTTCCTTCTTTGAAGTAGGTGTTGGAATTTTCCACTGTTCTTTTATTGACCCATCCTCTATATGACCTTCATGATACTTTGTCAAATCAATAATGTTGAACACAAGAGAAATGTTTATTCCACTAGGTAAATCTACCTCATAAGCATTTCTTGAATCAAGGTTCTTCAAGATCTTTCACGGACCAAATTTCTTCATTTTCAACTTGTTATACATTCCCATTGAGAACCTTTCTTTCCTCAGGTGAACCATGACTTCATCACCAACCTGAAATTCCATAAATCTCCTCTTTTGATCAGCCTTAGCTTTGTACTAAGAATTCATCTTATTGATGTGATTTCTTACCTCTTCATGCAAGTTATTTAGGTGTTCTACAAAATCTTCAGCCTTAACACTACTCTTTTATCCTTTATCCATCTTCCTCAACTCATATTAGACCATTCCCATATACAATTTGGAATAGGGATTTACTAGTACTCTTGTTGATATAATTTTTGTAAGAAAATTCTTCCTATGGTATAACCAAATCCCATCCCTCGGGCTTATCTCCCATTAAGTATCTTAGCAGGTTACCCAAACTCCCATTCACCACCTCCATTTGTCCACTAGTCTGTGGATAGTGTGCAAAATTGAACTTCAAATCTTTCTTCAACTTCTTCCATAATGTCCTCTAGAAATAACCAACAAATTTGGTATCTCTATCTAAAACTATACTCTTTGTTAGAACATGTAGTCTCACCACCTCTTTGAAAAACAAGTTTGCAATATGAATAACATCACCAGTCTTATGAAATAGAATGAAATGTGCCATCTTTGAAAATCTATCCACCACCACAAATACGGAATCATGCCCTCTCTATGTCCTTGGAAAGCTAAGAAAAGAATCCATGCTAATGTCCTCCCATGGCCTCTCAGGTATAGGTAATGGTTGATACAATCTAGTATTCTGACTTGTTCCTTTCACCATCTGACATACTCTACAATTTTGTACAAAATTCCTTGCATATTGTTGCAACTATGGCCAGTAATAATTCTCACTAACAAGAGCAATGGTCTTATCTCGAACAAAAAGTCCAACCAATCCTCCACTATCCTTCTCCTTGGTTAGATTCTCTCTCATTGAACTCCTTGGAATGCACAATTGGCTTCCCCTAAACAACATCCCATCTTGGATTAATAAATCCAACCATCTTGTCTTATCCAATGTAACAAGTTGCAAACAAGGCTTCCAAGCTTCTACAAAGTCTAGATCTTCAGGATACAAACTCTAGAGTTCATTGAACCAAAAAACCTCTCTATTCATTTCTATCAACAAATTTTTCCTGATGCTCAAGGCATATGCAACTCTGTTTGACCTTCCCTCCTATGCTTAAAAAAAGAGTATAACTCTACAAAAAATCAACCTATTTTAAGTGCCTTTTATTTAACTTTCCTCGACTATTAATATATTGCAAAGCCTAATGATCAGTATATAATTTTTTTTCTTTTGGCTACAAATGGTGTCTCCATTTCTTTAAAGCTTGAACTATAGAATAAAACTCCTGATTATAGATAAAATATTTCTTCTCAGCGTCATTCAACTTCTCACTAAAATAGGCAATAGGCTTACCTTCTTGACTCAAAACAACTCCTATAACACTACCACTAGCATCACAATCTACCTGAAATGCCTTATTGAAATCCAAAAGTGCCAAAACAGGTTGATCTATGAATTTTTTCTTCAACATATCAAAACTCTTTATTTCTTCTATAGCCCATTTAAAATATTTTCTATCCCCTCTCATTGCTTCAGTTAGAGGTGCACAAATACTACTAAAATTCTTAATAAACTTTCTATAAAAACTAGATAGACGATGAAATGATCTTACCTCTGTAACATTCCTCTTGGTAGGCCATTCAATGATAGCTCTCACCTTCTCTGGATCCATTTTAAGACCCTTTGTTGAGACAAAAATTCCAAGATACACCAACTCTCTCTTCACAAAGCTACATTTATTCAAATTAATCAACAACTTATCCTCCCTTGGATTCTCAAAAACTCTTTGGATATGCATCAGGTGCTCCTCCATTGTCTTATTGAAAATTAAAATATCATCCAAATAAACAATAACAATTTTTCCTAAAAAATTATTTCAATACCTCATTCATGAGCCGTATAAATGTGCTCAATGCATTGATTATACTAAAAGGCATGACTAAACACTCATACAATCCCTCAATTTTGAAGGTTGTCTTCCATTCATCTCCTTCTCTAATCCAGATCTAGTTATATCCACTCTTCAAATCTATCCTCCACCTCAGGATCTTCCACATCCTCATACTCAAAGTACTCATCCATATCGTTGATGCAATCAAACAACTCTTCTAGGTTAAGGTTTCCAAAAAATCTAGAAACATTGATCTTTGGCCTTTTCCCAATCTAAGAGACGGTCTTAAATAATTTGACTTGCTCTAGATCTATTGCATATTGTTCTTCAATCTATTCCTCATTTTTAGCTTCATCTTCACTTTCATCTCCTCTTCTTGGCTCAAACCCTCAATGAAAATCCTCTTGCAGTGCTTGAACTTGTTTCTACAGGGCTCTAAAACCCTCTTATGGTACAATAACATTTCTTCCACCACCATGGTTTCTTCGCAGAGGCATTTTGATCACTTTTCTCATAAACCCACAACCACAAGTCTTGGTGCAAACTGCATCACGTTAAGTGATTTGTTTACACACTCAAAAAAACCTACTCTGATACCATTTGATGAGGGAAACACCGCCCAAACCCCACACAAAACACAATAACAAATAATAATATAAAAATGCAAGATATAAAACAACCCACTTTCAATTATTTTCCAAAAATGAAATTACAAATTCAAAAATTACAGGGCTACAACCTCATGGACTTGATTCATTACATCCAAATCAACTATGAAAGTTAAATCTATTATTCAGAGCCAGAATCTGGACTAATGGATCCACTTTCTACAACCTCCACTTAACCCTTTTATTTTACCCAATAATCCCCCTAGAATGTTCTATAAAGTGCAACTTCCCCTTTTGTTTTGGTGCCAAAAATCCCGCCGTTTGATTTCTTGCCTAGGAAGATATTTTAATGAAATTTACTTTTTAGTGGGGCAGCTTTTCAGGGCCATAAATTTTGATCCGGGTGTCCAATTTTATATTATAATATATCATTAGAAAGCTCTTGAGGAGATCTACAATGTTGAAACCATCAAAGATCATTTCGTCCACTTTTCAAGATTTTTCGGGGCTTCTAAGGTTTTCAAATTTGAATTGGAAGTTGCATTGGAGAGATTTCTCAAGATGGAAACTTTAATATCTCTCAAACCGTACAAGGTATTTATATGATTCTTCCACCACCAAAAATATTTTTCATTTTTATTCCTTGGGGTAAATTTTCAAGTCCATACGAGATCGTTTAGGCTAACTTACTAAAAATAGTAAGTGACCATTTTTTCACATTTTTTGACTTTTGTCTTACACCCCTTAAGTGGCATCATGGGACTCAAAAAAACTAAATAAAAAATAAGGAAAACCATTTTTTGGGTGATACAAGATTGCCCTACACCACTGGATGCTTCTGCATCATCTCTCCTCTTGGCCTCTTAGTGAAGGTCTTGGAGTAATTTCTATAGATCTTGTAGATTTCTTCAAATGATATTTGAGAGATATCCCCTTGCCCAATAAGATTGAGGGCATCCATGCAGTCCTCATTGACTCCCCTAAAAAATAATAACTTGAGGGATCCTTTAGATAGCTTGTTGTGCGAGTTTTTCTTCAAAGCAAATGGAATCTCTCAACATAGTCCTCTAATGGATCATCCTCCTTCTATGACATTTTGAAAATGTCATCTCCCCTCCTATCAAGTCCTCTACAATAGTCCTGGTAATTTTCCTAGAACATTATTTTCATGGTATCCTAATCTGCAATAACATCCTTGCCTAATCTGATAAACCATCTCAGGGCTACATCTTTTAGAGTGGCAAGGAAGAGCTTGATCCTATGAAAACTAGAGGTATAGTTATAGCTCCTACATAGGACACCAAATTCAAACAGAAATGTGTATAGATCTTCAGTCACCAACCCATAAAATATTGGTAATGCTGAAGGAGGGATATTCCTCAACACAGTAGCCCTTTCTTGGTGGGTGATTGGAAACTCAAAGGTCACATCTTCTAGATCATCTCCATGTGCATCATCCATGGTTCAGTATGTCACTTTAGTTGGTGTGTTAGATGTTGGTGAAAGAGGAGTTTCTCCTTTAGTATTGCCCTCGCTCTGCCCTCGCTTTGAGTATTGGAATCACCAATATTTTCTATGGTTGCTTGGCATGTAGAGGGGAGGAATCTACCCAAAGAGTCTCTCTGCCTCCACATATAATAAATATGGATTTGTATAGTAACGATCTTGCATAATGTTAGTAGAACTTTCTGGTACGTTGAAGAGGATTAAATCTAACAATCCTAATGTTGAAAATAAAGTGTAAACTATAAAGCTTGGAAAAACAAGTCTATGAAGGTAGCACCATCCTCAAAATGACACCAAAAATGTAGATTCTAAACTAGTGTCTTGTAAAATTGGTAGAAACCACACAATTCATAAGAATGACTACTCGAACAATCTACTCAAAATTGCACAAACTTCATTAAATTGTCAACTTGGGCTTGTAAACTTGTGATGGTGCTACACTATGTGTTCCTTCAAGGACTTGAGGTTACCTAGGTTATCCTATTAAAGGTATTATACTTGCTATAAAATCAAATAAACACATAACAATGAAAGAAGTAAACTGGTGATAATGGCTACGGGTGCCTACAACATAATTTGTAACTGAACTGTTGTTAATAGATAATTACTGAAACTAACTCAAAACTAATGACTAAACCTAATATATCTTTCGACGTACTACAATTCAATTGAATTCATTCATGCATATGGAAAATCATTGTTGACAATCACAATATAAGAATCTATTATAACTTAAATGTAATTTATAAAGTAATGACTAACAAAAATAACTGATAAACAAAAGTAAAACAAATATAAATATAGTGAAGAACAGTTACTTTGAGTGGCCTACTTAAGTGGTCATCTTCGCTTAACTAAAAACAAATATAAATCTTCAGATTCTACACATCCATATAAACTTGAACTTCATTCATTATGCATTCCAAAATAACACATAAAATCTCTCTCAAATACTGTATTCAAGAAAACTATTTTTGAGAAATCAACATGTCTATAGATTACAACTGAAAAAATAAGAAGTAACTAATAAAAAAATCCACTAGGACTCAACCACTGGCTATACATAGGTATAGGGGAGTTTATTCTAAACACAACTCTTTACTGAAATCATTAACTACAATTTTTTTTATATATCAGAGTATGTAATTAAGATTATATTATTCAAACTGCAGCTGAAAAGAAATAAGAGTTCAAATGGGATTAAAATTGAAAAACATATTTTCATGTGGAACAAATAATAAATTATCCAGAATCCTATTAATAAACAAATTCTTCTTCTTCGGTGCCTTATTAACTATCATAATGATGCATGACTAACTCCATCAAATATCTCCACACAGTAGTTATTACATTCAACTTGTTCTAGCAATTCCCTTGTTTTGTTGTCCAAGACCTCCTTTTGCTATGGGCTACAAATTTCAGTTGTTGCGAGATGCAAGAGGTTAATCAACAAAACATATACACAAAGCTAACTACCATGATTAAACACAAAATTCCAATCACATTTCATACATATCCACATATAAATCATGCAATGCTACTATATCATAACTATATTTCCATAACTCTAATTTAGGTCCAAGGTTGTATAATAAGCATAAAATGATAGCATAGCATAGGAATATGTCTGATAATGTCTATTAAACATGCATAAAAACATCAAGAAATAGACTAATAAATGGAATCATCAACTAACTACAGTTGGCAAACTTCAGCTCATCAAATCTGTCTTATACATATTCCATATCTACCTCCTCACCCTCCTTGAGCTTCCTAGTATCTTAGGGGAAACATATGTTATATTTATTCTTCAACAATGTAGTGGTCACCAAATATACTTGGAAATTTAAAAAAACATTAAATGAACTTGTAGTATTAAACCCTAATCATAAAACTGTTGAAACCTCTTTGCCAATTTGGAAAATAGTATGATTTTTCATTGACACCATGAAAAACAAAACTCTTCACCCTTAAATAAATAGTACATCTTAGAATTATCAATTGAACATTGGTACAACTACCAATAACATATGGTTGTATTAATACACTCAAACCCACATCCCTATATTCAACTTATAGTTGCAAAAAAATTGAAATGGCTCAAACTCCTGCATCACCTTTGAAAAATTTGACTAGGATTGTTGGAAATAAATCTAATGGATATAACCAAAAAGGTGTTACATTTAAACCTTTAAAAGAAAGATAAGCACAAACATTTTAATGACTATTGAGCAGAACAAGCAAGTATAAACATTGAACAAACATTTTAATTATTATTGAGTAGAAAAAGCAAGCGCAAAGAAAATTATATGAATGTTAGAAAGGAACTAGAAAATTATAAAATCAAATTTGTCAAGCATCAACCTGCCTACCAATTCCATTTTGTAGGGAAATCATGTTACATTTCTTATAGGAGATACTCCAAGAATGAGATTGCAACGTGAGGCCAATTAGACATGGAAACTGTTATTAATTTGGATCGAGATAAATTTCACTCTATATAAGGGAAGGCTTCCCCAATATGTTAAAGTATTGAAAATATCTTTATAAAAATAAGAGCAAGTAATCCCAATAAGTTATCATTGGGTCACAAAAACTTGATATAACAAGGCGACTCTTGTGGTTTAACAAATAGGCTTAGAAATTTTAACAATGTTAAATTAACTTGTAGTATTAAACCCTAATCATAAAATTATTGTAAACCCTAATGAAAAAAATCCTTTATTATTAGATTAACAATTATAAACCCTAAACAATAATACAAATGAAGAATTAAACCGTAAAAATAACCCCATTTTCAAATAATAAACATTTGAAACTCCATTTCTAATTTCTATGAAAGTAATAAATTTACAATCTTATCGACCAATAATAAACCTTTCAAATCCCATTTCCATAACACATTAAAATAATTGTAAATGTAAATCAATAACTAGAATGGTAAGTCATGGTGGTGCCCAAACATAATATTATAAATCCCTATAAAAATCAATGTGTTTATGAACACAAATTATGGTAGTGTTCATAAACACCCTAACACACTTCAACTTTAAGGTAGATAACATCGAATAACATACATCAAAGAAGCACCCATAAAACAATAGAACCTTCAAGGAATTGTAAACCACAAAAATCATAGAAACAATCACACTAAAGAAGCATCCACAAAACAATAGAACCTTCAAGGTACTTTTAAGCATATAAACCATAAAAAATATCATTAAAGAAACAACCAAAACATAATAGAACCTTCAAGTTATGGAATAAAGATCAGAGGAAAACAAATATGAAAAAAATCATAAATAAAAGAAGCAACCACAATAAACAAACATATGTTGTTTCCTTGGTGAGGTAATAAAAGCTCACTTGGGTCGAAAACCACTTGGTGAGGTCCCAATGAACCCAACAACAACAACCGATCTAATCTTGTATGAAAAGCTTGAAAAATATTAAAGGATGAAGCATTCAAAAAGACATTGAAAAGTTATAGTATAAAATAATACGAGACCATTGAACGAAAAAGATAATAGTGGATGCATTTACCTTAGTGGAGATAATCCTTGTGGAGTCATCAAATAACCAACAACTAAACATTATTGAGCATTGCAAGAAACAAATAGTGGAGCTAAACATGTATTGGTGCCTATCCTATCGAACAGTTGAGAAGATGTGTGTAGGAAATAGGATGTGGGTGAGCAGGATGTGTGAGGTAGTGAAGCATGCAATGGATAAATGCATTGAAATTGTGTGCCATCAGAGTTGAGTAAATGGGAGGGAGACATAGTTATGTGGTTGGTCGAAAGGGAAAGAAGATGTAGTGTGCAATAAATATGAGGAAGTGGATGTTGTAGGTGGCAAATTGTTTCCTCACCACAAAGATTGGGATCCAATACCAACAATGTGCCACACAATATTTGGGGTGTACCTAGCCTAGGATTGGTAAACCATCCAAATGGGAAAATATTGAACACACTAGACCAATTAGATGTGAACACGTGACACATTGCATCCACATAGACAAACTTATTATTTTTATTTGATCATCAAATTTATGATGTGATGGTGTAGTTTTTTAATTTTTTGGTCCAAATGGACCCCCAAAGGTAGCCCACTCCCCTATGGGCCCCTCTCCCCTAGTCCTTAACTGAGCCATCAATATTTTCATCTTCCACTTAATTTCTACTCACATATAGACTTGTTTTCATCTTCCACTTATTTTCATCTTAGACTTAATTTATCTAACAAAAAAGTACATGTTTCAATTAACAAAATTTTAAATGAACTAAAATTTTGAATTTAAGGCTCCCTATGATTAAATGTTTTTGGATTATTTCTATTTGTCTCCATTTTTTATTTGACATATATTTTCCCCAAAATTCATTCCCATAAAGGACTACTAGTGTGACAAGCAAGTCAAATAAGATAAATCTACATTCCTAATTTTATAGTGGGTATAAATCCTTCCACCCCCTTGAATGACAACAAGTACATATTTAAATATTTTTATTGATCAATGCATATTTATGTATTTTGGGCAAAGTTATTCTAGTAAGCTTTTTTATATACCTACATGATTATCAATCATTTTACTAGTATCTTAGGTTAATGTAAATTGTTCAGCAAAAGACTATTGAATAATCATAGGTATGTATATAAATAGTTTTATTGGTCAGCGTATACTTAAGTATTTTTAAAAATAATTTCATTATGATAATGATATTTATATGCATGTGCGTTTATCGGTCATTCTGTAATACCTTTAAGTTCTCTTACTAGTTTTTAAGAATATAATAGGACCAAAAATTTAAAAAATATTCAATAGTTATATTAAAAACAAGTGACTTTAAATGAATTATAATTTATTAGTATAAATAATTAGTTGAAAATAAACCCAACATAGATACAATAATGTACATGAAAATATCACTTTCCCTTGGTGCTACCTAGGTTAATTGATATAATGTATTCAATAATCAACAATTAACATAAAAAGTAATACTAAGTGTTAGCGAATGAATTAGTCCTTATTATAATATTAAAACAACAACTCTATGGCCCTAGATATAAGAACCGATATTGCTAACAGCTCTGGAAAGATCATAATTACATTTGTAATTTTCCTCTGAATTATTACCAAGGTATAAATCCCTCTCTAACTATTCCTATCTTTTAAGAATATACTTTTGACCAAAAAGCGGAGAAAGGAAAATCGACACTAATTCATAAATATGAAACTACTGCGATTGATCTAAAGAATCCATTAACGCCAAAGCTCAAATACTCAGACAATAATGGCCAGTAAATATATATAAAATAACTGATATGATCACAAATAAATGAATATAGCATAGAGAAATCATCCCACATAGAGAATAAGTCTACATAATCATTTTAGCAAATAGACTAGTTTGATAAACACTATATCCATAGCTCATAACTCAAAGATTTGAGCAATGGAGTACGATGGAGGAGGTGAGAATCAAAGCCTTTCCATGAGTTTAAAATCATCTGATGTAGATGGTGAGGATGGCTTGGATCCTGATGATGATGATGTTGTATCTTGGGTGTTGGTGGCTAGGCTATGAGTGTTTTCGCTGGTGTCTGATGGGGCCTGTGTGGAGAGTGTTTGTTGTGTGGTTCTCTCTACTGGTGGTCGTTGTCTCTGGTGCAAAGGTAGAGGTTTCCATTCAATTTCTTCTCCCTCTACATTTTTGGTTGTGGTGTGTTGGGAGCGAATGTGTCTTATGAGGATCTGGCTCTTTCCAGGATGTGCCTTAGGGTTGTGGCCTACTTTGGACTCTGACCCATGTGTTAGAGGTGAGGTTGCACTTGTTGGTTTGGCCTTCACCTTGTTTCTTCTCTATGAGGTTTCCTCTTGCCTTTTTGGGATCATTTTTCTTTCATTTGTTCTGATGCTACCTTTTGGTTTCCATTTTTCTTGGTGCTCATTTGTTGCTGGCATTGGTTTTGTCATGCGTGTTTTTTGGGGTTCCCAATTGGTACTTTCTATGGAGCATTTGTGGTTGTGTCTTGTCTCTGGATGGAATGATAGAGTAGTGGTTGTGTCTCAAGTTCTGGCTTGCTCCATGTTTTTCCTCAACTTGGTTCCTCCTTTCCTTTCAAAGGGCCCTCTATTGTTGTTATCTTTGAGCTTTGATCTCTTGGTTTGTGCCCTAGGTGAGTTTGTCTCTCCTGTGGTGTTAGTGTTGGGCCTGGGTCTGCTGTTTGTTTTCTCTTGGTCCTAGTTTCTTGCTCTTTCTGGGGTATCCTTTTGCATACTGATGTCTGTGGAATTTAGTGGTTGTTGTCTCAAGTTTGTGCTTCTATTTGGAAGCTTTTTCTTTTGTTTCTTGTGGCTCCCCTATTAATTTTCAATGAAGTGTTTGGTTTGGGTCTATCCTTTTGATCTGAATGGGTTGATCCTTTTGATTTTCTTGTTTTCCAATGTTTTTACTCTTAGTGTGGTCCCTTTTCTTCTCTTTTTGGCCCATTTTCTTGAGTTGCCGATAGATTTCATGGTTCTCCTTGTTGTTGTTTGGGTGGTTCTCTTCCCTTTCCTTCAGTCCATGTCTTCTTTTGAGGCAAAGATTACTCCTGTTGAGGTGAAGTCCTCTCTTTTAGAGGTAGAGTTGGGCTATGGATTTTTGGAGGTTCTTTCCTTGTTGTTGGTCCCTGCTATTACAATACCTTTTGAGGTGGTGCACACTCCTATGGAGGTGGAGTTGTTATTTTTTATAGTTTGGCTACAATGATGGTAAGGTTTTTCATGGCATCTTCTCCTATAGAGGGGAGCCTACTCCTTTTGAGGTGGATTCTATTTTTTGCCCTTCATGTTTGGTGGTTATGCAAGATATCTTCTTCCCATTGGTATGGTTGGGTGGTCTCCTCTCCTGTTTTGGTGGGAAGGCGATTTTTGTTGTTCAAGCTTTCTTGGTTTTCCTGCCTGGTAGATCTAGGCTATGATGGTCTGAGCAATGGGTTAAAGGTCCCCATAAAAACCTAGTGTGTTGTGAGGGATTTTGATCCCTATAATCTGGATGTAATTGGGTTTCAGGTTCCCTTCTAAATTTTATTTGGGTTCAAGATCAATTTTAAAACTCAGTTGTGTTGGGTCTAAGGTTCTCATTAATTTTTTTCTTCTGATTTGTGCAATTTTGGGTAGTCATGTTGTTCATTTGGTGATCTGCTATTGGATTGTTGCTAGTTTTCTTTGATGTATTCTTGTGCATCTTGTTCTTCTTTGAGTGGGTTGTGAGTCCCTATCAAAAATTTCTAGTAAATTATTTCAGGTCCATTCAAAACTTGTTATAAATGGTTTCGAGTCCATTCAAAACCTATTTTCCCATATAATTAGAACTCAAAGATTTGAGCAATTTGAAATCATAACTTCACAAAAAGAGTATGTTCCTTTTCCCTTCAATTACATCACAGTGTATATCTCAAAAAAAAAAACCCCATAGAGTCATTTTTATTGAATTTTATATCCAAACCCCAATCTTGAATCTTGGTGGTTAAAATAACGACTATCAGATTGAACGATAGTTTCTTGCCAGCTAACATCCCACTTAAAGAAACTAATAAAATAAGAGAATTAATGATTAGGGGTAAACATAATTACACTCTCTTCAGTTTGATTAAATAGTTATTCAAATCATTTCTTATTCAAACACCTATCAAATGGCCAGTCGTACTTGCAAATGGTGTGATTCTCAGGGCTTGAATTAAAGGAAAAATACATGTCTTCATGATTCCATGCATGTGAGAACCCAGATGAAGAGACAAATTTAAAATTTTCATCAACATTTAATTTTTAATCCACATCATTGCCCCTTCATTCTCCTAGTCCCAACGAAATTTCTTGCTTAGATTTTATTCCTATTTTCTATAAATTCAGTGAGAAAGACTTTCATTTCCACATAGATTACATTCTAAAAAATGGTGAGTGTTGAGAGCAACGCTTCTTCGAGGAAAAAATTTATTGTGCTCGAGGATATAAAATGTAGTCTATTTCACAGGTTATTGATGGACCGGTTGAGAGAAGTATTCATGGCCTAGGATGATGTGGAAGAAGATGTACTACATAAGATCCTTGGGGAAAATTTCTTGAATCATTTGCATGTCCATAATGTAGAGCTCCTAGAACACTTCATATACATGGTAGTCCGCACTTCAGGGAAATGTGATTGGGGCATAAGGGCGGTAGAGCATCTGGTTCATCTTGAATATTTGATGAGGGTATGAGTTGCCATTGGAGGACTAAGCCAATTCCCCAGTTTTTTCCATATACGTTTCTACTGCAATCCAACATGAGGTTACAAAGGAGGTAGTAACTCGTCTTCGTGTAGCGTTGGCACAAAATAATATGGGGCTATTTGCCCGCTTTGTGTAGTCACATGAGAACCTATTTTTCGCATGCCCGAATTGAATGCTTGCAAGAGGTGGTGGAGGGAATACATGTACTTATGTTTGTCCTTTGTATTTAGAAGAAATGCATTGATAAATTTTTGTTTCAAAACATGAATGCCATTTTTTAATATCGAACATAATATATATTTGAATATAATATGAAGTTTTTTGTATATCAACATTGTGTCTTTTTTGTATCTGAGTATTTTTCCCTCTTTAATTTGTTATTGTGTTTGATAATGATATTTCTGTATGTTACTCTCCTGCACATTATGTTTTAATGGTTGCACTTTCTCAATCAAAATTTTTCTTGAATTGACATTGTTCAATAAGGAAAGTTCATAAAATCCTTTAAAATTTGTGGTGCTTACAAAACCCTATAATTTACCATTGTCACTTTCCTTTTTAATGAGATACTTATATAATCGTCAAAAGGAGAGGTTTGTAAAACCCTGTCGAAGACTGACAATAGTTTCCAAACCTATCAAAAATACCTATGACACATAGAATATTCCTTTTCATTCTTTATATTTCCTTCAATGGTAGACTTTTGAAAATTTATATAACCTTTGGTACGGGCCTACAACTTTAAAAATATTCAGACTTAGACGTTCCCACAAGGCTTTCAACATTTAGGAAAGTTACGATAACTTCACAAAAGACGGAAAAATGCACGAAACAAAGGATAAAGCCAAAGAGTTAATAAGGGACATCAACATAAGGAGTTGTAATAACCTTGGTAGCTTTCAATAAAGTTCATAAAAAATAAGGAAATACTGACAAAGCCTTAACTTAGGATAATTTTTAGATAAAAATGAGGGTTTGGAAGTAATGACCAAAATTGAAGTAACACTAAGTAATAGAATAAAAAATACTAATTTAAGAAATTAAATATGAATGAAATATGTACTTAGCTCTTAGTTTAAAGATGGATTATGAATGTTAATCACATATAGAACTAGTTCAATTCAATATTGAAAAATGATGAATTTAGAGTGAAATTATCCTCAAAATCTATAAGTTAAAACAAGCATCCAATCAAAACAATCATTTGAAAATTGAATGTTAAAGCATCCAATTTGTAAGTTTCAAATGTCAACAAAACAATAAAATTCAAATCAAGACATCTAAGCGATTTCTTGCCACTTTTTTCCATTGTGGTCACTTGTATGATTTTAAACCTATGTATCTATGAGTGAGAGAAGTTTAGGTTGAAGTTGATTTGAGTGAGTTGAAGTTTTTGTTGATATCTCCCATAGCCACCAAGGTTGTAAAACAAACTAATAATTTAGAGATAATCCAAGAGGAAAATAAAATTTTGGTAGAGAGGAAAATAAACTTTTGGTAGAGAGGAAAATAAAATTTTGGTAGCTATCAAAATTACTAGATTGTACAAAAATTTAAAATGAGAGATTGCTCATTTGGACACACTCCTTGATTTTTCCCAAAAAAATCTCAATTATCATTATAGAGAAGTTAAAATTTATAATATAATTATCACACATCAACTAAATATCATCACCATCCATTAGGCACTCCTTCCTTACATGAAGAGGGTAGTCCTTTGAATTCTTTGTGATTACATTTACTCTTGCTACATCCACCAATTGTCTAATCGATATGAGCAATGCATGTGTCAACCAATCATAAGTCACACACAATAGTGATGAGTCACATTTGGCAAGTATAGGATCAAGCATACATGGAATGCGGGATAATCATGATGTGAATGTGTGAGGACTGGTTGGTCTCTAGACAAAGGTTTTTAATGACAACTGTGAACACTAGACACATGCATCATATGTAAGCCATTTAAGGCTTTAGCCATCTTGTACAACCCATTACGTTTGTACAAGGATTTAAGCACATCATGGCATTCCTGCATAGATTTAAGCTACTTTCTTTCGATTTCACAAAATTTATATAGCCCGTTAGTAAATGTGCTTTTAGGTTTGCTTATGAGTTCTCCATCATGGGATGTGTCTCATAGGCAGGCCTTTATCTAATAAAGACAAGAAATGCTATTTCTCTTCACCCAAGATCACACAAATCAAGGGAGTGGATACATAGAAAATCCTTGGGGTGACTCAATTTTTTTGTAATATTAAAGTATTTCTCTTCACCTAATATTGCAAAAAGTGCAAGGGGAGTGGATAAACACTAAAAAAATATACACAATCATGGCAAGCAAAGAATATACTTATCATTTTAGTGCACCAAAATAGATGGTATGTTCATTTAATTGCACCAAAACTAAGTGTAAGTTTGTGTTGTTCAATTTTAAACCAACATTGCAATGTGAGGATGTTTGGGTTCAATTTTAGGCCAAATTTTGAAAAAAATTTATAACATTTGTAAGTTTTAAACCCTGAATTGAAAACAAGTGGTCCTAAACTATGAAATAAAGCAACAAGATTGGTTATATCATCCCATGAGTGTTTAATTTTATTTTTTTTACAATAAAGATCAAATGATAATTTTCTCCTTCACTTCAATATTTTATGCTCCAAATGTTATATGCAATGAAGAAAATAAGATGTCAAGGTTAGGCAAATGATTAAGCATCAAAACCCTACAACATAGACCAAATTGCAATGTGATTTGAATTTAGGTTCACAAATGGAAAATTTAACTCTAACAAAATTTAAAAACACTGAAACCATTGTGTAGAGCACAAAATTCTATCCCATTTCAAAAAAAATCTTTGAAAAAGACCACCATATGACCAAGATATGACCATTTGAAGATAGAGTGTACAAGCAAAAAACAATTGTGCCACTGTTTTATAATTGTGCTCCAATGCACATAATTGCACCTCTATATAAAAAAATTGCATCGCTATACTAAAATTGCATCACTATACTAGAATTGAGTTGCTATACTACAATTGTGTCACTTTGGTTCAAATAATTGCATCGTCAAGCCCTGAAATCTGCAAAACACGAAAAACTCAAAGAAAATTCATCAAATTTGATTAGTAAATCCCTCCTTCTAGCGTTAGAATGTGAGCATGATCATAACCTAAGCTAAACCTGCTAGATCCATATGAAATCAACCAAGATCTAACTAGTTAATTCAAGCTCCCAATGAAATACTTGAAAGCATCAAACAAATAAGCCATTAAACATGAATCAAACTAAAATGCATAATGGAAACCTATTCTAATGCGTCAAACCTCATCCAATTGGGGGATTAGTGTTGCATTGATGTGGAATGTCAGTCCTTTCCCAACCCCTTAGTTGAAAAAAGCTTTCAAATGGATTCCATTGATGAAAATGTATGAAAGATAAGCTAAAATGGATGCAAAGCTTAACTAAAATGGATGCTAAATGTTAAAATGCTAATGGATAATGCTCTAAAATTTAGTATATTCTAGTTACTCTAAATGAAAGTGGATCCTTTTCTCATAGAAATGAGGACTATTTATAGGAGAAATAGTTGAATCAATGGTCAAGATTGATTTTATCAATCAATGGATGAAAACAAATGAGTGGAGATGGCATGGATCAAGGATTCCCATGAATGGATGAGAATGCAAGTTGATAAGGATCAAGGATTTTAATCAAGGGCTCTCATTGATTTGAAGAAGCACACTTCCTAAAAATTAGGAAGTTGTTATAAGATATTTCCTATTTTGGAGGAGTGCAAATGGAGGAATATTCCCTTGCAAGTGGGATGGTGAGAGAAATTAGCTAATTAAGAAATTTAAGAAATTAATTAATTGTGAAAGATGGAGGAAATTATGGATTTTAATTAAATAATTAACCTATTTAATAAAAGGGGGTTTAAAGACATTTAACTAAATAATTAAAATTATTTAATTAAATGAATGAAAAGAGGTGATTCAAGATGAAATGGTGTTAGTAATCAAATTTAGATGTGCAATATTGATCAGGACAATTTTAAGTGTCTACAAGAACTTAAAGATAGAATTATTTCTTGTATATTTTACACCTTCCATTACTCACATTCACAACACAAATAGAATGCTTTTGATGGGACCAAGCCTCCTCAGGAGTCATATTTTGCACTTCCTTGTGAGGCATACGGTTCTAAATATAATTGGCACAATCGATATCTTCAGCCCAAAATATTGAAGCCATGGACCTAGAATGAATCATACAATAGGCCATCTCCCATAAAGTCTTTTTATTTCTCTTTGCAACACCATTTTGTTAAGGAGTCTAAGGAACTGTGTGATGATGAAGAATACCATGCTCACTACAAAAATCCTAAAATTCTTGATTGACATAATCTCCCCATTATTTATGTGTATCTGTTGAAGAGAAAAACTTGATTGCTTCTCCACAGATGTTTTGAAGGTCTTGAAGATGGTGATAACCTCACTCTTGAGCTTCACAAAGTAGACCCATGTGCATCGAGAAAAATTATCAATAAAAATGAGCACATACTTAGCCCTTGAAAAAGAAGTTGGGGAATTATATGAGATCACTATGGACCAACTCAATGGGTGTGGTTGCACATGTAGCTTGACCCTTAAGAAAAAGGATATTGATGTTATTTTCCAAGAACACAACCTTGACAAACAACATCTGGGAAAGAGATCTTTGGAATTCCAACCACTAAGTTATGTGTGTGCATTTGTTAAAGATATCTATAGTTCAAGTGCCCAAATATTTCATGCCAAAGTTTTCTCATTGAATCAACATGGAAAATAAAACATGAACCTAATGAAGACTCAAAGCCATCAAATTGATACAAATGGTTCTCATTATCAACTATCCCTATAGCAACAACCTTCTCAATATCTTGCAACTATCTAATAGCCACATTTTGGGGAGTAAACTCAACTGAATTTCCATCTTCAGAATGTCAAATCTGATATATGGAAAGTAGATTCACTGAAATATTAGGAACAAGAAGAACATCCTCAATTCACCCATCTAGCATCTGAATGGAGATTATTCCCAAAATTGGAATCTATGAAGAGTTACCAACTTCAATCTAAGAAGTATAAGTATGAGCAATGGAATCAAGAAGATCACGTGAATTGGTCATGTGATGTGAAGCACCTGAATCAAGAATCCAACTATCGATATATGTAAGGAACATGTCAAAAGATCTTGTCCTTTTCCTATGGAAGAAGACTTAGGCACTGAAATATTATGTTTCCTCGTAGCTTTCTCTAAGGCCTCTAGTCTCTTGAAACAATGAGACTCGTCATGCCCAATTTTTCCACAAAATGAACAATGATCTCCTTTCTTTTTATTGAACTTGGAAGAAGAATATCCAGAGGTAGAAGAAGGAGGTGGAGTGGACTCTTGATTTTTCTTTTGCTTTGGTTTGGAGGGAGACTCACTACCTGAAGATGATTCTATCTTGGGATTCTTCTTATTCTTTCCTTTACCCTTGGAAGATTGAGCCATTAGGAATTGATTCTTATAACTAGGTAGTGCATCCAACTAAACCAACTTGGCCTGCTCCCTAGTAAGATGCTCATAAAATAACTCAAAAGAAGGTATTTTACAATCTTTCCCCATGACATCCATAGTAGAGTAGAAATTAGAAGAGAACATTTGATAAGATCCTCTTAACTTAGATAGAAACAAAAAGATATATTCATCATCAGATTTATCATGTCCACATCCTTTTAATTGTGACAAATTCAAGTTGAGTTGTGCAATAAAATCTTGAATAAAAGGAAATGCATTTGGAGAGAGTGATTGTAGATCCGCTTGAAGTTGCAATATTCTAAACTGATTGACTTTACCATACAATTCTTCAAGTTTGTCCCAAACATTCTTAGGTATTTTACACTTTGCAATATGAAACAACAAGTTATCAGATACATGTAAGCCAATGAGCCCTTTTACTTCATCCATTTTACATTTATGGGCAAATTTTTGCATCTAACATTGGTCATAAAACCTTAGATTGTAACAATTGAGTCATTTTTAAATTTCATGTATGATAATTGTGCAAAGTGAGTGGTTCAATTTACTTTAGATTTGCCATGTTGGATAAAAGAACACCAAGAGAAAGAAGACAATTTGGCACTTAAACTATGCAATTTACCCCTCAAAATGTATTAAAACTGGATTTGTAACCCCCCAACAAATTACAATGAAGAAATTTTGAAATTTGTATAAGTGACAACCTCAAATCAAACATTTATAACACAGTGATTTTTATTTTTTTTTGAAAAAATGGCTAGCCAAAACTTAAAAAAGAGGTTTGAAACAAATTCCTTGCAATTTTTGGACCAATTCCAAAAAACGTTTGTCAAATTTTGACTTCCTATTCAAAATTTATGCCAGTTGGAAGTAATAAATGCGCATGTACCTTTGAGCTAATTTTTTTGGCAAAATCTACAAAAATCACCTACACCACTACAAAGTTCGTCGAACCAACTTTCTAACGACATCTCGTTTGTAGAAAGTCGATACCTTAGTGAAAAGCTATGCAAAATTGAAAAAAAGGCCTATTTTAGGCACTTTGAAGGCTAAGTAGGCATAAATATTTAGTCCTCAGGGTTGGCTCTTGTTCACCCACATGACCCTGTTAGCAGCTGAGGCAAAAAAAAGGTAGTTTGGCTAACTACTAGCAGTCTGGTCACATGTGCCAATTTTATGCCTAGTAGTTATGATTTTCTTACAGTTTATAAGTCACGGGCAGCTGTTTGCAACCTAGCTACTAGCAGCTCAAACCTTAGCACCACAATTAAATAGAAGTCTACGACTTTAAAAAATTGCTTTTCCTTTGTGCAGTTAATGTTTAAAGTGCTTTAGAAATGTTATTATTATTATTACTATTGAATTTTTTAAAAACAAAAGCCGATAGAATTTAAAATTTGCAACCATCGTACTTGCGATCTAGGGTGTCGTACGACCTCCCAGGTAAAAAATAACTTTTTCCAAAAAAAGGGCAGATTTTATGTCAAATTTTGTGGAATTGGCATCCCAGACACAATGGTAGGGCTATTTTTGCCAAAAATACTCCTATAAAAAGTTGTTTCCCAGGTCCAAGCTTCAAACCCTTGTTTTCCAAAGTTGAAAATGGTGACCAAACTAAGTGAAATGGAAGCCAAATATGACTTTCTCAAGCCTCCTGGATGTAATGGGATAACCAAAAATATTGCCACTATAGCCAAAAGTGTTGCACTCACCAAATCTCACCAAAAAGCATACATGCAATATAGGATTAACAAATCTATGCAAATCCTTTATGATTCTCAAGATCATATTGAAATGTAAGAGAAGAGCATATTAGAATTTACAAGATCATAAAAAAAAAATCGAATCATAATAGAAAACTTGATGGTAGAAACTCTCTAAGAAAAAGGAAGGGGTTTACCAGATTCAAAGCTTTGATACCTGTTATGCCTTGCATAACCACCCCATCTTTTGCCTTGGTCAAAATGGGTCCCCCTTGTTGTTCTTTATCTATTGTTGTTTTTCTAACAAAGTTTGGAGTTATTTTGCTTCTAACACTTTGTTTGTTTTTGGTTTAGCCTATCGGAATCGGACCCGGAATTGAATCGGGTTCTGAAAGTTCTAATGAAACTTGTTTTGGTTCTCATCCCGAGGGTCTTTTCTATTTGTTTTTGTTTTGTCGTTAGTGGAACCGGAGCCAGAATGGGTGTTAAGTTGGTCTTCATCAAAAAAATTGCAAAATCATAATCGATTCCGCCCCGCCTCCGCTATTTCAACTTTTGTTTTTTAGTCTAGGTCCTTATGTTTAGTTTTATTATATCGGTCTTTTGGTTTACTTTTTGTGTTTATTTTTTCTTTGTGTTTAGTTGACGGACCCAGAACTGGAATGGGAATGAAGTATGGAAATTTCTTAAACTTTCAAATTAGTTTCCATTTTAGTTCCGCCCCTGCCACTTTTTGGATCGTTGACTTTTTGACTAGAGTTACACTACAGAGAAGTGTTCATTCTCTTTCAGTTCTGACTCCGCCTTAACTGCATGTTAATGCATTAATGAAAACTACTCGGGTAGGTTGAAATCTTCATTTTTACCTTCATTTAAGGATTAAACGGGTCATTATTATCATTATTAAGAGATTGAAGAGCATGAAAGAGTAGCAGCGGAGTTCATTTGAGCAAATCGATTGAAGGAGGAGAAGATTGTTGCGAGCGAATCAGTTCAGAAGGTTAGCTGGGTTCTTGTGTTTGAGGTAGGGTTTCTTCTTGTTATTGTTTTTCATTTATTTACTGTCGTGTTTGTTGCGTTTTGCTTTATATTTATTTGTGCTTTGAATCATTTCATTCTAAATGGATTTGTATTTCTTGGTATGATTGTACGAGTAGGGTCTTGATACATTTTGTTTGTTTGGTTGTTTCCTTGTTTCTGTTTGCTCTGTGTTTTAATTCTTTCTTTTTTCGGGTGTGATCGCTTTCACGAGTTGTCGTGATCGCATCGGGCCATTTTTGATTTACAGTAGGTTGGTTTAAATTAGGGCTTTTTGAATGGTGTTGGTTAAAGTCAAGGATCTACAGTGTGATAGATTAGATTTGTCATTTTTACTTAGGGTTTTGTCGTGTATTTTGTTCTGGTAAATGGCAAGGTTTAAAACCTGTGCCCTAGTTTTTATCGGGTTTGTTAGATTAGGGTTTTGTGTTTGTCAATGATCGCATTTAAATGGTTAAAATATGATGCCCTAAAAATATGCAGTTGTTTTCCATGGTCATATGAATGTAGTGTTTTAAAGCTCCTTTTTGTTTTTAAGCAACCTCAGTTTTAATCACGAAGTTATGTGTTAAATCAACAAAATCTTTGATGAGGTCATGGTCAATCTAGGTGGAGGTAGGATCGGAATCAATCGAGAACTTGAGAATTTTGTTTTTAAAGGTAATCGATTCCATTTTCATCCCATTTCCGGCTCCACGTATAATGAGAGGTCTTCTTTCGAAATAACGATAACCTAGATGGAAGCGGAGGTGGAATGGAAATAAAATATGAAAGTATAAGAATCTGAAGAAAAACCAAATCCATTTTCCATTCCGATCCTGGTTCCGATCACCTTCCTGATTCCGACTCCGAGCCTGTTCATTGTTAGTGAAGTATCTATATCGGTTTTGGCTTTGAGTCTGGTAGTGTTGTAAAAGAGACTATTTAGGTTATGTTTCTGCCTAGTTCTGCCTCCAGTGCATGTATGAAAGGTATGGTTTGTTTAGAGCATGTTTTATGATGATATCTAAAGATCTAATTAGAGGTTTGCTTGCAGGAAAGTTGAAAGATGTCAGGAACATCAAGGGAAGCTGCTCGGAGAAACTAGCCTGCAGAAACATCAAAGACAACACCAAAACCAAAGAAGTTGAAGCCAGAACAATTGCCTTATACCTTGAGGTATAATCATAGGAGTCCTGTGGTAAAAGTGAGAAAAGTAGAATAAAATTGATTAGATATCACTGATACCAATTTAGGTCAATACAATTTTGAGGAGTGGTATTCAGAAGTGTTTGACAAGGATATTACAGTGACTACAGAAAGAATTGTCAGCTCTGGGTTAGCTCATATCACTTTATTTCCTATATCTGTCTAGTGCCCAAAGTTAATCATGATAGTAGCCAGTGCTTACAATCCTGCTACCAGACTATGTATGGATTCACAAGACAATGTGATTATTAATCTCACTCCTCAAGCATTTCAAAGTATATTTAATGTTCCGGATCCAAAGAACTTGGTGCAATTGAATGAGGCAGAAGCCTTGGAGAAATATAGTAAGTATAAGGGATCGAATAAATCCCACTTGAACAAGAAGTGGTTGAAGACAGAAAATAAATCTTTAAGTAAACCTGCAGATCAGCCAAAGAGGGCAGATTTCTATGAAGAGGTATCAAGGTTGATTGTGATGTTGTCTAGGGCCTTTGGGAAGAGAGATACATTTTGGTTCAAGGAGTGGATGTTTCCTTTTATTCAGACCATCTTGAAAGGTGAACAATAGTTTGATTGGTCAATGATTGTCTCTGATGCCATACATGATCAGTTAACAAGGATCAGAGAAACCAAGTACTTCTTTATGACCTCTTACATTGTTTATGCAACAGCAAGAGTGGGTGTTTTCCCAGGTTTGAACAGAGTGGGCATAATGGGAGCTTTGGATGGACAAAATAAGGTATGGGAGCACTATGATCAGTTGTCTCTTCAAGTTCCTGAGATTCATTTTAGAAGAGTTAATGCATTTTTATATGTGATCATCAACCAATTGAATGGAGATGCAGGATACCGGTTGAGCCAAGAAGCCATGGAATTCATTGTTGAATGGGGATGTTGGTACATTCAATACCCCAAATTTACATTCTTCAGGTTATTTGGTTTTGAAGGTCACACACACTTGCTTCCAAGATGCTGCAGTAACAGGATAGTGCTAATGGAGTTTGTGTATCAAGCTCTTGCAGTTAATGCTCGGTTTGGGATCAAACATAAGATCGGATGTCATAAGTTCCCCATGAAGTTGGGTGAATATAACTGTCAACACTTGGTGGGAGAAAAGGTGGTTTGTAATGAGCTAATATAATTGAAGTTAGGATTATACACAGGTCGTAAGTATTTTGATCCAAAGGGTAAGATGCATGCTTTGTTGGCTTTGGTGTTTACTAAACATTTCAATTTGTTAGAAGATTTTTGGAGTGATAGACAAGATGAGTATGACCTAAGGAAGAAGAACTATGAAAGATTGTCTGTTTCACTCATGTCAGAGCTGGGTGTTAAAGAAAACATTCCTGACACATTGGTGGATGATGGAATTGTATTAGATCCATCTTATGAAGCTTTGAAGATTGGCACCAAGATCCTGGATCCAATTGACTAGGATGCTGAAGAAACCATTGATATCAAGAAGATAGGAAGGATAGTATTGGATAGGAGCGTGCAATGGTTAATGTTAAGAACTCAAGCTCCTCAAGAATCAGCCCCTAAGAAGGTTAAAGGGTACAAAAGGATCAAAAGGAAGACACCTCCCAAAGAGCCATTGGAATTCTTTCCTCCGGATATTGATGAGATAGAACTTGAGGCGGTAGATGATGAAGAGGAAACACAAGAAGGAGAGGTTCCAGTAGGATCTGTTGTTTCAACACCTACATTAGGTGAATCATCCGCCCAAGCCCCAATTACAAGAAAGAAGAGTAAAGAAATTCTAGAAGGAGCTCTTCATAGCATGGCTGAAGCTGACAAGGGAAAATAAATGGAGAAAGAAGTTCTGGAGGTAGGGACAGATTCAGATGAGACTCTGTCAGAAAAGGATTTGCAAGAAAACATGCCTCTAGAGGAGGATATTGAGCATTTTTTGACACAAAAAGAACAATGGAAGATGTTTGAAGAGGAAAAAAGAAAGTCTGATGCAAGGGCTACAACGGAGAAACAAAAAGAAATTGATGCCAAGGTACAAGCTAATGCTATATTGCACCAGCAACAATTGAGAGCAAAACAAGTTAAGGAAAAGGAAACAGTTGATGAAGTAGGGAGAAAAAGAAGGGAGCAAGAACATGAGCTCAAGGTCAAAACAGAGAATGACAAGTTGGAGTTAATACAGAAAATTCATGATCTTGAGGAAGAGAAGGTGAGGAACCAGAGGGAAAAAGAGATCTTGGTTGCCAAACTAAAACTTGCAGAGGAAGCTCGACAAAAAGAGGAAGGAGCAGAAAAGATAAGGAAGGAAAAGGAGGCCGAAGAGTTGGTTAAGAAGCAGCAAGAGGAAGAAGCAAAGGTAGAAAATCTCAAGGCCTTAGAGGTGGAGAGATTAGAAAAAGAAAGACTAGAGGCTTTGGAAAAAGAGAAACTTGAAAAAGAAGCTCTAGAGAAGGAAAAGTTGGAAAAAGAAAAGATAGAGAGAGATCGGTTGGAAGAAGAGAGTAAGAGGAAAGAAGAGGAAGAAAGGAAAGAACAAAGAGATAGAGAAGAGGCTAAGAAGTTGGTGCAGATGCATATACTGTAGGAACAACAAGAGAAAGCAAGGGTTGATTCTCAACCTCAGGTAAATGTTTAGCCACCTTCTACATTTTTTGCTTTCTCTTCTATGATGACTACTGCTCCAAGTGCTCCTACTTGGCTAAAATTGGACCTACAGAAGAGGGCAGTAACACCTCCACAACCTCTCAATTGCGAGGATATGATGAAGGGAATTGAGCAGGAAAGGCCTAAAAAGAAGGCTAAAATTCTACATTCTACCTGATTCACAGACAAAGGAGAAATTGTTGCTGAATGTGCCATGCCAATGACAGAAAAGGAGGTAGGGGACATGCAGCTAACAGATTATCAGTTGAGTACTGTCAACTTGGGAAGGCCCACTAGGAATCAGCAAATGAACTTAATTGATGTGGTTGCTTCAATGACCAAGTCAAGAATGATCAAGGATAAGCAAAAGAAGGATGAGCTTAAAGCTCAATTAGATCAATTGCATTCATTATTGAAGAGTGTCTCCTCTCCAAGATCACAACAGGTAGCAGCCATTGAGACTCCTATTTTGTTAAGCAAAAAGGAGGTGGATGATTTGGTACAAGTGAAAGGCAAAGTGGAGATGGTAGACTGATGGGTAGACAAGTTAAACAAGGAGGTGGCTGAAGTTTTGGTTAAAGGTTTTGAAGCCTACAAGGACACAAAAGGGTTAATAAAAGAGATGCATCAATATATTGAGGCATCGGAAAAACAAGAAGAAGAGTACAAAGAGTACAGTCAAAAATTGGAAAGAGTGAGTGCATTGCCTTTAACTACTTTGTTGGAGCAATCAATACTTGAGGAGGATAACAAGGATTTTGTGGAGAAAACCTCTCGTATACTCTAGTTTAGAACTGACTTTTTGTGTAAGCATAAGAATGAAATTCAAGAGGCTGTTAATAATTTGACTGAGCAGTTGGAAGAGCTGGAAGCAGTTATTGCCATTATTGTAGATGTAAATGCATTTACAAAAGAGGGCATGCCTTTGAGTCAAGTAAGAGAGAAATGGGATGAAAGATTCAAAGGACTCATGCAAAAAGAGGATGATGGAGAAGAGTTGGTAATAGATCGACTAGTGGATGTAAAGGAAGAAATAAAAGCTGTTGGGAGAGAGTTGATAAAAATAAGAAGTATGAGGGAGTTTGCTACAGTAGAATTGGATCGGACCAAATTTGAAGATAGCTGGATTGATGGGCCGAAAATAAATACTTTACAGCAGGTCTTCACCAGCTACGATGAGTTCATTACAGATCCAGCTTCGCATGCATGAATCCTTGCATGCATGATTTTTCTCTTCCTTGCATGTTGCATGCATACAGCACTGACAGTCTTGGGGGCGCATGACTTTTTTTTTTTTCTTTCTATTTTTAGTTAAACTGAATGTCTAAATGTAAGAACTCAAGATCAAATTGATCTAGTTACTAAAAGGGTGGATAGGCTAAAATAGAAGTGGAGTTCGAGGTTTTGTATATCTATAAATACCCGATGGGTACCATATTGTAAAGGTCGGCTAATTGAGAATAGAATTGGCTTACCTAAGATTAGGAGATAGAATTTTGTAGAGTTTTACAGAGATACTTTGTACTTGATCCTTTTACAGTTAATAGAATTACAAGTTTACGCAATATGGAATTAGCATTGAGTTGTTTGATTTGATAAGGCTGATAAGTTATAATCTATTTGAATGCCAGTGATTGTGCTGAAGCATGATAGTTTCTTATGTGATGAAATTCATTAGAAGAAACCAGATTTAAAGATTATCTTGTTAGATTGTCATTGAATTGAAGTTATTAAATCTGTCGATCTATAATCTTGATGATGAATGAATGCGTGTGTTGTTTTGAAAATCCTTGAACTATTTGTGATGTGTGATTGTGAAGTTAATTAAGCACCTAAAATGTATGCAGTGGTATAGATTATGCTATGGATTGTGTCATCTTATGGTTTTCTTGATCTGATTGGAAGAACATTCATTATTTGAAGATATATGTCCAGATGATAGATATATTTGATTCATACTTACTGGTTTTACCCTTTAATCTATCTTTTTCTTTTGTTTGAAACCCCATTGATCTACTAAAACAATTTGATAGAATGAGTCATCACTTGAATCTTTTACTAGCATAGGCCCCTTGAACATTATAGTTGCATGAACCGATTGAGTGACACCAGACAATTAAGAACCAACTACCAGGACCTTGGGAGTTAGGCTACTACATGTTGTCTTTCTTTTTCAAGAGAAATAGAGTAGAAATATTTTGTTTTAACGTTGTGTGTGTCATTTTCACCATCAACAATACCATGTTGAAGTGAGCAACCAAGATCTTCAATCTACAACACCAAATAACCTCCACAAGAAATAAAGAGAAGCAACAATGAAAGATGTTATTCCACCAAAAAAGAATTACAATATGATGCAATATGATGCAATCAAGATGCAAAATATGCATGAGATTCTTTGCTTATAAAGGCAAGGTGAGAGATAGGATTAGACAATATCATGACAAGTGTCTTAATCCTATCACATGAGAAAACTAACTTGTAACTACTTAGGATAATGTAAAATCTAGATAAGACAGCTAAGACTTCTAGAAGAAATATTATATCCTATGTAAACTTAACATTTGAATAAGTCCCTTAAGTCCCTAATAAAGAATTAAATAGGTACAAGACTTTATTGACACCAACAATAACTACTAGGGTGCATTGTAATGATAAATATTCATCTATTTTTTCACAATCGTGTAGCTAGGCTACATTTTGTATGATACTCAACAAAATTTTCAGCAAGTCAATTATGGCCTTAATATAGATGTCTTCACTTGCCTGTATTGTCATGGATGATGCTCAATAAAGTTTGATGGTATTTTTCAAATTGCAATCTATGGGCATACTATTCTACACTATAACTTACAATTTACTTGTGTCAGTTTAGATATTCTTGTCAATAACTTAATTCCTTATGTTTTTTGTTACTCTTATTTAGTTGTAAATATTTGTAAATTCATCTCACATGGAAAAAAAACAATTCTTATAAATTACAATATATAAAAAATGTGTATTTCATATTTTTCTAAAGTTTGATTATGATATTAGAAGTAGAGTTAGTAACTCCACATCCTCGTTACATTCATTGAGTTTGGTAGTATGAGTTGAATTTTTAAGACGAAACCTAATAGGAACTATACATCCATCTTGTACAATGGAATATTTTATATGTGAAGCCATATTTTAATATTTATGTATTGTTTCCCAAATTTTTGTAAAATTATTTTCCACTATATTTGATCTTGGTTTGTCCAAAATCATATTACCATTAACTACCTAAGCATCATCTTTTATTCAATACCTTTTATAAATGTATAATGTTTAGGATTGGCATGTTGTATACCTTGCAATCCTATGCTTATAAATATTTAACGTTGGTGTATTGTTAAAAAAGATTTGGGATCATCTTGTAGTCCCTTATATGATAATGTTAATTATGTTACTAAGGTTACAATGGGCCTGAGAATATACTAGGTCCTAGGAGAATTTTGTATATTGTTGAATGTAATGTTGGGTTGGTTAGGTGTATATAATAATTACACAAATCATAATATATAGAATATTCTTTCTCTAATAATCTATGAGAGAAGGTATGTGTAAAAATTAAACTAATCATGCAACTAGAAGGAAATAATCATAAGAGCAATATAACATAAATTAATGATTTGCACCAAGGAAAACCCTTTTAAGAGAAAATCCCCACACTCCAAAGAAATCAAATGTATTATTTAGTAATTAAAAGTCACAATACACTTTCATAGTCTAAGCCTTTATATAAGTATCACCAACCAAAGATATGGAGTAATTTTTGGAGCATAATAGTACCTACAAAACTCACTATAAAATCTCCACCCCAAGCACCCAATAAATAGGAGGGAAAATTCATGAAACCATCAAATGATAATTGGAAAACTATGAGATAAAACCACCCAAAATGTGGCACAAAATCCCTAATTAAAAGTCCAACACCTAAATCTCAAGTTGAGTCCACATGCTAAAAATAACATGTTCCTTCCACTTGCTATAAGTTCATCATAATCCACTCACCAACTTGGATGATCTATTTTCGATCCATCATATCTATTTAAATATGTCTTATGGCATGTCATAATATGCACCATAAGTTGGTCAACAAGTATAACTTCCTCTTACAAATCTTATGTTTTATAGATTTTGTTACATTTCTAATGTAGGAGGCCCAACATTCAAAGGCCATAACTTTAGATCCAAGAGGCTATTTGGGTGTCCCCTTTTATAATTTTTTTTTATAGATCTTAAGGAGGTCTAAATGTCAATAATTAAGGAACCAATGCAAAACAAATTGGAATATTTATTTTGGCCAAAAATGACCTTTATAGCTTAGAAATTGAGTTTCTCTATTTTATACCCCAAAAATTACATTTGTTTTGTATTATTAACATTAGGAGCAAGGTTGAGACACATTTCCTTACATTATCCTACTTTTTGAATAAATTTCAAGAGCCAATGGATTACCAGCACCATTAACTAATTCCTAAAGGTTGAGAGGCCCATAGAATTAAAACACTAACTATTTTTTTATACTCACTAGCTTCATCAGTAGAGCAACAATATTCTACAATGTGTCAAATTTATCTAAAATCATCCTCCCATCCTCTATCATTTTTGTAAGGTGTGCACCCTTGGTCTCCTTGTGTTGTGCAGTGCAATTCTCAGGTTTGTGACATGGCTTAACAACCTCCCATGGATTCATTAACTCTAGTGGTTGTATCGGGCATTAACAAGTCGATATTTTGGTGCAACAACAACTATCTGTGGTATTAGAGCCTGGGTCACGAGTTTGAACCCTTCACTTGCACTAGAGGGGTTTTTTTGAGGTGTGCGCCCTTGGTCTCCTTGTGTTGTGCAGTGCAACACTTTGGTTCGTGATATGGCTTAACCACCTCTTGCGAATTCATTAACTCTAGCAGTTGTATCGGTAATTAACAAGTTGATTTTTCAGTGCAATTACAACCATTTGAGATTGTTGTAAGTATGTGCAGTTGGTGTTTTCATTGATGTTAATAAGCTTTGGTGTTGTTATTGGTGTCAACTATATGAGTAGGATATTATTTCAAGGGTGTGAGCAGTTGGTATTGAGTTGATGTTGTCTATGATGATGCTTTGATTAGTTTCATTATGTTGTCATTAGTAAGCTATTGGTGTCAACCTCTAGTGTTGCTTTGATAAGATTATACCTATGGATGTATGGTTGAGTTTCTATGTTACAGTTGGCTTGGTGGTGATGAGGAAGTGTTGAAGATGTTGAAGATGTGTCTCTGGTGCTTGGTTTCTAAATGCTTTTGAGAAAATTTTAATAAAAAGAGGAAACAGTGTGTTGCAATGTTGTTCTGTGTTGTAGAGTAGTATTCTATTTTTTCTCCACATTTCTTCTTTTGGATATGTTGATCAAAGGTGTTGCACTCAGAATTTGGTGTTGGATTGTTGTGCATAGGAAGTTATGTTCAATAGTCTGTGAACTGTGTATTGCAAAGGTGTTTGAGAGAAAACAAATTTCTCTATATTTCTCCATAGAGTGGTTTCAAGTCTTCTGGATTTGGAAGGGTGTTAATAGTGTTTTTATCTTTCTTCAATTGAAGTTGTTTGAGGTTTGGTGCTTCAAAAGTCAATTTCTTGAGTTGTAGTGGATGGAAAAATTATCTGAGTGTATTGGGTGTGTACATTCTTCGAGTGAAAGTTGTTGCAAAGGAATTTGTTGGATTTAAAGATATTTGTGGAATATTCTAGATCATTTTCAAGTGTGGTGTGTGGTCCACAAGTCATCTTTTGGATTTGAGGAAGTGTGTATTTAAATATTATTGGTGTTAACATAGGTTTGACCGACCTTGGGTGTTTGCACTAATTGCGGAGTTTCTTCGGTGTTTGTGGAAGAATGGCATGGTGTGTATGAGTGGATTTAGGTCTAAGTTAAGGTGTTTGTGGTCCTCCTTCATTCCTTTCCACCGCGAGAATGTTTTCGTGCCAAAATAATTTGAATTTATATGATTTAGGTGCATAGCTGACCTTGGAGAATTTTTTCAAGGTTGAAGATGGTATAAATATGAGTTGATTTATTGAGGGACGTGAAGATAGATGTATGTGATGTGAATGATGAAAATTGCAGAGTTGTGAGGTATGAATTTTTGTAATGCAATGTGAGCTTTCATGTGTTAGATTACTATGAAGGTGTTGGTGATGTTGTGGTGGAATTTTTTGTTGTATTGAGATAGATTTCTCATTTTAACACTCTTCTCTATCTTCTTTTCTATTTTGGAAGCGAGCCTTTCTTCTTTTTTAGGTAGTGAGACCTTTGTAATTAGTATTGATATTACTCTATATTGTGAGATAATCCTCACCGTGGTTTTTCCCTTCTTGGGTTTTCCATGTAAATATGGTGTTTCTTTGTGCATTGTGTTGCTTTGGTTCTATTTATGTTATCTACTTTCATGATAAATCATTCTAACAGATTAAGGGTTAATGATTGAATTAATGTGGACCTAAATGTTTGTGAGGGTTTTCAAGTTTTAAGGTACAACTGATTCACCCCCCCTCTCAGTTGTCTTGTGCATTCAACAATCATATCATGAATTTTTTTGATAGACATCATTATGATTCATCCTTTCATAAAATTTTAGGTTCTTTGCTAGACATATGAAACTCTAACTATCATATAAAATTGTAGTAAATCCTAAAGGTATCACCACATCTAAACATAAATGATTAAATGAAACTGATTCCTTACAATAATTAGTACTTACCATGTAATTTTCTTTTATAATGGACAAAGTGACCACAACCTACTATTTACTCATCCAATTAATTGCACCACCAAATATAGTAAAAATATATCCACTAATTGATGTCAAGTTATCAAAATCCCTAGCCCAATTTGAATTTGAAATCCATGAATAGTCATTGAGTGTTGGTTTTTGTAGAATTACCAAGTGATAACAAATGGATTAATAAAAGGTACCCTACAAATATCCAAACATCCTCTTCATTGCATCCTAATTTACTTATCTAAGATAAGCTATGAATCAAATCAAAACTCCCACTACTTAGGCAACATCTAGTATAGTATAAACTATAACATGTATTAAGATCCCAATGATACTATCATAAGGTACTTAGGCCATATCCTCTATCCTACTAGGAGAAGTTGGGCATTAGTTTGATGATAACTTAGTCCCCTTGAAAATACAAACACATAATGGTCTACAAGTTGTCATGTTAAACCTCTCCAACATCAAGTTCACATACTTGCTCTAAAACAACTAGATATTTTTATCTAGTCTATATATTTTGATCTCCATACACAAGATGACCTTGGTAGCCCCTAATTATTTCATCTCAAGTTATGCTAAAATTTTAGAATTCAATTCATAAATCATATCCTTTTCATTACTAAAAAAACATATCATAAACATATAATTTGAAAACAAGGAAGAGATCATTGTCCATATTATAATAGATCAATGGTCATATTTCAATCTTAGAAATCCCAACCCCAACATAAAGGAATTTAAAATTTGGCACCTCATCCTAGGTGATTGTTTAATAACAAATAAATATTTATTTAACTTATAAACTAAATTTTCAACATAATGCTCTAACTTTGCAATGTAAATTTCTTCCTCCAAATCACCATGAAGGAAAGGTGTCTTCATATCCATTTTATCAACCTTAAGGTCAAAATTTATTATAATAGACAATCATAACTAAATGGATGTTAGCTTATCAATTGGAGAGAACATCTCACCATAATCAATTCCCTCAACCTAGGAATATTCCTTCACAACTAGTCTAGACTTATAATTCTCAATATTACTATTAGAACTGCAGATACCTGAAATTGTCGTAGCCTACAAGCGATATTTTAACATTAATTATCATCCTAATCATAATGATAAAATAATGTTGAATTATTTAAGTATTATCTAATTTCATATTCTACTATTAATTAAATAATTTTATATTATTTAATTAATTCACTTTACTATTAATCTTCATCAATAATTAAATAAATTATATTTATTTAACTACATCCCTAATTATCTTTATTCTTCTAAATTAATTAAATAAATTATCATTATTAGCCGATAGGCTCTTTATTGTGGGCTTTGCCACCGGAATTGTCTCACGCCTGAGAGAAATTGTCTCACGGCATCGAAAGAATTGTCTTAGGCGTTTGAAAAGTTTGCTAGAGAATTCCTCCCGCCCAATGCCTCCAAGAGTGCACTTCACATGCCTTACCTTATGTTAACAACACCTCTTTTGATATCTTGAAAAAAAAATCCACTTAAGCTGTACTCTCATCGCCATTTTGCTTTTAAAAAGATCTCGCAGCTCTCGTTAAACTGTGACACCCACATGCGTTCAAGGTCGTTTTGTGGTTCCTGAAAGGTCTGCTCAGGTAAGATTAATGTTCTTCAATGTTGGGAATTTTTCATGTACGCTTAGTTGTCTCCTTGATGTCCTTTGTAATTGTCCCCTTCCATAATGCTCCAAATCTTAGGCTCTATTAAAAGCCATTAACCTATAATTTTTTTCTTCAAATCAACACACATCACAAATCTGGCAAAGCTAAATGTTGCTGCAATTTGAATTTCACCTGCGTGGTTCATTTCTTTTCTAGCAAGGGTCTTGGCAATGCTAAATTTAGGTTTTCCTGTATTTGTGATATTAGCAGAGTTGCGTACCTGTGTGAAGGGTAATATTCCATATATTTGCTATATAGTATTTGGGAAGTATCATGGAAGTCTTGCTGGGAAGTAAAACAACAAGGTAATATTTTCTGGCATAATCCATAAATTGATGTTATATTCGTCATAGCAGTTGTTCTTGAGTAGTTTTATATTTCAGTATCTTTCACACTCTTGATAGCATTTCTTACACTAATTTCTCATGCCACTCTTAAAAATCTTATAGGATACCGATAGATCATACTTTCCCTCTCCAAGTAGACGTTTGTACAACAAGGCCCTTCTATATTTTGCAACAGTTGTGATGCTTATGAAGCTATATGATTTTGACTGTTGTCTAAACTTTTCCCTCAAGACATAGAACTTTATGTAATGACTAAACGTGTTGAACAATAAACCATTTGCAAGGTTGTATAAAGATCATTGTCTCGAAAGAGTTGTAAAATTTGAAGGCTTTGAATCTATTTATTAAAGAGCCATATTGTTAACTATTATATTCGTCTTTTTGTAATCTCCCAATATCCAAGGAAGTTTTAGAGGGATGCTCAAATCAACCTTAACAACTATTATTTGTTGTCTCTATAGAACATGGTTTTGACTATAAATCAAGAGCTTATACTGGTATAGGCATGCTATAAATCCATTCTACCAAAGTGTATTTGAAGCACAGGTTATTGTACATGATTTTAACGCTTCACATCCTGTCCATTTTCTGACTCAACTTTATATAAGCAAGAGGCTTCCTATATTGGAATCTTAATATTTTATCTATAAATTTTTCTAAGTTATTTTTGCATCAATGATCAAATAAAATGTGACCTCATAGACGAGCAGTGCACAAAAACTTGTTAAATGTGGCCATACTGTTAGTTTCAAAATTTCATTGCCTCACATAAAATAGTGAATGCTTTCTGAAAAAAAACCTATAGTTGTTCATCTATGTTTTCCCTGATTGAGCTTCTCCAAATTCCCCTTTTGTATTTCTGATTTTTTTTGTACTTTTTTTGGTTTTTTATGTATTTTTTGAGTACTTCGAACATGACAAATAAACACAAACAACTACTGTACTGGACTGAAAGTATGGACAGTTGAAATGGGGTTACGAAAGAAAGATACCTTTCCTAATAGGTAGAATGAAGTTTGTTTTACTATTAGCTACTTTAACTTTCAATTCAAATGACCACTTTGAATTACCTCCACATAACTATCTGGCCATTGGACTAAGAATAGAAAAAAACTAACAAGCTAACTACAGGCATGCAAAAATTATTCTCGTAAACAAAATTAGGGACCATAATGAAGAGTTTAAGAGTTTTGGATGATGTTATCCCTGATGAAATATGTAGAAAGAAACTATAGATAAATTTGTAAGAGATCTCCCTTTTCCATAGAAAAACTAAAATCCCTTCTTATACTTCAACCACCTTGCAACAATAGTTAATCCATAATGTCATTAAGGTCTAGGACCTCTTTATCTTTAACCCATTCTTTACCTGCATCCATTTAAATATTCTTGGGCCTCCCCACATGTTGATCTAATTTCTTTGTCTCCCCTTAACGTCCTCCCCTGCCTACTAAAAGTGTGGTTGTTGGATAGAGAATTGGTAGAAGTCTTGTGCTAGGGACAAAAACCCCATAAGGAGCATAGGCACATCATCTACCATAATAAACTTTATGCCCTTCACATAGTTTTGAAGCCCTTACATCAAAATTCAAAGTGAACATTAAGACATTTATTAAAGAGGCAAGCGTATCTTAATAATATGTACATCATCAATAACCTATTACATGAAATTATATTTATTTTGATGTCTGCAAAGCATAGTCAAAGAAACTGGACTTGATAAGAACTTAATAAACAAGCATAAGAGTAATATGAGCTTGTCACTTGGAAAAAACTCAGAAATATCTCATGAAATAGTTGGATCTGATTATTTTCCTAGAGAGTAGAATCAAACTTGTGAGTATGCAGTCACTTGAGAAGAGAATTGTAAGTTTGTAACTACAAAAGTTATTTTTTTTACTAAACTGAATTGAGTGCCTATAGTTATCTTCATAGTATTTTCCAATAACTGAAGTGTTCACCTTATCACTTACTGTTCTATCATTCTATGAAATGATGGGTGTGATGTCCCCTGTCACAGTCACTTTATGTAGTACTTTATCCACTTTGTAAGTCTCCATTCCTTCCAGTCTTCTTATTGTTCTCTTGATTTTTTATATGCACTTGTCACGTTGCATACCCAAACCATTCCTTAGTCAACAAAACATTAAATATATTCATCTCACTATAAATGAAGCACAAGTTACATTGACCAAGAAGTAGAACCATTTAGTGCAGCCCAAATTTTGACCAGTAAATGAGAAAAAACAATTTTCTTATCTAGATTGTAAATATGCTTGAAATTTTTGAATTTCTGCAAACATAATCTCTTGATAGATGTCAATTAAGAACTCAATGATATGCAAGGGCACCACTCTCATTGAAGTAGGAGGGTACACACTGGCACATACAACTCTGTAGCAAAAGTAGAAAGGGAATTAACCACCATTGATTCCATCGAGATCCTCACATCATTTTGGTCTAATCTTTAATGAATTTGATTAGTTGCCTTCAAAAATCCTATTCTCCAAAACAATAAACGTGAAATCTATGCACTGATAAAATGTCACAATTGCTCAGTGGGAAGTGATATAATTGCATATTATATATATTACGACAATCATATCTCGTCTTAAGATCATGAGGAAATGATAGAATTTCCTACTTCAAATGGTTGCTCTTGTAAACAGCTTCTCAAGCAGCAATGTCAAGTAATCGATTTTGTCAGCAACTTCACTTTCCATATAAAGTTCCTTGTAAAAACAACATCAAGATTTTTCTTGTTATAAAGAAAAAATTGTCTTGAAAATTTTATAAGAAGGTTGAAGATAACAAACAACTGGAAGGTAGAAAAATTAAAAACATATAAGCTATGATCATCTAGAACAACTCATATTAAATTCACATATTGTTCAATCGATCAAGGCAAATCCCATTCAAAGATTTTGAAATCGAACGTAATGCAGCAAAGTGGGGTCTTCACCATAGTTATGGAACTTAGATTCAACTCGGAGTTTGAATCAGGAAGGAAAAAAAGAACAAGCCAACTCAGGCTGCAAAAAACTAACACTCCAAAAAAGGGCTTTTTGTTCTTTGTTTTCCAAGCAATCAAGTCAAAGATATTCTCATCCAACAAGTACCCAGCTTTAATACTCTCTGGGAATACCTATGTTAAACTAGATTATTCCTTGTCATGGTCCACCATATCACATAGCAACTTCACTTGCCATATAAATTTCCTTGTAAAACCAACAACATCAAGATTTTTCTTGTTATAAAGAAAAAGTCGTCTTGAAAATTTTATCAAAAGGTTGAAGATAACAAACAACTAGAAGGTAGAAAAATTAAAAACATATAAGCTGCGATCATCTGGCACAACTCATTTTAAATTCACAGATTGTTCAATTGATCAAGGCAAAGCCCATTCAAAGATTTTGAAACTGAATGTAATGCAGTAAAGTGGGGTCTTCACCATAGTTATGGAACTCATATTCAACTTAGAGTTTGAATCAGGAAGAAAAAAAGAACAAGCCAACTCAGGTTGCAAAAAACTAACACTCCAAAAAAGGGCCTTTTGTTCTTTGTTTTCCAGGCAGTCAAGTCAAAGATACCCTCATCCAACAAGTACCCAAATTTAATACTCTCTGGGAATACCTATGTTAAACTAGATTATTCCTTGTCATGTTCCACCATATCACATAGATTTCTAGAACTAGGTTAGATCTTTTCTATGCTATTTCCTTTATCCATGCCATATAACACCAATTTTTTGCAAGAATAAAGTTGTGTTATGCCTACTTTATAAAACAGTATAAAAGAAAATTTGTTGACGAAAAATATTATATAACAGTCGTGGTTGTAGTAGCTCCATCCAGTAGTTTGTGCATATCCTATGCAAGGAATTGTTTCTTTTAACCATGCAAGGCATTACTTTCTATTACTACCTAGCTCAACTGTGTGCAAATTGTCATCAAAGGACACATTCTCTTAATGACACTGTTGGTTTCAAGTGTTACAAATATCCTCTTTAGGACACATTTATGCCTTGTCATCATGTAACAATTCAACATCCTGTATTTAGCTGTAGAACTCATTAATTTAAACTTGATGTTACCTTGGTTAATTACCACTATTTTACATTTATCTAATCTATTTTTGCACAAGGCCATAAAAGAATTTAGCCGCTAAGATGAATTTGTTGGCCACATTATAAAAGCATCTTAAACTTTCTTTGTCTATTTTTGTGGAATATGGCATGCAACCCTTCCATCAGAGTGACAAAAAAGTATTGTCTGGAACATGCACCAGTCGGATGTGCTGTTATAGCTGTCAAGGACAGAAGAGATGTGCCACCGCAAGAGCTTTTTCCTAGGGTTCCAAAGATAGATTGTTCTGAGACACTTGAAGAAGGTATTGAAGGGTGTACCGCTTACTATTGCTACTCTGAATCAAGATGAAGTTCTAAATAACTCTGGCTTCTAATTGGAAAAGTGTGTTTTACCTCCAATTTATTTTGTTCATATGGTTTTGTAGGAAATCATTGGTTCAATTTGAAGTGGCCTGCAAAAGATGTTGGGAAAACTCTATGGTTTTGTAGGCAATCACTAGTTCAATTTGAGCTGGCCTACAAAAGATGTTGGGAAAACTCTAGGTTCTCTACAAAAGAAACTCCTATCCAAGATCTAATCTTGGGGAGAAGAAGAATTCAAAGATGATGTGAATGAGAGATATGAAAGCTTTGAAGAACAAATAGAAAAGCATTCCCCAAGAGGAGTTCTAGAAGCACCATCACATTGCTTGGATAAGGAGGAATCATTTTCTTCAGAGAGTTCAATTGGGTCCTCTCCTCCTTTTAGGAATGATGGAGATATCATGGAAGCCATCATGGAGATACTTTTCCTATAAGGAGATTTTTTATGCCACCAACAACTTCAATTCTGGTATGTTCCAATCATCATATCTAAACTGTTGAATAACTCTATGTTTTCTAATCCTTATAGATTATGATGAAGTCAAAAGGTATTTTGTTGTGCTACAGAAAATTTGGTGGGTAAAGGTAGGTATGCAGAGGTTTACAAGGGGGTCCTATTGAATGGTCAAGCTATAGAAATGAAAAGAATGGTGAATGGAGCCACAAATGAGAAAAAGGAGAAAGATTTTCTTACTGAATTGGGTATCATTGGACACATTCACCACACAAATACAACTTCTTTGCTAGGGTGTTGAGTTCTGAATAATCATCTAGGTCTTTGGTTTTTTGAAATAAAAATCTTCTTTTGCAACACTAATTATCCTGTGTTTGGCAATTTTATGTTTTTAATGAGACCTTTAGAATTTGTAGACGCATTGACTTGTGGATGAAATAACAATGATATTTTCTTGTTCTATCATACAATAATTAATAGAATATAAATAATCTTATTTGTTTGCTTGATTACAATAAATGAATCCTAATTAACTTCATTATGCTTTTACTTTCTTATAAGATTATTTGAGATCTAATACCCTTCCTCACCACCAGTTACCCCCAAATGTTTCAATCTGATCATTAACCATATTTCCAACACAATCATATGCAGTAGTAGAATGAACAGATTACAGTATTTTGGTTAGTTATTTATTGTTAAATGTTCCTATTTGCATTAAAGTTGTCAACAATTCCTAGCTAATTATATAATACTATTGGCGTATTCCTTGCACCCCTCCAGGCGCAAGTTCTAGTTTAATTAATCATCCATTATGCCTTTATAAATTAAATAATTACTTTAATTATTTAATTATCCATAAATCTCTCAACATTATCCACTCCATAAATAAATAAAACAATTTATTTATTTATTAAATTCCACTTGCACATTCCTTTAATAATTAATTAATTAAATTAATTATTTAATCTCATGCATTTTCCAACTCACTTCTTGACTAAGACTTTCTCTTAGTTGACTGACTAACCAATTCCACTTCTCTCTTCAATCAATTCAATTCACTTCCACTCAGTTTGAGTTAAGAGATCAATAAAATACCTTAACTAAATCATGTAAATAGTTGGTTGAAATCATGCAACTATTTGCAATTAGTTAATTGATCAATCAATTCCTCTCATGGATTATCCACCCTCAATCTCTTCAGTACTCCTCAAATCTAGACCATTCATCAAACCTAGTATTTTCTATAAATCAACCTTCATTCTCATTTGAAGGCTAATCATGAATCTTCGATATTTTGCTATCATTATTTTTGATGTCGAAAAATGGAAAGGTAACAACCTTTATGGGAAACTTAGTTAAAGGGGGACCGATTGCGCTAAACTAAGTGACCTCTGGGTTTTTAAAGAAGATGACTTCTTCTATAATTTGGGGAGTTGAAAAGGGTAGAAGGAAATAGATGTAAAATAAAATCTTATCTAAGACGATGCGCCAAGAAGTAGATATGGGCATGATAAACCTATCTATGAGATATGATTTAAGGGTCATTCAACAATCTGCTATGTCCCAAAACAACATAAATCAAAATGGAAATCTGAACAACTTATTCAATGACATAAAATAACTTCCATACATCTACTGAAAATAAGAGTCGAAGAAATGGTCTTAATTAACAAGCTTATATTGAAATTATAGAAGTCTACAAACAAATTAATCAGTACAATAATGACACAATATATAGCTTTATCAAATAGTTAAGAAACAAAAAGGCTGAACAATGGCACAGTCTGTGAATCTTATACAATAATCTAAAACAATACAGAGGCCTGGTGTCTTTCCACAAATTTTCCTATAAGTTTTGAACTCATTCTTTGAAAGAAGAAGCAATATTTATAGGGAAAAATCCCACTGCCTGGCGGGTTGATAACAAAAAATATTCCTCAATGATGCACATAGCAATGATTTTCCTAGGCCGTTAGAATATGTGGCAACATAAGAAGACTTGATCCATGCATGCAATCACCCTCATAACAAACGCATCCCCTGAAAATGATGGTAGAGGTCCAACAGAACATAATATCGACATGTGTCACTTATTCACAATGATTGTTAGAACACGTGGGAATCTTGATGAGGTCATTGCTTGCTCCCTAATCTTGCACGATGAAGTCCTCAAAAGATTCACATGGAAATAAGACACGACCTTTGGTTCATTACTCCTTCCCTGCAATGAAAACTTGTGCAGTGAAGACACGTGGAGGTCTTCCCTACAAATGACGCCACTAGTGGGGCCGTTAAGGAGTATATGTGGACCAATGCTATGTGGCACATAGACGGGACCCAATAGGGAAGTGAAGGGAGGTAGCCTTGAAGCATGCACAGTGCAAACACGTGGAAGCATGGTGGGAGCCGTTAGGAAAGTGAAGGAAGAAATCCCTATGAAGAGAACTTGGTGAACACATGGCAACAGTCAGACAAAGATTTTGCAAAAGGAGCCCAATGATGTTTAATAAATGGGGAGAGGGTTGGTACTTAATCAAATTCTCTCAAAGGGAGCATGGGGAAATTTATATTCACAACTTTTGGTGACTACTAGGAGCGTTTTTCCTACGAAACAAGGAACCCGAAACTTCTGGTTCATTTACCAAAGTATTTTCCATGGGAAATGTGATTAGAGCTTGGAGAGAGTGGTTTGTAGAGGCATCCATTCATCCTTAGATGGAGTCGATATGTCACATAGATTTTCTTTCACTCTGTGTAGATCGGTCATTTCTTTGTATGGTGGCATCAAAGATATATCGACTCGAGACTCGAGTTGAAAAAGAAAATGCATTATTGGATGGGTGACACCCTCAATATCTTTTGCAGTAATGGGTTGATTGAAGCTTTGAAAATTGGATGTATCCTGCTGCTTCTCTTTAATTTTCATCACAATATGCTCTGCCATAGCCATTGAATCATCTGAAAGAAAAGGGGAAGGTAAGCCCATCTGAGTCAACCGAGAGAACTTCACTCACATACTACCCATGGTCCATTCCAGGGTTTTAGCACACTCACTGGCATTGAGGATAGTTGTGTGGCAGTGAATAAACTTGTTAGCTATTTTGGCAGTGGTCTTTTGGTCTGCAATCCCTGCCTTCGCCAGATCTTCATCTGTGACCATGTATAGCCTATACAACAACCTTTTGGCCTTAAGGACCCTCTTTGTGATGGATTTTGGGAAACGCTCAATCATTTTGTGAACCTGCCTTCCTAAAATTGGTGCTCTACCATGAATTGGAGCACTGACTGGAGGGTTAGGCAAAATGCCTTAACCCTTTCCCAGTATGAAACATATAGCTGTTGGGCTACTTGAAGGAGGTTGGACTGGGTGACAAGAGGTTGGGTAGAACTCTTCAAAAGGCCAATTTTTTCATCCTTTAATGCCATATTATGTGTTAGCTCTGCAATCTTTTGGTCCATTGTGGTGAGTTTTCCTTGCAGGACTCTTGATTCTACGATCCAAATTTCATCGCCTCATTCCTTGTTTGTTGCTTCTCTCTCTAGACAAGACTTCATTTATGGACCTTATTTTCTAGTTTATTCTGTTGGACATTGAATTCCACATCCTTCTGTTGCATTTCTTGCTCTACCTGGGTCAACTGGTCTTGATATCCTTGGTTTTTCTATTGCAGCTCGGTGACCAGGTTTGGGTCAAAGGATTGGAACTATAAAAATTCCTCCCAGAGTTTAGGTTGCTCCATCTTTGCTTATTGTGATAGGTTCTTAAATTCGACATCCCTCACCTTTTATTTTTCCAACAGAACCTCGACCCTCTCCTTGATGATTCTCAATACTTCTTCTCTCTTCTTTAGCTGGGGACCGGACTTGAAAAAGTCAGTGGTCACCACACGCTAAGTGTCCTCCATGAGCTCAACTTTGTCTTGGGGTCAGGCTATGCTCAGATCGAGCCCCATGACATACATATTATAATCATCTAGTTGCATTTCTCCTTGTGGTTTGATGATAAACGGGTACATAGTCACAAAATGTAATGATTGTTGGGCCTTGTTGAAAATAGTTTGCACTTTTGGCTTGGTTGGATTTTTAGCATCTTTGGCTCGTTGCTTTTGGACTCAGATTGCTTGTGCCTATTTAGTTTTATCACCCTTCACCAAGAAATATATTGGCAATTAAATAAGTCCACCTGCGAAAGGTGCTGCATGAGGAAGGGTGAAAGGGAATGAGAGGGTAGCGGTTCTTGGCGATTTCTTCCTTAGAAGACTAACTGTTTGAGGAGAAAAAGGAGGGATATGCTAGACCCTGGTTTGTGGGCCAATGAGAGGATTCAAGGGAAGCGGTGTCATGGTAGATTTTATCTGCTGGGTAGACTAGATTGGGGTTGATATAGTAGAAGCAATAGAGGTATCAATGGCGGCTATGGAGGAAAAATGTGAGGTGCTGGCAGACGCGGAATGGGCTAAGGTGAAAGGAATTAAGGTCCATAGAGGAGTAAAGGGAAATGGTTCCAACTGGGAGAACTATGTGAAATCCTCTGTGACCATTGAAGTAGAGGCAAAAAAGGAGGGGACATCACTTGAAGTGAGGGGAGCGGTAGACACAACAAACGTTACTAAAGACTGCGAAGCAAGAGAAGAGGGGGCAAAAGATACTTGCAGTGCAAATGATTGTGATTCTTGGCTCGTTGCAAGCTCTTGGCCTACCTTAGGCACCTGCAAACACTCTCCAGAAGATGCTTCAGTGCGTTGTCGTGTGTCGGGTGGTGAGTCTTCCACCACTACGGTTTCTAACTATTATTGATGTGTGGTTCTCATTCCCTTTGCGGTCCAGGTGCAAGTCAACGAAGCTCTCACACACAATATGTTTACCCACACAATATGTTCTCTTTCTAATATGTTGGGGTCGTTTGAAGCTCAATTTCTGGTTCTGCTCCTTTTGCGGTAGATGCTTCGGCTTCCTTCGGGTCAACATCTTCATCATCATTATCGTTAGAATTAGGATGCTCATCATTCCACAATTTATCAAACTTTCCATCCATCTCTATGCTCTCATAAGGGGCATTAGGGTGTTGGATTTCTTGTCGATAAATCCATAAATCTTTAATTTTCTCTTCGCTCGAGTTATAATTCTTTGTCAAATTGTTTTGAAGAGTAGCCCCAATCTATTTTGTTTTATCATATTTCCTCAATCGGAAGTAGAAACTATGCCATGGAGGTCAACTACCCTCGGTGGGAATATGGATTAGGTCCACCAATAGTTCATCTATATCCTCCATTGGATTCTGATGCTTTTCCCAGTAAGGTCGGGAGTTGTGTGTTACCTTGACATACTCATTCGGTAAGTCATTGTCAGGGTTGTAATTCCACTTGTCGCAAATCCATACCAGCCCCAGATGAGCCAGCTTCGCTTCTAGCAAGTCATAAGTTTGCTTCCTGGCCATGATCACCATCTTAAAGCTCATTGGGTAGTCAAAAAATAGTCTCCTCTTAGATTTTCTGTTGTAAAAGTTGAAGTCAATAATTGATACTTGGCGAAACATTTCAAGGGCCAGTATCCGGTTTGTGAGATATGCCAAAACTTGAAATGATTCCCCAGTGAAGTTGCACATCTGGATGAATGTGAAATCTTCCCCTAGAAACCAGTCGCATTTTAGAGTAAAATTCTACATGTACTCCATTTGGTCTAAGTTGAGCCGCAAAATACTGCCATCCTCTCTCAAATCTTGCAAAATCAGAGTCAAGAAATAATCCAAAAATTTGTAATAATCATAGGTTGCAGAGAGGAGAGGAGTCCATATAGAAACTAGCTTTTTTTGTTGATTTTCATCAAATATGACCAACCCCACATGCCTTTGGAAGAAGTTGGGGTTTTGATGCAAAAACATGTGGGCGAGGAAGGAGGGATACCTGAACCTTTGTTGTGTGTTGTACTTGACTATTTCGCTTAGGATCTCCTCGACGAGGAATTTTGTGAAGTCGTACCAAAAAAGAGAACACTGCCTACGCAACTAGAACCCCAAGCCTAGTTGAAATTCCTAAACATATATGTCAGTGTCCAGGCCACAAACAAATGCCATCATTGAGAAGGCTTCCTTCATGTCCTCTTTGAAAGCTTTATGCGCTGTCAGGATTTGTGGTGGATTTTTAGCTTCTTTGGGCCTTTTGGCTTCTCTATTATAAAAGTCTAGAGAAAAAGCTTTGGTTTTCCATATGCTCTCTCCCTTTTCTAGAGTGAATGACTCCATCCTATCCACTTTGGATCTTCGTTCTGGGATACACAACATGTCCCAAATAGAATCCTTGCAAATATTCACCCTCAACTCTCAGCCCTTGATGGTGTTGCTAGCCAAGTTGAAATGCTTGATGGCTTTGTTGACTAATTTCAGGCAATAGTGCACAAACAAGACCATATATTGTGGAAGCCCACTGAACCAACACTTCTATGCCAAGAAATCCAAGTTATTATTTTTCTTCATCCTCTTGTAGGCCACCTCCCTAACGGTCTTAGGGTTCTTCTCGAGGATGGGATCATGAATGTTATCCCATTCCTCCTTAATTTGGCTCTAGTCTCTGTGGGTCTTCAAATTTTTTGCAACCCTTGTATTCACCCACACTGGCTTTTTTAGTATACTAGGTGAAGTTTAAGAGACATTTTTGAAAATATAGGAGACTGGTGCGGTACACATGGAATCATATAAACTTTGTGTTTCTTCGCCTTGCATCTTTGTTTGAGAACTTTGGGTTGCCTCCATTCTTTGCAATCTTTTGCATAGAAAGCACACTGGTGTGGTATGAATGGAACCTAAAGAATGATGCAAGGCTCTGAATGAAAAACCTAGATGAATTCCTTCCTTTGTTTTGGATTCAATTCACACTAGAGTAGTGAATCTCCTGCAATTACCTCTACACATAGCTGCTTCATTTCTATTTGCACCACACCTAGGTTTCTCAATAATTTTGCAATCAAAATCCCTTTGCGTACTTAGGAAGTTAACTACTTTGTTTAGCTATTGTATGCAATACTTAGCTTTTTTCTTTGATTTTCTACCTGAAATCAGTAGACAATGGTTGCCTTTTTGCATTTAATTCGGCATGTATCGCTAGCTCTCCTGCCCATGCAAAATTAATTACTTGCCCTTTTGAAAAGATAAGAATTCATAATTACATCAGTAATCATGTCCTTCGACGCGATTTTCCTAGGAAATTGAGCCGCCAATTGAAAACTTTCTATTCTTTAGTATGCTTTAGGAATTAATATCCCAAAAGGAATAATTAAGCCAAAGACATAATGAGTACTTAGAAAAGATTTGCGTTCGACCTTGGAGCTTGAAATTACCTGCAGTGTGACACCTCAACATCTATTTGTATGAATGATCGCTTGGGACTGCCAGCAACTTGCGTTAATTAATTATCGCTCCTTAATCCTGCATGCAACAATTCGTACCTGCAAATGCAATTGTGTGGGAATTTTGAGTTGGGCTTTGGTGAGTTTTTGAGTTAACACTCGATTAGCATCATGTGTATGGCATGCAGCTACCTTGAATATTTCTATAAATAGGCCCTAAGACAATAGAAAAATCACACTTAGTGATTAGAAAAATTAGTGTTAGGTGATTAGCTAGGATAATCATTAAGCAGTTGAGTAGGATTTGAGTTTTCATAGAGATAGTCTTAGATAGTTGATCAAAGTTTGATACCATGAACACTCCAATTAGGCTAGTTGGTAGTAAGTCACATACCACATTTCTAGGTGAGATTTCAAGTATGTGATTGAAGAGGATGAAAAAGAATAAACATTCTCTGGCAATCATAGCCATGAAATGGGTTTTGGGGAGGGACTCTATTGAATATGAGGATAACTATTGAGTGAACATAGATATTAGTTCACATTTTTTTGCATCATTTCTCGACATTTAGGTCCCCAAAGGAATGATTATGCGTCTAAATCTCTAGATTTTTTCAAAGAAATACCTTGGTGGTCTCAGAGAGGTGGTGTCCAATGCAGTTTATAGCCTGGGCCTTCCCATTGCAAGTGACCTACAGAGGCACATTGAGGAGGACATAATGGTACTATGGGTGCCATTCTTGAGCTGGTTTAGGCTTCTCTCAAGTTGAGCATCATGAGAGAGCTACCTGTGCATGTCACTTCCTATTGCACTGCTACAATGTGGTGCTCTTTTACGACATGGACTGGTACATCGATTTCAGGATCCTCGTGTTCCCTCTACCGCTTATTATTGGTGTCGGTGTTGATGCTACTACTCCCGTTATTTTTGATGACAACCTTCTTGCTGGTGATAAGAATGCTCCTACTCCCGACAATTAACGTTTCAAATGCTTTTTTCCTTTTTGTATATATATATGCTTGGAAAAGGTTTTCTCGTACATATATATATATATATATATATAAACTGTATAATATATAGACATACTTTCGAATGTATGGCCTCAACGCCATTTTGAAATTTATTTATCAAAGTATATGAATATATAATGAATATACTGCTTACTTTAAACCTCTTGTCTCATTTCCATGTGTTTCTGCAATTTTGGTTTATTTTAATTATTCGCACATGAGTTCATTTTCTATTCTCTGCTCTTTGCCATAATGGGTTCCATAAATTTCCCTGCTTCTCGCATCATGAAATTATTGAAAGATCGACCGACAAAAACATGAAGGAAAATAATTACAATATTCACATATTTACACTGGCGAATTTACTGAAGCTTTAATTAAACAATTTTAGGTGAATTTTGTTAACTGAAATACTCAGTGCTTCTTGTTCCATGTTCTCCAATTCAAATGCATTGTGTTGTTTGCACCAAATAATTTTGAAAGGGCCCTCCCATAGACTGCCAAATTTTTCGTGCCAGCCAGGCTTCACGACCCTTTCAGTGAATTTTAATACTAGGTCCACGCACTTTAGACCTTGATTAGAGGCTTTCCTGTTGAACCATCTCTTAACCACCTGTTGGTAGTTGGTTATGGCTATCAAGGCCTTTTCCCTTTTTTCTTGCACTTCCAACAACTCGGCCAATCGAACCTCCATAGCTCTATTTTCTTCAATTTTCAAGGACTTGAGCAGCTGTAATGCAGGAATCCCTATTGAGATTGGCAATAGCACCTCCTTCCCGTACACTAGCTCATACGATGAAGTTTTGAGGGCTTGCTTGGGAGTTATGTGGTCTACCTAGAGCGTCGTCTAAAGGTTCTTGTGTCACTTCTTCTCATGATCTGACCTGATCCTTTTAATGAGTCGACTCAGCTAGGCCTTTCCCCTACAGGTAGTAATTTGATGATATTTTCAAGAATATGCCATGCGCAAGTTTGAATTGACATACCTTAGAGCTTAGGAAATCCTTGGCATTATCCAAAATGATGGTCTTTGGTGGGCTGAATCTCGTTACTAGCCCTTTGAGAAAGTCCACAATCTCCGCCTTTGTTGCATTATTTAGGGGCATGGCTTCAGTCCATATTGTGAAGTAATCTATGGCTATAGAATCCACTTGTGTCTGACACTAGAGGCAGGATTCATCATTCTGATGAAATATAGCCCCCATTGTGCGAATGGCTCATCTACTACTATCGGATTGAGAGGCATTATAAAAAATTTCCTTCTTCCTATGAAGAATTGACATTCTTTACAAGCTTTTATCATGGAGTATGAGTCATTGAAAAAATAAGCCAGAAGTACCCAACACACAGGATTTTGATGGTGTTGGTCTTTGCAGAGAAATGTCTGCCTGCAGGGTTGTTGTGGAAGGTGTCGAGAATTCTCTTTACTTACTCTATGGTGACACACTACAGTAAAATTTCATTGAAATTCCTCTTTAAAAGGACCCCTTCAATTAGTGAGTATCCATTTTTTTTGCAGCCGGTAGAATCTTCTTTTCTGAGAAGGAAGTCCTAGAAGATATTTTCTGGTGTACGTGAATCTTACTCTATCTGCCAACCAACAACCTTCAAGCTCATAATCATTTGTTAGGACCAGCTTCGATTGCTCTTCTTCAGGCACCATTTCCTCATCATGCACCAAATATTCATATAGCCCTCTTCCTCAAATAGTCTTTGTAGGCTTGACCTTAATGTCATATTCAAGGAATATAGTGATCCAAGTGGCCCTTTTTTTGGTGATTTCTCCTTCCATGATGTATTCTCGCACACTGGAATGTGTGACATAAACAATCACCTTATTACAAGAGATAAGATGTCAGAATTTCTTGATTCCCTTTACAATTGCAAACACTTTCCTGTTGATGAATTTGTAGTTCGTCTCATATTCCTTTAAGGTCTAAGAGTGAAATTCTACTGGATGTTCTCCCTTTCCTTCATTTTACTTTTGATTCAAAACCGTAGCAATGCTTGTCTTGCTACCGAATACATAAATTATGAAGTCTTTCGATAGGTCTAGATTTACCAATACGGGAGCTAAAGAAATGGCGTCCTTAATCTTCACAAAAGCTTCTTTCACTTCTTTTTCCCATTTGAATAATTGGTCCTTTTTCAACATCATGGTGATTGGTTTAATTATTCCTACAAAATCATAAATAAATTTTCTTACAAAATTAACCTTCCCCAAAAAATTCTAGACTTCCTTTTTTTTGACTAGTAGGGGAAGTTCCCTACTTGCTTTTACCCTCTCAGGATCAATTGCGACTCCTTCTTTGGACACTACATGTCCCAATAATTTGCCTTGCGGTACTCCGAAGACACATTTTTTTGCATTCAGGGATACCCCAAACTCCTGATTTTTAAAAAAAACCACCTCCAGGTGATCAAAATGATCATCTTTAGATTTGGAGAATACAGTCAGATCATCTAAATAGATGGGGATAATTTTGTTGATCAGTTTGTTGAAAGCGATATCCATTGCCCGCTGGAAAGTGGCTCCCACATTTGAGAGGTCAAAAGGTATTTTAGAATATGTGAATATTCCCCACTTGGTAGTGAACATTGTCTTGTGTTGGTCCTCTTCTTTAACTCAGATCTGATTGTAGCTTGAAAAGCCATCTAACAGAGAAAACATTTTCGATCTTGCCACTATTTGTAAGATTGATTCCATGGAAGGTAGTGGGTAATGATCTTTAAGCAATGCTCTATTTAGGTTGCAAAATTCAACACAGAGATGAATGTCTCTGTTATTATTTCATAATAGAATAATATTAGACACCCATGTACTACGCTTGATTAGAAACACAATCTTGGATTGGATCAACTTTTTTAACTCTTACGCCATCAAGGTTTTAATTTTTGGATTTATGGGCCTTTGGTTTTTTCGAACAAGTTTAACACATTTTGTTACTTCGATAGTGTGATGGATGATGTTAGGATTATATCCTCTGAGGTCATTATATGACCAAGACACTACCTGGTGTAGGAGCACCTAGAAGAATACCTAGGCAAATACTAGGAACTAGGAAGTAAGTTTGTTTTTTTCTATGAATTTCTTTAGGGTCATGTTGAACATTGCATTTGAGTGTGTGACTTACCACAATACCTTGATCTGGAGCTATCAGTAGTGTTTAAGTTGCGAGTTTAGACACTCAAGGTTGGTAAGTTCTAGTATTTAGAGTATTTAGAAATAAAGCCCAAAATGTTGCTTTAAGCAATTTTGGCCTAAGGTGGTGGTTATGTCTGACCAAGGGGAAGGATAACCACCTTTTGAAACTTTAAAAGGAGTGCCTCGACCTATTTGAAGGGTTGGAAGGCTTTGTGAATGTTGGAAAAGTTTGTAATTTGACAATTTTCATCAATGGTAACCGAGGACAATAGAGAATAACTGAATTTCCTATATTGTGTTCTTAGTAGTGTGTTCATGAATTAATCAAGCATCTTGTTATGTTTAGAATGTGATGTAATTGTTTTTGAAATCTTTGTGTGGACAGTAGTTAATCTTTCTCATCGTTTCTTAGTTGATTTCTTAGATAGACTAGTTTCTTTCCATTGTTGAACAGACTGGTGAACTGCTAACCATGGAGACTTAGAACTCCATCTTTCTCTATACCTGGTGTATAGTCTAAGGGGAATGAGGCTAAGCTCCATGCCTATACATAGGTTAGGTCTAGGAGTCTTTAGGGGTCAAGTAGCTATGAGGAAAGTCACTTCCTAGGCGAGCTTGGCAATGCCCGGCTAGGAAGGACAGTGCTAAAAAGCACATAACTTGCAGGGACGACTTCTACAGGACAAAAATTATGGTAAAAGTGTGGAAGGAGGTCTCACAGTGGTCTAGTACCAAGGAGGAGGTCCCAACAGTCTATTTTCTAGGCAAACTCTTTGATAGTCCAACCGGGTGGTCAGGAATTTGCTCGGGCTAGGAAGGACAGTGCTAAAAAGCACATAACTTGCAGGGGTGGCATCTTCTTACAAAATCCTATGGTAGGAAATTGGAAGGGAGTCTTATGAAGGTCTGGTACCAAGGAGGAGGTCCTAATAGGCCGTTTGGGTTGAGAACTCTTTGATAGTCCCAAATCAGGTGGTCAGGAATTGGCTAAAAACCCTACATTGTGCAAAGTTTGTGGATAGTCCTGTGTACGGCAAGGCAAGGCCTAAGGGTTTGGAAATATTGAAGAGGTTAGTATAAGTACCAAGAATCCATGAAAAAGATTTGAGATTCTTTGGAGAAGTTTTGAGCAACATCCTCTTTTCTCGGGCTAGGAGGGCTAAAAAGAGACTCTAGGCTTGTTGCTTTGAAAACCTAAGTGAGGCTTTGAAAGAAGCGATGGAGAGATGGCATCTAGTGGCTATTCAAGAGACCTAATGGTATACTTGGAAGCATGACAAGACACCTTTACACCCCTGCAAGTATCTAGTTGAGCTTTGTGAGTATTTGGCCTTTAGGGTTGATTAAGGGTCAAGGGTGAAGCAGAGGCAAAGCACTGAGTTTTGGATTAGATTGTGTATTATGGTTGGAAGAGGGGATGGCCAGTAGAACCAGGGGTAACTGAGTTTGTGTCAGGAATTATAGGTTGAGTGGTGGAGGAAGCCACCAAAGGGAATTGCTGAGGTGAGACCCGGAGCATGGAATTGTGATTTTTCCATCCATTCCCCTTTTACACCACTACCTCTTCATATTTTTCACAAAAGTGCATGAGTTTGTCCTTGTCATTCTATGAAACTTATTTTCTGACCTTTAGTTTTCTTCCATCTCTGACCTCGAGATTGACATAGTCCACTTGGTCTACCAAAAACTTTCCTATCATTCCTTGCATCATCAGAGTCAAAAAGATTCTTGAGAGTGACCAATCCCTTTGGAAGCTTGTTGGATCTTAGCTGAATGATCTTCCCTTTATATGTTTCTTCAATCTTCAACTGAAGCTGATCAGAAAATTCTCTGGATTGTTGGACGAACAAGGAGATGTTTTCATCAATTTTGAACACTTGCCACCTTTGATCGTTATCTAAGATGGAGGGTCAGAAAATCACCTGCATAGAGTGTACATTCTTAACCAAGTCGGAGATAGGATCAAATTGAGATCTTATTGTTGTCATGCGATCCACAGTTGAATTATGCTCTCTAGGCACCACCTGAATGTTAAAAGCCTCAAAACCTTTAATGAGGTCCCAAACTTGTGTCTATATGACTGCATGTAGACATTCTTTGTAGCAGAGGTGTTTAAAACTTGATTAATTATAAGTTTGGAGTCTCTGAACACCATTATTTTCTTGATACCCATCCGCTTTGCAAGGCTTGGACCTTGCACAAGGCCTTCATATTCGACTTCATTGTTTGAGCAAGTGAACTGGAAGTAGAAATATTTGAAAATATCTTCATTGGTTGGAGATTTTAAATGTATCCCAACTCTAGTGCCAACCTTGCATCTTGCACCATCAAAGTACAATGTCCATAGCTCTAAGGTTCGATTGACCACGGGGTCCTTGACTACCTTCGAGATCTCTTGATACTCATCATATAGATAACGTAGGTTCCCAAACTGGTAGCATGATAGTTGTCAAAAGGATTAGCATCTATGTATTCACTCAAGAGGACTTCTTCTTGATCAGACTGGTTTTTAGTTACCTTCTCATCCTTAAGTAGCTCAATACCATAGGTTTCTTCCTTGGTGAAAGAGGCATGATCAACTTCAAAGTTGATCATGGCTTCATCAACCACATGCTCTGAATGTAGAGGTTCAAATATTATCTTCATTTTAGCTCTATGCTTGGTCCTGAGGATCAGGTGCGACCAATCTAAAGAAAGGTACCTGCCTATCTTTGAAGTGAATTTATGGGATAGGCAGAGACCGAACATGGGAGGGACATCTATGATCGTAGTATCTTGTGAAACAATGATGCTTGGGGAGGAGAATAAAGTCAAGGGGAGGTTTTTGATGACACCTATAGTTTCGACTTTGTTCCCATCTAGTTGCATAAACCCCCTTTTTAAGGGTTCATAGCTAAGTCCTAAGGCTTCAGCTATCTACTTGGGCATGAATTTGGGGCTAGCACTGGAGTCAATTATGGAATTATGTAGCAATTTCTTCCCCATAATGAGAGTTAGAAAAAAGGGCTTGGGTTTTTGCTTCTCTTCTTTGACATCAGCAGAGGTTTCTTTTGTAGTATTGGTGAGAACTTTGGCTAGAGGTGATGGTTCGAAAACCTTTTCCATGAGCGATTGCTCTGTCAGTTCAATAATCACATCTTCCCAGAGGGCCTTTTGCAACAATGAATTTTGTTTCGAAATAGCTAAGATATCCCAAAGGGATACATAGGAAGAAGATTTATTCAATTGTTCCACCAAGTTGAATGGTGGTAGATTTGAAGGCTTCTATTCTTTATCCCTTGTTACAACAATCTCCTTGCGCAACTGTGGCTATAGAGCAATTGTGGAAGGACCAAGGGACTGGTCGGGGATGCTTCTAGGTTGTGGAGTGATCGATTCACCCATGAATCTCCTTTTTGATCGAGTGTTGTAGTCGGGATGCACTCATGGGATCTCTGATGTGGATGCCTCGTAGGTGAACACCACCTCTTCTCCTTCCATCCATGAGAAAAGGGAATAATCAAGAGCTATGTCATTTTATTGCTCCAAGGACATTCCTTGCATTTGTGCAGTAAGTATCACATTTTCCATTTGAGGAGAGGCACATTTATAACCTCCTAAACTTGGCATCACACCTTGGTTGCACTGCTCTATAATTTTTTGTTATAAATTTTCCCACAGATAATTTTGAGGCATATGCGCATCGTTGCAAGGGAAGCACCAAGGATTGATATCTTCGGCGAGGTTGTTTTTCCCTGTGATCAACTCTCTACTTGTACTTGGCTGAGCATCTCCCAATAGAGTAGGTGTTGTCACTATCTAGTTAGTCGTTTGAGCCTGGGGATTTGTGTGCGCACCTCCTTGATATTGGTTCTATTGGTCTGAAGGCCTTCCGCCTTGGTAATTTTAGTAGGCTAGCCTTGGAGGAGCGACCTAGTTGCACTTGATAGTAGTTACTTCATTTTCTAGGTTCCACAATAATTCTTTTATATCACTCATCTCATCCTTTGAAGAGCCGGATGTAGAAGCAACATTTTATGGCACACTCAGATATATGTACATGGACTAAGGAGGAGTGGTTGAACTGGTAGATGGCATCTCCTGGGCGAGAAGTGACACTTCAGGAAATATAGGCATGATGGGTTGAGGTGGCAACTTCCCAACGTCAATTGGATTGTTCTTCGCCTTGACTGTTATGCTATATGCTTCTAGTAGTGTAGTTCCACTAAGAGACTGGATCATCATTGAGATATCGACGTTGATGGATTTCAAGTAGAACATGAACGCCAACTCAACCATTGGGTGGATAATAGTTTGGATCCTCTACCAAGTTGTATGGAATCGGGCATTGAATTTAGTCATGGCTTCATATGGGGTGCAATTTATTGTTGTTAGTTGATGGTATAGCGAAGAACTATCTCCATCATTCAAGAATATTTCATAAAATGATCTTCGATTTGATCCCAGGTATTGATGTTGTTAGCCAATAGAGTGTGATACTAGTCTAATGCTTTCCCTCTGAAAGAGGCTGCGAGAAACCTTAGTGCTATGTTTTGATTTGTAACTTCATGCACCAAACACATGTCCACCACATCTTGTAGATTTTCGGATGGTGTTATTGAACCATCCCCGATAAATTTAGGTATAGATTTTAGAGAAGAGACCTGGATAGGGGCCCAAACGATGCATGCAACTAGAGCTACAAGGGGAATTCTGGCATCCTAAGCCACATAATTCCTATTTGCAACTTGCAACATGGTTGGTGAAGGGATCAAAACATTCACTGGATGAGTTCGGGTTCGTGTTGTTACTAGCGGAGGCACTAACAAGCCAAGATTATTTTTTGTTTGAGACCTAGTAATAGGTCGATGGCTCATACACCCTCTTTTGATTTAGGTACATTTAAGTAGTCCTACTAGGCATCCTAGAAAAAATAAATTGTTGATGCCGAAAAATAGCATGGTAACAACCTTTATGGGAAACTCAGCTAAAGGGGGGACCTATTGTGCTAAACTGAGTGACCTCTAGGTTTTTAAAGAAGTTGGCTTCTTCTGTAATTTGGGGAGTTGAAAAGGGTAGAAGGAAACAAATGTTAAATAAAATCTAATCTAAGGCGATGTGCCAAGAAGTAGATATGGGCACGATAACTTATCTGTGAGATATGATTTAAGGGTTGGTCAACAATCTTCTATGTCCCAAAACAACAAAAATCAAAATGGAAATTTGAACAACTTATTCAATGACATAAAATAACTTTCATACATCTACTGAAAAGAAGAGATGAAGCATAATCTTAATCAAAAAGCTTATATTGAAATTATAGAAGTCTGTGAACCAATTACTCAGTACAATAATGGCACAGTATAGAGCTTTATCAAATAGTCAAGAAACAGAAAGGCCAAACAGTGGCATAGTTTGTGAATCTTATACAATAATCTAAAACTATACAGAGGCCTGGTGTCTTTCCAAAAATTTTCCTATAAGTTCCAAAATCATTCTTCAAAAGAAGAAGCAGTATTTATAGGGAAAAATCCCACCGCCTAGTGGGTCGATAACATAAAATATTCCTCAATGATGCACATAGCAATGATTTTCCTGGGCCGTTAGAAGATGTGGCAAAAAAAGAAGACTCGAGCCATGCACATATTCACCCTTGGAGCAGATGCATCCCCTACAAATGATGGTAGAGGTCCCAGAAGATCAAAATGTCGACATGTGTCACTTATTCACAACGGTCATTAGAACACATGGAAATCTTGGTGAGGCCATTGCTTGCTCCCTACTCTTGCACAATGAAGTCCTCAAAATATTTGCATGGAAATAGGACGGGACCTTTGGTTCATTCCTCCTTCCTTGAGATGAAAACTTGAACAGTGAAGTCACGTGGAGGTCTTCCCTATAAACGGTGCCACTGGTGGGGCCGCTAAGGAGCGTATGCGGACCGATGTTATGTGGCACATGGATGGGACCCGATAGGGAAGTGAAGGGAAGTAGCTCTGAAGCATGTGTGGTGCAAACACATGGAATCATGGTAGGAGCCGTTAGGAAAGTGAAAGAAGAAATCCTTGTGAGGAGCGCCTAGCAAACACGTGGTAGAAGCCAAACGAAGATTTTGCAAAAGGATCTCGATGATGTTTAATAAATGGGGCGAGGGATAGTACTTAATAAAAGTCAGCCGAAGGGAGTGTGGGGAAATTTATATTCACAATTATCATATTCATATTCATTTGAGCGTAAGAATAATAGTGCACACATAAAATTTGAGAGCAAAGGAAAAATGGAGAACAATGGAGATAATTCAATCTTGATATAGGAAGGAAGGTATTGCTTTGATATTATTGATTTATTATGCTTGATTGCACTTCATTGATGGATTAGACTTGGATTGATTGAATCAAATAGTTTATTAGTTGTTGTATAATGATACATGCTTATTTTATCCTTATTTCTATTCATACAAATGGTGAACCTAATGTGAACTAATGATTTTTTGTGAAAAATATAAAAAATTTGAGTTACAGGTTCTGCAACACATTTGTGAGTGAAAAACACATCTATAGCCTGCCTATAATACATCTATATTATGATGCATGCATAGTTTTCCATGATGCATTTTCAAAAATCTACAAAGCAATTATATATGCTTTAAATATTTCCATTTCCTACTAATAATTGTTGTTTGTGATTTGTACACAAGATTGACAACTACTTTTTTTGAAACCCTAACATTGCAATCATCTTTTTTGGGTTATTTGTTTGGAGCACTTTTGTCGATTTTTTTTTCTAGGTTTTGTGACGCATCCGTCCTATTTCTACACTATAGTCATCTTCTATGACAGATTTTTTCGTGTTCCTGCACTGCAATCGTCTACTGTGACGCATTGGTATGCTTCCTATGTTGCAAATATTTTTGTGACGCATATGTTAGAAAAACTAATGCATTTGTCTGAGAGGTATAAAATTAAATTTTCAAATTATGTTTTTTATTTACATTCTGATTCAGATAGATCAGGTTTTTGGGATACTAATATCTTTTGGTAGCTTGTGTTTTAATATGGTATATAGTTGTTATGATGGATAGTTTTTAGTTGTGATTAATATTGTGTAAGAGTATTTTACATCAATATTTTGGATTATATTATCTTTCTCATCATAAGATACAAAAAAATTCTATGTATGATCATTAATTAATTATTATCAATATTTTCCAAACAATAAAAAATTGTTAATTTTTTTTACTCTACTTTTTTATTAGTAATTATTGAGAAAGTAAATTATGTAATTTTTTATGACAAATGAATAAAACAATATTTATCTTAAAGACTATTGGATCTAAATCAAAAAAATATTAATAATAATTTTCTTACAATACAAAAATGTGTCTCAAACATTTATTTGTTAATGTTATGGTGAGTGACTCATCAGAAATCACATCACTATTTAAATTTTATTGTCCAAGAGGCATTCTATAGTTGCATCAACAAGTCTCAAGTCATGATTGTGTAAATAAAAATAAAAATTCCTTAATTTAAATTTGATGTTTGATGACTATTTACACCTAAAATAGTTAATATATTAAAAAACTATTTACTTTGAAACTATTAATCCTTTTTATTGTAAATCGCTTGACAAAGACACTAATTTGAAATTACTAATTAATTTGATGTAAGTTCGCTTGCCAAAGACTAAAAATTTACATTTTGTGTCTTAATTTTTCTAGAGTAAACAACTTTTATTTGTGCTTAAAAAGAATGACTATATTTTATGCTCGGTAGACTAGTGATACATATGCTCTTCCCTTGTGCCTTATGTGGCCTTGGGAATGAGAAATATCCTTCGTTTTCAATTTTTTATTTACTTGAGGTGTCGTGCCTATGTATACTCTCCCCTCACGACCTCTAAGAACGATCTTGGGGATCAAAAGCAACATCATTTCCATTTATTACAAGTAGCGAGACTTTCTTGGGGACCTCATCACCTAGGTTCTGATCTCAAGCACATTTCCTGGCAAGATATATAAATGGGGGAGATTGAAATTTTTACCTCAAGGAAAGTTAGCCTCATTTGAAGCTAAGGCCCATGACCTCTATCCACCGAGACAGGGAGGAGATGAGTAGAGAGGAGACCCATCTTGAATCAGGCTATTACAAATGAGCTTTTTGTTCATAGTAGACCCCTACTAAACAAATTTATTTATAGAAGCCTAAGATCCATTCAATTGTAGCTTGTTTTTAGTGTAGCATATAAGTATCAATGTGTGAAGCTATTCACCATGTACTCCCTTAAGTTGAGATAGAAATATTTGAGTTGTTATTTATAGCCTCTCAGGGAGAGAAAGAAGGTGAGCCTGTGTTGTATTGGGCCTGTGCCATTGGATGTCTAGCCATCCACCTTCATAAAGAAAGGTGTTTCTATATGATCTTGTGGACTATTTATCACTTAATTGTGAGGTGGAGGTGGGCCTATTGCAAGCTTATACACCTATCTGATTGTAATGTTGTAGAATTGCACCTAGGGGCAATTCCACTTTTTTCCATCTTGCCTAGCATTTATGACACCTTAGAACATTAATGAAAAAATCCCATGAGTCATAATTCTGTGATTCTGACTCCATGTGGACTTGTGGCAGAGCAACAAAATTCTGACAACACGTTTCCTAAAAATCTAGGCTTTGGATGCCTACACAGCGTGTGGACGTCCACATGGCACGCTAGAGTCCTAGCAATTTTCCAAGTTTGAAACGAGGAATCTTGAATCCCGACCCCTCTAACACATGTCCTAGTGGTTAGGTCTCAAATCTAACAACCCTTTTCCGCCTTTGCATGCATGAAAAACCCCTTGCTCTCATTTTTTGGTTGGAATTCATTAGTTCAAGCACTACTATTACTTGCTCTACTCTTGGGTTACTTTCATCCTTGGATAGTAGCAATCCTATAGGAGAAGCCATACCAGACTAAGGTCCCTCCAACAACTACAAGCTCTCGAGAGAGCACTCAGCGGTGTGCCCGTGTGCTCCAAAGAGGGTCTTGACCCATGGGTAACGCTCTTTCTTTCTCGCTCTTTCTTGTTCATTTACTACTTTGTAGTGCGGGCTCTACTCCGAAGCAGGTTTTTCTTTCACCACACACTTTGTTTACACTCCTTTCCAAACTTGGTTGTTCGTGGATGTGGGAACACCAAAATGGGGGTTTGACTGAGGCAAGCCCCTATATAGCCCCAACCTTTTCCCCTTGATCTTTTGTGTGTAGGTTATGGATTGAAGCTTAGAGAAAAGATTTGAATTCTTGATAATAGGTCATCTTCCTTCAAGTTCCTTTGTGTTTTTCCTTAGAATCTCGCTTTGTATTTGGTTATTTGATTTAGTATGCCTTTGACCCGAGTTTGGAGGTGAAACCTAGTTTTGCTCGCTTGAGCTCTTGAGCTCCTCATAGCTTAGGACACCAATGCATCTTTTAGATGACAACACGCTGCGTTGGTGTCTTGAAACCGTGTTGATGTCCTTTGGCTGAGAGCTCTCTCACCAGAGGTAGATATCTTGGAGTTTTTCTCTCTTGGGGTCTGAGGTGACTTTGTTGTATTTCCTCTTAGTTTTATCATCTTATTCAAGCTAAGGTGTATAAGGGTAGTTCATTCCCTGGTGATCTCTTGAGAATAAAGAGACCCATGTGTAGCGAATCCCTCTTATATCACATTTTGTTGAACCTAGCGTGAATGCGTTAGATCCGTTTTTGTAATGAAGCATGGTTATGATAATCCTTTCTTTGAAGAAGCTCTCAATATGTTGGAGGATGCTCTAGATGATTTCTTAGAAGTAGTCTCCCCTATCTGTAAATCTTCCGAACAAAATCCCCCTTCACAAGTTGAGGAGTCCGTAAATGTGCTCGTGATCTCTGTGGCTCCTCCAAGCCCTGAAAACTCATCATTTATTTGACCCTAGCTAAGCCATCCCCTAGAAAGAACTATTTTGTCTATTGGATTTCCTGTCATAAAGATTCATCAAACTTATATTCAAGGTTCGTGAAAGCTACTGATTCTACTCCTTATAATGTTGTTGGGCATATGTACAATACAAGGAGAAATAAATAAAACTTAGATCAACAATGTTCCATTCCTATGTCACAACTAACTCAAATTCCTACTTCTTTACCATCATCTCAACCTAGCCCTCCTTCATCTCCTAAACCCGCGATCAAAGCACCAGGTGATTATGATCTTGTCGAGCAACTTTGTGTTACTCCGACCAAGATCTCACTTTGGGACTTGCTTCAGACCGCTCTAGTTTATCATAGAGATGTTGCAAGAAGCCTTACAAAATATTCCTTTGCCTGCCTCCACTAGGCCTATGGATATTAATGCATTTATGGCACATATTCGAGCGGATTTGTCAAATATTACGTTCCACCCATAAGAGCTCCTGCCTTCGGATATGCAGAAGCAAGAAAATCCCTTGATTATAATTAATGTTAATAACATTGGTATTAGGTGTACTCTTATTGACATTGGTTCATCCCTCAACGTTTTCAGTATGGACCTATTTCCTAAAATCAGAGTTGATTCATCTTCTTTAGCAACTTCTTCCTTGTATATTCATGGGTTCGATAAAGTTGGTTGCCAAGCTCTAGGTACGATAATAATACTTTTGTAGCTAGGCCTTGTTACCTTACCTACATTGGTTTACATAATGTCTGGCCCATTACCATACAATATTCTCTTTGGGAGACCTTGGATTCATGTTATGGGTCCAGTGACTTCTACCTTACATCATTCTTTGAATTTTATCGCTAACAATCAGGTGGTTACAATTAAAGCAAATCCAAAAGTTGTGCACCTTTGTTTGTTGGCCACTGTTGGTCATGCTTCAAGTGCATCCACTCTCAAGAATTTTATTCCATCCTTAATCGTTGATGCTATGGCATGTTCTTCATCGATACCCTATGTGGAAGTTTTTCCTCGAGCATGTGTGGACAAAGATGAACTGCCTAAAGTAGAAGATCCTAAGTCTCCCTCGTCTCCCCCTTTGTCTTCTCAATCAAATTATTTTCCAGGCGATGATTGGGGTTCCTTGAATTTCTCTGAATTCTTCATTTTAGAGTATAAGTTAGATGCCTCTGGTATTGATTTTCCAAGTTCCACTGACGAAAAGGTGGGTGACACTCCCTTTAGGAAAGAGAAGTGTGATGCTATCCAGGAAAATACTCCTCCCCCTGCCCGAGAAACTAACCTCACTCCTGCAAAGGAGGTTAATGTTTGCGAACTGAGTAAAGAAGGTGGGAATTCTCTCATAGAAACTTTCGACATCCATTGGTGGAATGAGACACTCTACGTGGAGCCGCCGCCTCCTGAAATTCTACAAACTCGCTATGGGTTTGGATATGAACTCACTTCTCAATATGGCTATGGGAAGAAAGGCCTAGGGTTTATTGAGCAAGGAATCCAGGTCCCTATCTAGTTTAATCCATGACAACACTATCTAGTTTTGGGATGCTCTATTGAATAGTCTAAAAAAAAAACCTTGGTGGAGTGTTAATATGATTTCGGTCGAGCCATTGAGCTTGGTCAATCTTGAGTTGGTAGAAGAAAGGAGATAGGCTGAGAAAGTCTTTTTGGATGTCTTCTCTTCAAATGAAGCGCTAGGGGAATTTCTAGGTGCATACTCTTTGTTGCCTCCTTATCACCACAAGAAATGATTCCCATATCGCTTGCATAAGCAAGCATACTTTGGAGGATTCATTTTGAGTATCAATGAGGAATATCCTCTATCTAACATTAGTAGTGATGTTTTGATATCCCATCTGGAGGACTGTAGTCCTCTCCTTAAAGGAGATACTATCTAATTTACTGTGGATCCTAAATATTTAGAAAAAGTAATCAAGAATGGAAAATGTCTCTCTTTCGAAGAAGCATATGAACACTATGATCTATTGTGTAATCATCCTTATATCTTTGCTTGGATGTATGAGGATATACCTAGTATTGATCAGTCTATAGTGGTTCACAATATCATCCTATGTCCTGACACCAAACCGGTTAAGGAAAAAATTTGAAAGATCAATCCTAGGGTAGATTTGATGGTCAAGACTAAGATAGAAAATCTTTTGAAAGTAGGTTTTATCCATCTGATTGAATACTCTCCTTGGATTTTAAATATAGTTGTCATCAACAAGCCTGACGATCATATTCGAATATGCATTGACTTTCGAGACCTTAATAAGGCTTCTCTTAAAGATGATTATTTGTTACCTAATATAGATATGATTGTAGACTTGACTATAGGCCATGTGTTGTTATCTTTTATGGAGGGATTCTTAGATTATAATAAAATTCGTATTAATCCAAATGATTAGTACAAGACAACCTTCACTACCCCTTGGGGTAATTTTTGCTATGTGGCCATGCCCTTTGGTTTAAGGAATGCAGGAGCGACTTATCAATGAGTGATGACCTTGATATTTCACGATTTTATTCATAAGATCTTGGAAGACTATGTTGATGATATCTTGGTGAAATTGGTAACTTGTCAAGATCATGTGAAGAACCTTCATCTTATCTTTAAAAGACTTCAACTCTACAAGATGAGACTCAATCCCCATAAGTGTGTCTTTGGTGTAGATGTCAGAAAGCTTTTGGGGTTCATAATCTCTCACCGTGGAATTGAGGTTGACACAAATAAAATTGATGCTATTGTTAACATGCCTCCACCAAGGAATATTACTGAGTTGCAAAGTTTACAAGGGAAGATTTAGGCAATTTGCAAATTTATATCTCAGTTGGTTGATCGTACCCTCCCTTTCACTCCTTTATTGAAAAATGATGTTCCTTTCATATGGGATGAGGAGTGTCAAAAGGCCTTTGAATTAATCAAAGATTATTTGGCCAATCCTCCCGTATTGATGTTGGCTATGCAAGATAGGCCTTTATTTATTTACCTTGCTGCATCACCATACGCTTTGGTAGCCTTGCTAGCTTAGTTTGATGACGCAGGAAAACAAAGAGTGGTCTACTACATCAGCTGCATCCTGGTTGATTATGAAACTCATTACTCCTCCATGGAGAAGCAATACCTTGCTCTAGTGTTCACTACACATAATTTGAGACACTACCTTCTCCATGATGAAACACGCGTCATAGTAAAATAGATCTTTTAAGGCATTTATTCTCTAGTGATGACCTTTCCGGGAGATTAGCGAAGTGGGTTATGTTGCTTTCTGAGTTTGATATAAAATTCATTACTCAGAAATCAATAAAGGGTCAAGCAGTTGTCGATCAATTGGTAGACGCTCCCTCATCTTGCTCCTTCTCAAGGTTATATTTTTTTCTTGATGAGAATATTTTCATGATTAACTATGACCTCGAATGGAAGATGTATTTTGATTGATCAAGGTGTCAGACTAGTTCTCGAGTAGGTGTGGTCCTGATATCCCTTGAAGGAAATCCAGTTACTCTATCCTTCTGATTAGACTTTCCTTGTACCAATAATATCACTAAGTACGAAGCTCTTTTTGCAGTCTTGCGTGCTGTGATTGTACTAAAAATTAAACATTTGCGTATACTAGGAGATTATGAGCTATTTATGAATTAGATTACGGGAACTTATCAAGCTAAACAAAGTAGGTTGTCTCGATATCGAGACCTCACTTTGTCTTTTCTCAATCAGTTTTCCTTTTTCACAATAGATAGTGTCCCTAGGAGAGAAAATAGACATGTCGATGCCATGGTGAGCGCTAATTCCTTGGTTCCTTTGGAAGAGGATACAGAATAATACCACTTCGTGGTTCAGGTTGTGCGAACCCCGGGGGGGTTTTCAATCAACCTGAACTTGAGTCTCTTCTATGTTTTCATGCAGACTCAGGAGAATGGATCTCTAGTATCTACAGTTACTTAAAGAATGTAAAATTTCCTGATGATGCGACAAAAAATGATCGCACTCATATACAAAATATTTCAGCACGTTATGTCATTCTATCTAATGTTCTTTATCAAAAGGCCTATAATGGCTTACTTCTTAGGTGTCTCACTAAGGTAGAAATACCCCTTGCCCTTAAGGAAGCCCATTCAAGCTCTGAAGGTGGACATTTTGGTGGTAAATCCCTAGCGAGAAGATTGATACATATGGGGTACTATTGGAAAATGATGGGAAAATATTCCTTCGACTTTGTCAAAAAGTGCCTTCAATGTCAACACAACCGTCTTATTCATGCTTCTACTTAGGAGTTACAAAATCAAACTTCTCATTGGTTGTTTGCAAAATGAACAAAAGGGTAGTGTTCTCCCTAAAGGGCAGTAATACTATGTATGCTTACATTGTTCATTCACACATTATGAAAAAAAATTGTGTTCATGACAAGACCCTATGTGTGTGTGTAAAATAAAACATACATACATGTGTCTGACTATGCTATGTATCCATACATCACATTACGTTTCTTTTTAAAGAAATTAAATCATCATTGAATTTAATTAACATACCACCAAGCGTGTTTATTAAATCATGTTAGCATCTAATATAAACATACATCCATATGAGCATATAACATCCATAGCATGAGCATACATGGAAGGGAAATCATACACATAAACAACGCCATGATATCAAAACCAATATATATATATATATATATATATATATATATATATATATATATATATATATATATATATGTCCATGTATGAATTAAATTTTATGTACATGTATTGGGCCACTATTATAAAAAATGAGTGGTTGTTGAATATATGTCTATACAAAAGATCTATAAATATATATGTATATGTAGCTGGCTACAAAAATGATGAGCTCATATCCCTATGGTGCATGTCTCTCAGAGCCCTCTGGCTCTAGTGACTACTCTGGTACCCTCAGGAGGGGTTGCACGGTGGTCATAGAGCAGGATCGATGTGAGCATGATACAGACATGGTTGCTCACATCCCTCTAATATCCCCCTACAGTGAGCAGATGTCCATCCATGCCTAAATCAACTCCTGCTAAAGCTATTGAGCATCTGTTAGGATCATAGTTGTTGGTTTCCCATCGAGGTCATCGATGTGGCTTTGAAGGGAGTCATGCACCTGCTTTGTGGCCTCAACCCTCATCACTGTCGTGTCTCACTTGGCAAGCATCATCCACAACTCCCCCGACGGCTGGTCATGATGTCCCCAAAGAGTCGTCAGCTTTGTAGTCAATTGTATGATCTTTGCACCCCACTCCTCATAGGCAGTCCTTAAGTATTCTATCAACTCAAAAGTGAGGGCATGTTGCCTTGTAGATACTGATCAGTAAGGATCAAGAACTATCCCCTGGATTGACACGATAGGGGCTACCTTTGAAATACACTGAGCCATCAACCCAGTCCATCCCTATGTATCCTCTGCAATCATAGATAAATAAATAGAAATCAGTATCACATGACGTATATACATATATCATAAACAAAAAATCAAAAGCATGAAAATATAAACAATGTACTATGTATGCTTGGATCCCCTGGCTACCATGTGGGATCGGGGTGAGGGTCGGTGTTGGGACTTGCACTGCTAGCATCGAAGGCCAACCTCGGTGGCTCTAAGGTTGTTGCTACTGGGACAATGGGAACATGTAGTGCTGACGAGACGAGGGTGGTTGCGAAGGATTTGATCTCCTCCATTGCCTCGGTCTCACGGGTGTCGCCTCCTCCTCGTGAACCCGCTCCTCCTCTACATCGGCTTGTTGGCGCCCTCTTCGCCTATCTTATGGAGACTAGTGAGGAAAATACTCTTGTGGAATAGGGTCTCCCCTCAGGGCACCCTTGTTGAACACTGGAGCCATATGGTGCCTCTCCCAGCACCAAGATATTTTGTATCCACCCCGACATTATCTATCGCCACTATGGCCGACAAATCATGGTTAGGCTCATCATCATCGGAGGGAACAATATCTGTAATGGTGGGGTAAGGGAAATCCCCTACCCTTGTCAGACTCTTCTAGGCCCTGGTGTAGGTGGGCACATCTAGTGGAATGGTCTAGGGATTACCATGTTTTTGCATGACCTGAATCTAATAGTAGGGTACTATAATGAAATCTTGATGACCTATCAAAAAATGGTCTCGCTACAGGTTCCTCTGATGCCTGCCATCGTCTACCCACCAAAAAAATTTGTAGGGCCTCCACCAAACCTCATATGTGATAATAGTATCAAATTGTAGCCCCCAAAACTATAAATCACCAAATCTTCACTAGTCAGTCATGTCATACCAGTGAGCCATAGGAATATGATATGGTCGTTGTTGGGAAAAATTGACTGGTCGGGCGCACATGATGTGAGCGACGATCCACACCTACGAAAGTGTGCACACTATAAGATTGATACTCATAGTGTACGTAACACCCTAACTCCTAGTAGAGGTGCATTAGCATGCTGTGCCCCCAAGAAAAAATAGTATGATGCTCTACCATGTCTCTAATGGTATGGAGGAGGCCCCCATGTAGGTGTGAGCCTCGCCCGTCTATGGTGATTTGGAAAGCAACATCAACAACCATAAATCAGTGTAGCAATGGTGTTGTGGTCCTCGCTTGGTCATACCAGTGCGTGTATATATGGCCCATGCCATTATCGTCGTCTATCCTCCCCGAGCAGTAAAGGACGCCCTCACTCCACTCCCGCACCAATCGAGTATCATCTAGGGCCACCCACCATCTGCAGATGGGTAGCCCAAAGATCTAATAGATGTCCTCAAGCATGATAGTCATCTCTCTACACAACAGCTGGAAATATGATGTCATGGTGTCCCACCGCTCCATCAGGGTCGTGAGCATCCTCTCATGGTACCTCATCTCTAGCATAGTAAATACGTTGTAAAGATCGACCTGCTATGGATTTGTGATCTCGCCCTCTATCAGGCGATCCCTCTACTCATGGACGAGTTGGTATGCTCACCCTCTTGGATTCTCACGGATCTTCGGGTACTCCTAAAAAAAGTAAAAAATTCTAAGTTAGAAACATCCAAATCCATCATAAAACCAAGAAAAATCGCTTAAGACATATGCATGTCGTGTATGCATCTGAGACTGCCATGTCTACTCGAGGATGCCAGTGCATCCTTCTAGATGACAACACAAACTTGGGACCTCGACATAGACCTGAGATGAAAAAACGTATTTTGGACACTACTGCAAAAATAAGACCCTTATGCACCTCGTTGATTGAAAACATGCTAAAAATTAACTAAATTACACAATAAATGAGGCTTAGAGGCCTACCTGGTCCACCTCATGGCCCTCAGTGATTTCCTTGCATAGTTGCTCCAATCTTGACACCTCGTACTCCCTCTTGCTTGTCATTTTTTTGACTTTTCTCTCACAAAAATCAACAATTTGCTCATAGTGAATAGTGAAAATTATCCTTCTAGGGGCCCACCTAGGTATATATAGGCCCCCTCAGGCCCATTTTTCCTAGGGTTTGTGGCTATTTGGTTTCTCCTAAATTTACCCCACCTTGTTGGGGGAAAACTCGAGAGGGGTTATACAGTCACCTCTTGATCATATTTTTCCTCTGAATCAACGATATTTTTCTTAATCATTCTTCTCTCTGTAATAACTTCTTCTGATTTTTTGAAGCTAACCTAAAATTTAAGTTTTGCAGGTGGAAGTTTTTGAATGATTTTTCACGGAAATTTTTTCGTTGTTTGTTGAGCTCGAATGCTGGGGGCATCTTTGGTACCGATTAGCTCGACCTCAGTGGCCTTTGTGGTCCCTTTTTCTTGGCACAAAATTCTATAAAAGCCGAAATTCAGGTAAATATTTTTTCCCTACTTTAGTGAGGCTATTTTTTTTTTCCAAAATCAAGCCCACTAAAGTGGGGGCAAAATGTAATGTCACAAAATTGCACCTAGGGGAAATTCCACATTTTTTCATCTTGCCTAGCATTTATGACACCCTAGAACATTAATGACAAAATCCCATGAGTCAAAATTTTGTGATTCAAACTCCATGCAGACTTGTGGCAAGGCAACAGAAGTCTGACAACATGTTTCCCAAAAATCTAAGCTTTGGACACCTACGCAGCGTGCCAATTTCCGCGTAGCGTCCTATCGGTTTTTCGAGTTTGAAACGAGGAATCTGGAATCCTGACCCTTCCAACACGTGTCCTATCGATTATGTCTCAAATGCAATGGCCATTTGTCACCTTTGCATGCATGAAAAACCCCTTACTTGATCTCATTTTGTGGTTGGAAGTCATTAGCTCAAACACTACTATTACTTGCTCTACTCTTAGGTTAATTTCATCCTTGGATAGCAAAAATCCTACATGAGAAGCCATGTCGGACTGAGTTCCCTCCAGTTTCTAAAAGCACTCAACGGTGCACCCATGTGCTATGGAGAGGTTTTTGACCCATGGGTAATGCTCTCTCTTTCTCACACTTTCTTACTTGATCATTTACTACTTTGTGGTGTGGGCTCTACTCTGAAGTGGGTTTTTCTTTCACCACACACTTTTTTTACACTCCTTTCCAAACTTGGTTGTCCATGGAGGTGGGAACACCAAAACGTGGGTATGACTGAGGCAGGCCCCTATATAGCCCCAACCTTTTCCCCTTGATATTTTGTGTGCAGGTTATGGAGTGAAGCTAGGAGAAAAGCTTTGAACGCCCGATAATAGGTCATCTTCCTTCAAGTTCCTTTGTGTTTTTCCTTAGAATCTTGTTTTTTGTCTGGTTATTTGATTTAGTACACCTTTGACCTGAGTTTGGAGGTGAAACCTAGTTCTGCCCACTTGAGCTCCTAAGCTCCTCGCAGCTTAGGATGCTACTATGTCTTTTAGATGACAGTGCACCACATTGGCATCCTCAAACTGCGTTGATGTCCTTTGACTGAGAACTCTCTCACTAGAGGCAGATATCTTGGAGTTTTGCTCTGTCAAGGTCTGAGGTGACTTTGTTGTATTTCCTCTTAGTTTTATCATCTTATTCAAGTTGAGGTGTATAAGGGCAGTTCATTCACTAGTTATCTCTTGAGAATAAAGAGACTCATGTGTAGTGAATCCCTCTTATATCACACTAATTAATTAAGTCATGATTGTTTTCAATTATCTTCAGTTTGTTTTCTACCAGTGCCACCATTAGCCTTTGGGCCTTAAACCTTGTTACCAAGAGTCAAAGATTCAAACAGTTGTTTCTATAATCTATGTTTTATAAGTGTCTTCTATCCAAATTTGAAAAATCAAACATGAAAATTCACTTAGAGAACCTATTTTTAAGAAAAAATGACAAAGCACTGCATCTGTTAACTTTTGCATCACATCTGTATTCCATAATGTATTTGTAGAATCATTGTGATGCATCTGTTAAATTTTATGCTACATCTATCTTTTTTGAATCATAACTATGTTTTGTACTACAACTATTAGTTTGTATAAAATGTTTGTTCAAAAAACCTTGAAAGTCAAAACATCGCATCTATCCAAAATAATATCGCAATTGTTACTATCACGTAAATGGTGAGTATTGTAACACATCTATTATAGTCTTTTGATGAAATTGTTACTTTTTATACCACATCTATCTTTTCTATACCACATATGTTTATTCTCTAAGACATTTATTTACATTGAGAAATTAGGGGTTAACTTTGAAAGTACAGATTTTAGAAATGATTTTATAAAATAACCAGAAACAAAAATAAATAGTCTTTTCTAGTTTCGTCTTGTATTTCTAGAATTTTCCCACTTTACCTAGCTTAAAATTGCATCCCTAGATTAATCTTATCATCCCACATCATAAATTTCCATCTTTGTATTTTGAAACTAAGAAATAAATCAGATTATTGATCAGTCCATAGTTACCTTTTGAATGTCTTAAATCTCATTATTTTCCCATTATCTCATCAACAAGTAGGAACCTATAACTCACAAGTCTAGTTAAGGTTCAATTTTTTATTAAACCATCATGGGTGTGCGCAATAAGTTGAGTCCATTTTTTGGCCAAAAAGTGGAAGTGTTTTCCCTAATTTTTAGAATTTGTCTAATTTGACCTAAAAAATTGAAGCACTTAGAAATTGGATCTTAAAAAAAGTTAGGAGTATAAAATGTAGTACTTTGAGTCTAGTTTCTAAATATGTAATTTATTTTAATACCTAAATGATACAAATTGATTTGCAATAGGTGTGTCTAAAAACTAATGTTTAAAAGTCACTTTTTTTACCCTACCATGCTAGTGTCCATCATCCATATTTTGAGCTAAATAATTGTATTTTTGAATCCTTTTGTAAAAAGATTTGTAACACACTGAATAATGTGCATGAGAATTTTTTGTAATTTTTTTTGTTAAATTTTTATTGGCCATATTTGTTATTTTGAAAAATCCTCGTGTACGTCATGCATAACATGACCAAAAGTTATCATTTTTTAAATTTTTTTTCAAATTGAAAAGAATTGTCTAAAGAATGTGCACGTATAATTCATTTTTCAAAAAATTATTTTAATAAAAAGATTAAAATACTAAAAAATCTCAATATTTCAAGTTTATGGACTAGTTTCATCAAAAAATATTTGAAAAATAGAAAAAAATAATCCAATTGTAATTTTTTTTATATATTTGGAATGTACATAGTCTCATCTATAATGGGTTTTAATTTTGTCAAAAAATTCTGCAAAAAAGGTCTTCAGACATATGTCCAAAGTCACTCTTTTCTCGTGTCATTGACATGACCTTCAAGTTGCAAGTCAAAGTAGGTCCAAAGCTTAGGTTTGGGTCCCCAAGCATTTTCTTGAACCAAAAACCAAAGAACAAACCTGACCCACAATTCAAATTTTAAGAGATGGGATCTCGTATACTTTATTTAGTATTTTGAATGTTGGAAAAGGAACGAGATATCGTTTAGGATATGGATCACATTTGCTACAAAATGGGATCCCGTTCCATTTTTTACCATTTTTTATTTTTACTACTAAAAAATTACTGGCAATTCTGCAACTTGACAGTGAACGGCTGACAACGATTAATTCTTCTATTTTTTGTTGAATCTTGTCTCCTACAGGCTCTTGAACTTGTAATTTGATTTGAATTTTGAAAGGAGGAAACATTGGGCCAATTTTGGAGTGGAATTGTCTTCATTTTCTACTCATTTGAAGGAGGAATAAAAAAGACTTTTACTATTGAAATTCATTTGTACTTCAAAATTTTGTAATCATGAGATCACAACGTCGTCAAAAGAGAAAATATAGGAAGGTATTGACCCCTAAAGAAATTCAAGAAAGGAGAGAGGAGGAAAAAAGACAAAGAGATAGAAGAATGAGGATTCAAATAATGAATAATACTGAAGCATCTAGTTCCATGACTATTAAAGATAAAAACATTGAAAATACCATAGATGTAGGTGATGCAAATTTTCAAGAGGTGATTGTAGAAGATAATACAAATATAGAAACTAATCTGAAAATACAACTTTCAATGCTACGGATAATGTGACAATAGAAATAAATCCAAGTACGTCTTCAAATCCACCTTTGACTTATATGTAAAATGTGATTATAGATGATTTAAAAAAAACTGGATATAACAATGTTGAGATCAATTCTATTCATAAAGAATTAGTAGAAAATGAAAACCCTTTTGTTGTTGAAAATGAAAATGAAAATCCTTTTGTTGTTGAAAATGAAAATATTTTTTGAAAAAATGAAAGTATTGTTTTGGATAATCTTTCCGGTAAGATTTCTTGGAGAAAAATAAGAACACATGCCAATAAATTATACAAACAATTTTTTTATTTGAAAAAACTATCTTTTCAATGTCAACTCATGATGAAATTGATGAGAATGTGGAAAATGAGAAAATTAATGAAAAAATTAGGCATTTTTGTGAAACCAAAAAGAAAAGACGAATCACTTAAACATGTTATATCTACTATTTCTAGGACCATTGAGTCTTTTGGAAAGATGAGTTGAACTAAAGATAATAATGTGGAATGATGAGCTATAACAACTGCTATAGTTAATAAAATAACTTTAGATAAAAGAATGTTAAGATCAATATTAGTGGAATTCTAGAAATACATCATAAAACATTGGTAAGAGCGACAAAGAGAAGAGAAAGTATAGAAAATGATCCAATCAACCAATTTTAGAGTTTTAGTGGCCGACTCCCAAGATCTAACATGAAATTGAATATTGAAATCAAATATTTGGTTGAAAAATATTGGCATGATAATACTAGGGTATCATCTATTGCTAGAGATGTTTTGAAATTAAGAGTGGGGTCCAAAATTTGTGATCCTCATCCAAAACACCTATTAGACACAATTCAAACCAAATATTATAGAAAATTTTGTGATGATTTAGTGTTTCTTGGTAATATTAGCATAAGTCAAAAATCTTTTAAAAAATGTAAACCTTGGTATGTCAAAATTAATAAGCAAAGAATCTCTTGATGTTGTAAAATGCATGTGCAATTTTATTATTACTATGTTGTTTTCCGTTATATGTGTTGTACTTTACATACTAACATGATCATGCAAGAATGTGGTATTAATATGGAACCTAAAAAAATCAAGGAGTTTATAGTAGGTTTGTTTTGTGAAGGATCTAATGGGAAATTATTTTATTTTATTTCATGTATTTTTCGAAAATGCACTAGTTGTGGCAATCTTTCATTCTTAGGAGTTTGTATTCATGGAAGTGTTGAAAATAATTTTGGACAACAATTAGTGGATGTTAAAAGTTTTAAGAATGTTGAAAATTCTTTAAAAAAAGAAAAAGTTGGAAGGTGTTGCAATTTAATCACAAAAAAAATTAGTGTAAATGAATTCATATTAGAATTTAAGAGTAAGGTTGTACCAAAATATGTCAAACACTCTCAACATGCTTGATGGCTTGATGGACAATTTCACACATGTAGAAACACATTTCCAGTTGGAACTATACTATCAGTGGTTAAATTCACATAAAACTATACTCTTGCTTTGCAAGAGAAAATCCAATCACAATGTTACTATAATTCAGTGCAAGTGGCTATGTTTGTTCATATTATGTGCAGGCATGCAAATGATAGTACAAAGGATGATATAAAAATCTTGAGGGATTATCATTTCTATTTGAGCGACAACCGGTTGCAACTCATCAAATTTTTTTCAATATTGTTTCAATATATTTTATACAAATTTAAGAGAAAGAGAAATCCAAATGACAGAACATCTCATATGGTCAGATAATTGTACAAGATAGTTCAAGAATGCTTGAATGTTCTATTGGTTAAGTAGGGTTCACAAGGAACATAATGTCCAACATATGTGGAGTTTTTTTTTAAATTGGACAAGGTAAAGGAGGACATGATGGAGTTGGTGCATGTGTTACAATAATTCTTTCTAGAGAGCAATTGAAATTTGAGGATGTAATAAAATTTAAAGATGCACGTGCGATTGTAGATTGGTGCAATATAAATTTATCTATAGGATCAAGCGAGTACTATACAGTTCAATGATTCTTTTGTTTAGTTGAAGAAGAGAACATTCTACCTAGACTTGATTATGAGACAATCAGTGGATCTACTAAATCACATTCATTTAAGAGTTCGAATGAAAGAACATGGACTATTTGGACAAGGGAACTTGTATGTTTTTGTCAGTTTTGTGTTTCAAGAGATTGAGAAGCATGTGAGAATATAGAATGGGTTGAAGAGTGGAAGCGAAGATTGTTGACACTTGCACAAACACACGATCAATATGAAACAACAATTGAAGACAATGATCGAGTGTTTGCATTGGATTACTATGATTGTGTTTCAGACCTTGTACAAGAAGGTAATTTAATTCAATTTATTTCATTTTATTTTACTTTATTATTATTTTGTAATATATTTAATTATATATGTGAATGCATGTATGTATATTGGTCAAATTATTTGTCACACAAGTTATTGAATTAATAATTTTTGCGGGACATGTGTATGCTACTATTGCACCTAAGGAGAATGAAGAGGAAAAATAATATTGGTTGTCTCAATGTGTGGAGACTAAACATAAGTTAATAGCACCTCGAGAATATGATGATGACTATCACTATCTAATAGGTTTGATGGTGGTTGTTGGCACTTGGCTACGAAAATACCTAACAAGGAAGAATTTTGTTCCTGCATTCGAAGATTATGAAACACATAAGAAGATTATACAATACTCACATTTTGTGGTGTCAAAAATTATAAAACTAGTGAGGTATTGTGGAAGACTTGCAAATAAAGAGCTATGGACAATTTCTGTGGAAGAGCATGAGACAATCATAGACGCATTGCAAAAAAGAGATGATGTAGATGGTACAATGGAATAAGTAAATACAAGTAAGTATATATATAGTTCTATATATTTAAATACATTTTTTAATGATATGTTGATATTTTCTTATATAAATAGTTAAAATTGATTTACTATCCTTTTGTATCCTTAAGCCATCATCACAAATTCATCACATACTTTGAGGCAAAAAAAGAGAGGATGCAAATTCAACCTACAACATGGAATACTTGTAAATATAGGTAAGTATATATAGTTTATATATTTAAATACATGATTTAATGATATATTGATATTTCTTATGTAGAAAGTTAAAATTGATTTATTACCCTTATGTATCCTTAGGCCATAATCACATTCATCACATACTTTGAGACAAAAAGAGAGGATGTAGATTCAACCTAGACAACATGGAATACTTGTAAATATAGGTAAGTATATATATTTGCATACAGATTTAAAGCAAGTATTATGTGATTTTGAAATATTTTCATACGGATTTTAAACATAAAGCAATGCAAATGCAAATGAATTTTAAAATATTTGCATATAGAATTAAAACATAAAGAAATGCAAATGAAAACCTAAATTTTAGTTTCTAGGGTTTGTTTTTTGTAGGAAATTTGCAAAATAAAAACCTAGTTTAAACAAAATACAATAAAAAAATCTCAATATGTCCATCATAATGCCAAAAATTGGAAAAATGCAACAAAAAAGGAACTTGGGGGCGTTTGGTGGTGGAAAGTTACAGTTAGAATTTGAGATATCATTCTTTGTCATCATGTGAGCTCTGGTAAAAATGAGCTCGACGACATTTTGTTTTAAATTTCAATACCTTTACGAAATGGGATCCCATTTTATAATTATTGGCTCAGGATCCCGTCGCGTAATGGGATCCCATTCTAAATTTGGGCTCAAGATCCCAAAGCAGAACAATCCCATTTTGTTTTTCCTGATTTTGGGTTTTTTTCTAAGTCTAAAACTTCCACTAAAAGTGGACTCATCTTCTTGCATTTAACCTAGAGGAACTAATTTTTATGCATGGTGTATACCTAAGAGGCCACTTTGATTTACACACCCCGATGGAGGAGCAATTGGAGGGAGGAGGCAGTAAGAGGTAGAGACTAGAAAATCCCATCGATAGAGACAAAGGATAGAGGTAGAGGTCCTTGTTGCAAAGGACATGGGACAATCAAAGGAAATGGTGGCAATAGTAGTGTCAAAAATTGGAGGAGATGCAATGCCCCAGGAAGGAGGCCTTAATGGTGCTAGACTCTAGGTGGCACTATAGGAGAGAGACCAGGCCCGACAAGAGAGGGATGGTTATAGGATGGAGCGAGATGACCCAACATTACAACTAATCTAGAGGATAGCTAAGAGAGATCAACATGCTCAGGAAAGGGATGTAAATATTATCTAGGGGTAGTAGGCTGAGGAAAAACTAGCCTAGGTTATTGCAAAGAGGGATGTTGAGAGGGCACAAAGACAATAGCTAGAGGTTGTAGGATAGGGCCAGATGATCCCTATGGCCCAACATATATAGGAGATCAAGATTTTGGAGAGAGAGGCCACCTATTATAAGACTCTCTATGAGGTGGTAGTACCTGCGAGTAGGAGACAACCCAAGTTTCCATCTAGTGCAGTAGGACCATCTGGTAGGTCAAATGGTGGATCAGTGAGTTGGCCATCACAAGCGAGACCTTTGAGTGCATAGGGACAACAACTACAACAACATATGGGTCCTCCATACAAGTGGATCCTCCTCACCCTCCTTCTCTAGGCCAAGAGGGGAGATGGAGCTCAATGTAGTATATATATATATGCATATGCATTCATGGCTCTTGCTAGCCTTTTGTACATATTTCTGTTTTTGTTGTATATATTGTATCACACATTTGATATATAGAATTTGTATTGTGACATACACTTTTTTAATGATATATATGAGATGCGTATATTTTTTATGTTGTTATGATTATGTTTTTATGGATGAATGTTTATCTATACGGTTTGGTATATGTATTTGATGATTCTATAATGTGATGATATGATATGATGGTATTATGAGGATACTAATGATTTGTGGATGCAAGATATATGATGCTCAATTATAATTATAATTTTTGTATTTTTGATGCTATGTATGATGACTATGCAGGATGGATAATGTATATTGTTATTATGATATGGATATATGGTGCTACTAATATTTTTATGGATGCTGGATGTGATGGATAATTTTGTGTGCCATGATACTTGGATAGAAATGTTAGTATGATGAGTAGGATAGAAGAAAAATATAGATGATTAGATAAATAGATAGAATAGAATATGATGAATGATTTCAATCAAATATCACGAAAATCTATAATTATTAGGTAGATTTGATTGTTTGATTTAATATGTAATGAGATAGGATAGATTATTTTTCTTTTGCTTTAGGTTATGCTAAATCATGTAGAGCAAACCTTATTTTGATATAGCAAGTAGATACTATGCACCAAGGTATGAATAACCATGGTGGCATCAAATCTATTGCATGGAATTTGACTCAGTAAACAACAAGAGTATCCTTAGTCATACCTAACATACAAAAACATTGTTTGATCATGTGAGATAATGAAACCTTGAAGCAAGTAGAACAATACACAAAAGGTATAAATAACCTGATATGCAAAGGTTGTTGTATTGCCTGAGACTATCCCTACACACATAAGGCGAGTATTTTCCAAGTTTGTATTATAAGAATATCCCACAAACACAATAAACAAAATAAATGACTATGCCCCATTACGTACTCCTCTAGACACACCAAAATATTGAAGATCAAGGTGGTTTCAAGTAAATGATGGAATGGGACAAAATATAAATCAAAAGAAAAGACTGACTGACAAAAACATATCAAAGTTTTCATATCTCTTGCCAGAGAGATTGTTTTAGTTGATATCTAAAATGATGCTTATTGTAGGAAAGATATATCCATTAAGGCAGTCATTGGATGTTGATGTTGATTTATAAAATGATTTTTGACAATTGACATGGAGACTTTGAGTTTGTTTTGACAATGATCAATGCTTCACGATTTTTTCATGAATGTTTTGAGTTTCGATAATTGTTGTTTTTGTTGTTTATTTTTCCAAAGATAAGAATGATGATAGATTTATTATGGATGACAAGTTTATTGTGGAAAGGGTGAGTTGGGGTGATTTGTTTTTGGATTTTTTAAAAATTATTTGAGCCTATTTTTTGGACTTTTCTAGAATATCTGGATATTTTTAGATTTTGTGTTATTTTAATATTTTTGGATTTTATTTTATTTTGGATGTTTTTGGATTTTGAACTTTTTGTATGTTTTTGGATTTTGAACTTTTTGTATGTTTTTGGATTTTGAAATTTTTGGATGTTTTTGGATTTTGAACTTTTTGGATGTTTTTGGATTTTGAACTTTTTGGATGTTTTTGGATTTTTCAATTATCAAGATGTTTTTGAATTTTTTGATTATTTGGATGTTTTTTGAATTTTCCAATTATCTAGATTTTTTTAGATTTTCTAGAAGATGTCTAGATCACTATGCAAGCTAGAAGACATATATCAAGACTTATTTTGAAGTAGCATGTTAGTACCTACCCCCACTATCTAGCAATATATGGAATGCTATGAATGGATGAACATATCAATATGATGGATGGATATACGAAGGAGAAGGAATGGTAAGAGTGAAGGATTTTGCTTCCAAGGACTATCCCATGATAGGATAACATGTTAGGACTGAGCATGATTTGTTTGGATAGTGATAGATGTAGGTGATGGTATGACATGGAATAGGATATAGTTAATGAAAATGACCATGTCAATATTTTTCCAAAAGCAAGTTTCAACTATATGCTCCTAGTATTTATCAAGATCAAGATGGATTATGGAGGGTGGAAAAAAATGGAATGGATTGTAGATTTATTATGGATGGAATGGATGGAATGTTGGATTTATTATGGAAAAGATAAGTTGCTCCCAATTTGAATGGTGCACATAGACATGCCTAATTTTATGCATGATGCTGGTTGGCTAGGTTTTCATCACGGTACTTGCCCAAAGCACCATAAGAATGGTTTTCAATAGAGGACAATCTTTTTATATTAACTATATTTTTTATTTTTATTTTTTATTTTTTTAGTATGATCATTGACTATGTGGCACCAGTTGATGGTGTTAATATAGATTTTGTTGTCATGATGTGTCAATGATATCCTATTTGGAGGAGTTGTATTTCTAAGATACATGCACTTGTATATAACCCCTAAATGTTCTTATGATTTATGCCAATACTAAAGTTGGTCTTATCTAAATGTGCACATCACAATAAAGTGCCACGAAAGTCCTCATGACAAAGAGTTGTTTTCAGGACATGGTTAATTTGGTAATTGGATACTTTGGATTTTAATTTGGATGGTGGAATTTAATGGAGGATATGCGATGGAGATGAATTATTTGATAGTTTGGATTGTGGATCCTTTATTTTCTAAACTTGGGATGGTGAGTGATGGAATGTGGATTGGAATTTTGAGCAGGTTTAGGCCAAATTTTTCATACGATTTGTATGTTGATGTTGAAGAATTATTTTGAAATTGTGGACATATTTTATGGATGGAAGTCCCTTTTTGATGTTACCCCACAATTTCATTGACTAATGGAGTTTTATACAAATTATTTGCTTCACTTTTCTTTGGGATCCATTTTAAATTCATGTTTCCACTTTGACTTTTTTATTTTTTAGCTTCATAACTTGATCTTTTTCTTTATAAGGATTTTCCTTTTGTCAGCCCCAGTTAGTGGGTGGAAATATTTGAGGATGATGATTTACGATATGGATAGTTGGAGTGTTGAAAAAAAAATCACTATAAGGACTTCATGACTCCCATGTTGATGTTTGCATTAGATAAAGTTGCCCCTAGTATCATGGGTGTGCCATGAACATCATTAGGTTCCTTGATTGTTGAATAATTGATACCTTGATGCCTAGGATTATCAAAAAACTGCACTGGTTCTAAAATATTATGTTCATACATAGGTCTAATCCTTTTCCTTGATACTAGATCTTTTGAAAAAATTTGTTGGCAAATGAATATGATTTGTCTTGGAAACAAGGTGCTAATTCTTCTCTACATTGTTGGGAACCTTAAAAGGTGGTATTATTCTCATTAGTAAGAGAGCTTGCTCTGATGAAGGTAAGTGATACAAGTTTATAGGTTATAGGTGTTTCATCAATATGCGAGATAGCTTCCTGATCAATATCTTCAACCCAAGTTTTAGGAATATTGGATTCTGATTGTTCTTCAAAATATGATGATGTTTCAAAGTTGATATAAAAACCTTGTTCATTGTAATCTACTAGAATGTCACCATTAAATCCTATTAATTTAGCTATAGCTTCATCATTTGTAAATATTTCTAGAGTGGGAGACTCTTGTTCTAGAGGAATAGAGGAGAGGTCATCTATGTGTCAAGTGGAAGTAAGTATCTCATTTACAAAAGTGGAAGATATCAAAATATGGGTAGGATCAATTATTGGGTCATGAATGGTATGGATCAAATTTATGGAATCTTGATCTTGACTTATTTCTGAGTTTTCTTCATTATGCCTTAGATTATGTTCTTGACATAGATTTGGGTTTGGTGATGGAATATGAATGGAGGACTCTTGTGTGGTCTTAATGGATTTAGATGATGAGATAAAGGCTTCTTATTATTGAGCTTCTTCAATATGCCCTATCATGAAGTTAAATGAGGGTAGGATATTATGATTAGAGACATATTTAATGTGATTGTTTTGATGTGAGGCATTGCTACATAGTGGTTAATGGTTTTGATCACACATTAGGAAATCATCTTGAAAAATGTTCCATTTCTCATTAAGTTGGAAATGAATATTGTTGATGTAGTTATCAGATCCTTTGATGTTTCCTACTACATTGTCATAAGAATAATTAACTTTTTTATAATTCCTTGTTTTACCATAATCATTTCCTTTTCCATGGTCTAGAATCAAATCTTTGTAAATTCCTAGATCTTGGTTTCTATAATTTCTAAGACATTGATCTATAATTACCTCTCCTTGGTCGATGTGTTGTATAAGATGTTTGAATTTTACACAGTTTTGTGTCTTGTGACCTTTTTTTCTATGGTATTAGCAAAAATAATTATCATTATACCATGTTGGTTTATTTGTGGTTCTTCGTAATGCCTTAGCTCAGGAAGCTAGATATGGTTTGATTGAATCAAGTTGTTTAAGATCATTTTGATGGGTTTCCTTAAGGGAGTGAATTTTTATCAAGGATAATTATTAAGTCTTTGAGGTGGTCCTTTTAGAGGATCAATGTTTTGGACATTTTGTTATTTTCTTGGTTGGGGTTGCATGTTTTGCACAACTTTCACATCTACAACACCGTCATTTGTAATTTTCTTGTTCTCCACCCATAATATAGTTTATCATTAGATCTCAAAGGGTAATCCTTGTTGTCTTTGAAGATTTTAACTATCCCTTTTGAAATGATAACCCTTTCAATTGTTAAACCCTTTTTCTGTGAGTTCTTCAAATGTATTGGTATATTGTATACGCAGGTGGAAGCCAATTTTTGTGTTGAGGTTTTGAAAAAAGATGTCGATAAGTTGTTTTTTTGGTATAGGCCATTTGTATTTACTTGCTTTAATTTTTCATCATTGTAAAAAGGATGAAATTTTTTCTCCTTAGTTTTGTTTAATGATATATAAGTTGGTTAAAGTAACCTCATGTTCCATATTATAGGATGAGTCAGCTACAAATTTGTCCATAATATCTTGGAATGTTTTAATACCCTGGGGTAAATGAGAGAGCCACTTGATCACTTGTCCACCTAAGCTTCATGGAAAGAGGTGTGTTAGATATGTAATTATATGAAATGTCTAGGAAAGCTACATATAACTCCATTATATGCTCATGTGGGTCACCCGTCCTTTGTATTTATCAAACTTTGACATCTCAAAATTTAGAGGAAAAGGTGTCAATGTTATGTTCTTGTCAAACAAATAAGGACATAGGTTTTCAAGAGCATATGATTTTTTTGTGTTCTAATTTTATTCCATTTATTCTCTATGTAAAGTTTTGGATTTGTGATGTCAAATCGTTAGAAAGGTTGTTTGGTGGAGCGTATGTGTTATATTGTGGTATGGATGAAGAGTCATATAATGGATTTTAGTTTTGTGGAATATTATACATGCTATATGATGGGATTTATTGTAGGTTGATTTTATGTTGAGGACCCTATTTTTGTGTGTGGGTAGGGTCATTGGATTGTATTGGCGTTGTGGTGGATTTTGATGATGTGGGTTTTGGTGTTGCAAAGTTTGGTGTTGCAGAGTTTGGTGTTGTGGATTTTGGTGTTGATGGTTGATGTATCGTTGTTGTTGAGGATCTTGTTGTTGATGTTGGATGTATTGTTATTGTTGGGGATTTTGTTATTGATGGTAGATGTATTGTTGTTGTTGGGATATTTTATGTTGTGAAATGTGTTGTTAGGGAATTTGAGGTACATATTGTTGAGGGTTTTGTTGTGAGTTGGGAATATAATTGGAGGTGTTGGGGTTGTTAGTGGGGTTTTGTATATTGAATGTATGCATAGAATTTGTGACATTAGGATGTACGTGGCGTGGAGGATTTGGTGTTGTAGAATAGGGTAAAATCAAAGTGCAAAGCATGAATCAACAGTATCAACCACTAACTACCTAAAATAATAAAGAAATAATACCATAATTCCTATGCCACAGTTGAATCACCTTCATTTCTCTTCTCCATTTTTATTTATATGCTTGCTTTCCCTCAAATTTGTAGTATGCAAGAATAAGCCTAATGATAGTGATAAAAAAATATCAAAGATAGTGGTTGTAGGGTTGAAATAAAAGTGATAGATCTCTTTTATAAAAAACCAAATTTCAATGAAGGGCCAAAATTAAATGATGAAGATCAATGGATGAGATTGATTTGACAAGAAAGGAAATAGGGTCAGGGAAAAATTAAGGTTTAGTTAAGGATGGACGGTGGAGATTAAAAGGTAATAAAACCTTATCAAGGGTGAAAATTATTTGAGATAAAGAGGAGATTGACATAGAAAAAGAGATTGTTGGAGTAATTTAAATAATTATAAAATTATTTAGATTAGGAGGGAATGGGATTTTAGCTCACCCACGCTTGGCTTAGGGGGTTCAAATAGAAAAAGAACCAGTTGCAGGTTATGGTTTGCTTGCTTGTGGCTTGCAAGATCAGGATGAACCAGTTGCAGGATATGGTCTGTTTGCCCGTGGTTTGCAAGCTCAAGAGGACATTGAGGCTCAAGATGAGAATTCAATCCAAGTGGAACGTATGGAGGAGTAGTAGTCTGGTCGTCAACAAGCAGTTTTTTGGGAGTTTTTTTGCATGAAGTTTTGGTTTTGGGGACAATGATAAAATGAAAGAACTAAAGATGGTTATCCAAAAACAATCCACAAGCTTTGTTTCCCTTTGAATTTGGCAAATATTGGCAAAAAATATGTTTAAATTTTGTATTCCCATCTGCATTGTAAGAAAAAGTATGATATCATGGGTAGTTTGGGAATTGATACTGAATTTTGCATTTGTTATTCCAGCAGCTATAAACTCTGTGTACAAGTTTATTTTAATATATATATATATAGGCCATGGGCCTTTTACCTAAAAAAATGAAATAATTAAAGCAATTATTTAATTATAGAAGAAGAGGGAAAAGCTGACTTTTAATTAAAATAATTGTTTAATTAAAAGTAGAGGAAAAGGACAAATTAATAAATAATTAAAATAATTATTTAATAGTGGAGGGAAAAGTGGGAACTAATTAAATAAATAGGATTTATTTAATTATGAAAGAAATGGTTAATGAATAAATAAATAATTAAAATGATTATTTAACTATAGAAGGAAAATGAAAATAAATAATTAAATAAATAAGAATTTATTTAATTATAGAGGGAAAGGAACATTAGTGACACAATTAAATAAATATTAATTTATTTAATTAATCAAGGAAGAATAAAAGGGAAAATGAACTAATTAAATAATTAAAATTATCTAATTAAAAGAAGAATATGAATTTAGAGGATAATCAAATAATTATTTAATTATTCAATTATTTAAGGGAAGAAGGGAAATCCATATGAAAAATGATGTTCGCAAGCTATAGAACATTTTTCAGTGTCTATAGGTGTTGTGAATGGATTATTCTTAAAGTGTTTATCATGTTTGTATTTAGGGGCTTTGGTATGTTTGGGTTTTTGTTTAAGAATGGTGGGATGTTCATATTTAGGAGATTTGGATTTGTTTGATTACCCACAGGTTGGTTGTGGTATAATGGATTCATGTATTATTTAGAAAAGGCAACGAATCTGTGTTGAATGGAGGGATTGTAGGTTGACTTGATGTGTTTTTTATGGGAGGTGGTGGTATTTGTTCAACGATGTTGTGAACCATAGACATGTTCTCTCATAGAGGTACACTAGATGTTATGGTGTTTGTCATGGCTTGTTCCCTATGTGTGGTAACATCATAGTTTGAGGGTAGTTTAGCACCACTTGTGCAAGTTTCAACAAGTACAAGTTAGGGTTTGCATCTAGTAAGGCATCAAGTGCTCTAGCCAAAGATGGATCTTGTTATATCTCTATAAGTTGTTCATTATTGAATTCTATAAATCCCTCATGTTCATTTGTGATATCCTCTATAGTGATAGTTTGATCTTGTTAATTTTGTTGGGGGGTTTATACTCTCTAAGGTTAAACTCAATGCCAGGAATTCCATTGGTTGTTTTAGTAGTACTTGTGGGTGTGGGGTTACTAGAACTACTAGATTGGATTCCATGTTTCTTTTTGTAGACACTTAAAAATGTCCTGAATGATATAACACACTTGAATTTGATACACTAGACCAATTTATCCTATAACCCATCCTCTTTTCGCTTAATTTATTAAACTAGTCTAGCTATTTAATTAATTGAATCATTTTATTCTATTAATCCAATTGACCGAATTAGGCTAATTCACCCCCTCTGTCGCTAACCTTTCATCTTGTTAAATTGGATAAATCAAATTATTTAATTTAACCCTTAAGTCCTCTTATTTAATTAAATAACCCTAAGCTATTTAATTAAATATCATATCACATCCCCATTTTCATTAAATCATTTATTTAATGAATATCATTTAATTACCCTAATTTGCATAATTGAGACTTTGTTTAATTATCAAATTATTAATTAAATCAAATCCTCCCACTTGAAGGGGAATATTCCTTGAGAATATTCCTCCTTTGCACATTCCTCCAAAAAGGGAATATTATCATGGAATATTCCTTCTCCTTTTGTACATTAAAATTTGGTTTTAATTAACTAAATTCAAATTTTCCTCCAAAACGGGAATATTATCGTGGAATATTCTTTCCCTCTTCACTCATTTGAAAAAAGGAATATTCTTCCTTGTAACAAAATTTTAACAAACTTCTTGTGCAAGTTTTGAAAGTGTTTGTTTGGATGATTGTGAGCCCTTGATTAAATATCAACTTGCATTCTCAACCCTTGATGGGAAACCATGATCCATGCCTCCATTTTCCTTCCATCATGACCGTTGATTGATTATTTCAATCTTGAGCATCAATTTCATTTTTCCTATTCTATAAATAGAGCTTACATCTATTGAATAGGGATCCACCTTTCTATAGAAAAAATATTCTATTAAAAATCAAATACATTTGCACTCACATTTTATGTTTTGAAAGAATTTTAGGTTATTTTACAAGCATTTTTAGCTTACTTCCATTAATGGCTTCCATGGTAACTTAGGTGCATCCATTTACTATATTTTGAAATTAGGGTTTTAATCTTTCAAATCTTGCATACACTTACATCGATCATCATAGCATTTATCATGTTAAAATAGCTTTCATCATGTTTTACAACACATCTTTCATCAGTTTCATCAATTTTCCTCGATAAAACTAATTGAAACACGTTCATTATCCAAGGGATTGGGAAAGGGTCCCCATTCCACATCAATGTGATGCCACTCCCCCAATAGGATAATTTTTGATGTCTTAGAGTAGATTTTTGTTAAGATTTCATGTTTTAATATGTTAGTTTAATGGCTTCTTTGTCTTTCTTTAGTTGAATGATCTTATTGGATTGATGCTTAGTGGCTTAAATATGTTTTGAATCCTTATAAATCAAGTGTAGTTAACCCATACTACATCATCGATCACATTTTGGCACTAGAATGAGGGCCTAAACTAATCATTATGACAAATTTCTTGTTAAATTTATGTTTTCCTTGTGTGTGTAGGTTCAATGACACACTTTGAGCAAAACCAGCGACGCACTTGATCTTGAAAATAGTGACGCATGTTTAATTTGGTGACACCCTATTAAATTTTATCATTGCTTGATTAAAATAGCGATGCTAGATTCATTTTTAATCGCAACATGAATTTTAATTTAGCAATGCATTTGATTTGGCAACGCTATTGATGTCACTGTTTACTACAGAGCAACACATCATATTTTCCAATACAACAACGTACTTTCGATATAGCGACACATTTTATGCAAATATAGCAATGCAATTGATTTCAATGTCGCTATTGGTAAATAAAATTGAACTTGAATTTTGACATGTGTTTTAATTTTTTGATTTCATTTGATTGCTAACATGTCACTAACTTGTTTTTTTTTTACACTAACTAGTTTTGCAGGTTTGGAAAATAAAATTTGAAGTGAAGGAGCATATTATCATTTGATTATATAATTGCAATACGTGTTTCGACACTTATGGGGCAATTATAACCCATTTATTGTGTGTTATTTCATTTTTTAGGACCAAACTAGATTTCCTTTAGGTTTAAAATGAACGTTAAAAATTGGTTAAAATTGAACCCTCACATCCTCATTTTGCAATGTTGGTTTAAAATTAGACAAGACAATATACATACTTCATTTTGTGCTTAAAATGAATTCATTATGCTTGTCAGAGTTAAAATGAACATGTGTCTGATTCGCTTGTATATGCTTGTGTGTATCCTCTCCCCTTGCACTTCGTACGATCTTGGGTGAAGAGAAACACACAAGTATACTTTTCTTCTTGGAAGCGCCTATCCTCTCCGCTTATTCCTTTTGGAAAAATTGGGTGATAAAAACCATTTTACACTTCAAACATATGTTACCTTCAAAGGGGTTGCCTCCCAACTTGTGAGAGGGAACGACCCAAGCAGTGCTTTCATTTCGGTCCACTATTCAAATAATTGGTTGTGATTAAAGTCATTAACCAACTATTGTTTTTGTCATATACCGATGAATGTCTCCCTTAGTATCCTTGTGATGTATTAAAACCCTTAGATATTTCTAAGGGTTGGGAGGCCTCTTAATTGAGTGAATCATCGCATGTATAGCACTAGTTTATCCCAAAAGTATCGATTAAGAACCTTTGTTATGGTGAATCACCATTTCCTCCGAAGTGTAATTTGAAGTAGTGCACCACTCCCAGAAGTTACTTACCATGTTAGTTTTTGGTTGAGGCAATAAAGCAAATGGGGAAGGGACTCCTTTGCTTGGCGTGTCAAGATGGTACAATTCCTTGACATAGCCTATTTTTCCATTCCATATTCATGGATTAATCATCTCTTAAGAGATGATGGTAAGTCTACTAATAAATACACACCTAAAATAGGATTGTTCATGCTTGTGAGTCAATTTAATACTTTTCTTGGTTCCAAAATATTGTAAACAAACATCAATGATCTTTCTCAAAATTTCAAACCCTTTGGTCTAAGTATGGATACCCTTTGAAAAAACCTTGATATTGATGTTGGTTCTAAGGATTTATATCCTTAAAAACTTCTAAATATTTTGGTTTACATACCAATCCATACTTTTCAAAGTTAACCTAGGTAACTATGCCCCTAACTTCATCCTTTTCACAAAATGGACTTTGTGAAATGAATGATGTTTTTGACATAGACATTTAGTTTGAATCTTAAGAAATATAAGTGTTTGTGGTAAGAAAAAACTCATCTAAGCAAGATAAATTGACAAATTGAACCCCACATGACCATTTGGCATCTAATCGCTCCAATTGAACAACCTAACCTTACGCTCGCTATCATACAACCAAAAAAATTGAACTAATTGAGGGAGAACAAACAAATATAATTAATAGTTTGAGGAGCTTCACTTTTGAAACAAAGCAAACACCAAGCCAGTAGAGAAACGCAGCAAACATCTTAGACGAACAAGAGAAATTCTAATATTGTGGTCAGAAGACCCATATTAGCACTTCCTGGTTGGCAATAAATATCCTCTTGTTCATAATCTAGTGCTTCTCTAAATGATCTCTTACAAAATTAAAATCCCCAAGAGAAGGTCTACATTCTGCTATTTCAAACTTAATCATAGTGAAAGTATATTTGGAGATGTATCTTAAGGAATCACCACAACCAAGATAGAGCAATAAGGAGACATCTTCTACTCTCATAGATGAACCAAATCTACACATTTCACAAGAACTTCTCGTTTAATCATTGAGTCCTTAGGGTTTGATCACTTTGGAGGTATGGCATATTTCTCACTACCTTGGTCTTGGAAAACAAATATTCACTCTAGGTCAACATTGGGTCAAACATTTCATCCACCCCTTATCATCTTTCACATTTCACTTCACCAACCTTTGCAAAAATTTCAAGTACACCAACACTTTGGACTTAGACATCTATCAACCCAAACCCTAACTTGGCTACTTTGTATGTGAAACTATTCCTTTTCCATGCATTTAGTTAAGTTAGTTATCATTTTTGAACTAGTTTATCTTGAAGGTCACAAGTCTACCTTAAATATTTCCAAGTTCATTAAACATCCTTTATCTAAACATCAAACATCAAACCTTTAAGTCAAAATTGTTGTCCCAAAATGTTTCCAAAGATCACTTCCCATATCATCTCCCATTATCATCATTGCTCCAAAACAACTTAGAGGGCCCCTTTTACCAAGATTTGAGTCAGCTAGAGTATTTAAACATTACAAATCTCAACATAACTCTCCCATAGGTGACCCACAATTTATGGTAAAGACAAGATCACGACACAAGAGAATCATGGAAAAATCCAAAGTCACATTCACCTCAAGTTATATCAATCCTCAAGAATTTGATCCAATAAGTCATGTTACCCCAGTGCAACGACCCTCGTCCCCATCAGGACCATATGAGATAGAAGACATCACGAAAAACCCATTTGGAATTACTAAGGAAGAAATCATGGAGTACAAACAAGAACATCAAGCCTTAGAAAAAGTAGCTCCAATTTCCCTATCTTTTGTTGCACAACCCTTGACACAAGGCTTGGCTTCATCCATCATTCAAACAACTCCATCACTAGGGCTAAGTCAAACACAAACTCCTAGTATTGCAGCTAGTCTTACTAAGGAATTTGGTCACAGTCTTCCATTGGAAATCAGTACACTTGTGGGTACCCTAAACATCAATCCTTCTCAAAAAACCACTTGGACACCAACTTTGGCGCTCCCCGCTTTCCCAAGAATCCTCTACATCAACATAAACCCTTACACTTCATGAATCCACGACAAACTCAACATATTGAGGGTACCCCTCTTCATCCATCCCCACAAATACTGCAAGTGTGCCCAACATCATGCAAGGTAGTATGGGCCAAGTATGTCAAATATACCCAAAAGGGCATGTCAATACCCTTACGCAAAATCAGCCTTCAATACAACATGGGACATCTTCATCCAATCCTCTCATTAACCCATACAACCTATCATTTATCCAAAACACATCTATCCCATCCATAATCAACCCAAATCAACACAACCCCTTGGTCACAAACCTCATCAACCATGGTAATACCTTGGCCATATCCCAAACACAAGGAAATCCCCAAAACATTGGTCAAAGAAACCCTTTCAATCAATGGACTCAAGGTCCTAATGTGTCATTTCCATTGCAATACCTAATGGCACCATCATCATCTTTCCCCTTGGTCCCTCTCATCATGCAAAATCAAATGGTACCTCAAACATACATTATTCCATCCCAATTCTCCATCTTACAAGGAATGATAAACTAAGGGAACCCCCAACCTCTCGTCAACAACCTGTTGGCAAAACAATAATAGACAACTGAGAGGGGGGTGAATCAGTTGTTACCAAAATAAAAATTATTCAAAATTAATCAACCTTTAATCTCAGATCTAATAATTAACAGTGCAAGCATAAATCAATAACACATCAGAGACACATGAACACCAAGATTTTATACGTGGAAACTCTGTTAGGGGAAAAACCACGGTGGATGTTAGTCCACAAGATTATACCCTATTAAAAGTATAATGAAGAGTAAATAGGGAATGTACATGCATTCAGGCACACTACCTAGAGCTCACTACTCAAAGGAAGGCTCACTACCTTACATACAATAATCAGATTAAATCCATCTGATGAGGCTAAACTGAGAAATTAGCTTCTACAAAAGCCTAATGGCAGTTCCAGTTAGGCACAGAAAAACTTCCACACACTCTGGTCAAACTCTTCCACACTCTTCTCAATCTCTTTCACACTCTCCTATTCTCTTGAATGATTTGATCTTTATTCGCACATGTACTTCACATACACACATCAAGCATAGATCAAAATAAGGAAAACAACCGCTCTTATATATCCGCTACACAGATTTACATCAACTACTTTGTCGGCCACAAATAAAGAATAAATTACAACTATCGGCCTCAATACATAAATAAATCTTAATGCGCACCAACACAAGTTGGTCACAACATAGTGAGGACCCAAATAAACACCTTCAATCATGCCAAGAAATAAATTATTAATCCATAGAGATCCGCAACATGCTATCACCATCATGTCAACCAAGAATATGAAAAACTTGAACACACAAGAAAAAATCTTCAATCACGAGCACTCTGATCAATGCGGGCATAATGAATTGATAGAGAATCATCTAGAAACATTACTGATCAACTCAAAAACATATGCAACAACCAAATTTACCAGAATTGCAATCTCATCTTCCATAAACACTTGCTACGGTAACTGAATAACTGTAGGAACATAAATGTTCATAACTTTCTCAATTCTTGATGCGTACCACTAAAAATTTTGAACAACATACTAGATAGGCTCATCAACAAACCCTTTAATGCACGACACCTGAAACTCAACGTACAAAAATTTTCACCACTTGGATCTTCACAACATCACAGACTGCCTGCAATATATCTATTACAATTTTCTCACTCTCCTCGACATATACAGCCTTAAGCATCACCAATGCTAATAGTGTTGACATCAATGACAAGTACATATCAACAATACAACCACAACATCCAACAATATCCCCCTTTAGCATTGATGGAAACACATGATGTGAAAAATAATACCATCAACACAACTGGTTGCTCACTTCTTTCCCTTTGTTGACTCTTCTCCCCCTTTCTTCAAGAGTTTTTTGCATTGTTCTTCTCCCCCTTTGACATCAATGGCAAAGGTACACAAGCTCTGAACCACATATTTAGCACATCTGACTACTCCCCCTGAGTAGTAGCCACCACAACATCAATCTGGAATAGGATATGGCTATGAATTCATGGACTGATGCAAAGACCTACATCACTTAGTTCTGATCAAGAGGCGAAATCACCCCTAACTTGCCTCTGAAGTACTCAAAAGTATCCTCAAGCAATGGCTTAGTAAATATGTCTGCAATTTTCTCCTTGGTAGGTATATACTCTAGTCTAACTTCTTTGTCACTTACTTTATCTCTCGAGAAGTGATATTTGATGGATATATGTGTTATCTTTGAATGCAACACTGGATTCTTAGAAATGTTTATGGCACTAGAATTTTCACAGAATATAGCAATAGGCTCTTCATACTCAATTCTGACATCTCTCAACATCTGCTTCATCCACAATACTTGAGTAAAACTGTTTGCATTAGCAATATATTTTGCCTCTGTAATAGATAAGGAAATGGAGTTTTGCTTTTTACTTATCCAAGACACCAATTTCTTCCCTAAGAAGAATGCAACACCACTTGTACTTTTTTAGTCATCCACATCTCCTGCCCAATCTGCATCAGTGAAAGTGCTCAGGATAAGATCATCATACTTAGGATACCAAAGACCAAAATCAACTATCCCTTTGAGATATCTAAAGATTATTTTCACAACAATCACATGAAACTCTTTGGGATCAGCTTGATATCTAGCAACCATGCATACAACATTTATTATATTTGGCCTGGTCTAAGTCAAGTAAATCAATCCACCAATCATTGACTTGTATCTTGTTTTATTTTCTTTAGGAGAATCATCATTTTGTGTAAGTTTGTATCTGGTTACCATAGGTGTACCAACTGGATTTGAATCTTCCATACCAAATTTTTTTAGTAACTCTTTCACATACTTAGAATGAGATATAAAAATTCCATCATCTAACTAAGTAATTTGCATTTCCTAAAAATAATTCAGCTCTCTTATCATTGATATTTCAAAATTACTTTGCATTTCATCAGCAAACTTCATACACAAATCATCATTACCTTCAAAAATAATGTCATCAACGCAGACTTCAATGATCAATTCTTTATTTTGATCCAACTTGAAATACAGATTGCTATCAACAATACCTTTATTGAATACAAGCTTCAACAAGTATTTATCCAATCTAGCATACCAAGCTCTAGGAGATTGCTTAAGTCCATATAGATCTTTCTTCAATCCGCATACCATGTTTTCTTTGTCATTCAATTGAAATCCATCTGGTTGCTCAACATAGAATTCCTCTTCTAACTCACCATTTAGGAATGTTGACTTTACATCCATCTGATAGACTTTGAAATTCTTGAAAGCGGCATAAGCAAGAAATAATCTTACAGCTTCAATTCTAGCAACAGGGGAAAATCTTTCTTCAAAATCAATACCTTCCATCTATGAGTACCCTTTGCAAACCAGTCTTGCTTTATTTCTGACCACTTCACCTTGTTCATTATTCTTATTCTGAAACACCCATTTGGTTCCAATCATATTTTTGTTTTGAGGTCTAGGAATAAGATCCCATGTATCATTTTTCTCTATCTACATTAGTTCTTCTTTCATGGATTTCATCCAATATTCATCTTTGCATGCTTCATTGATATTGCTAGGCTCAGTTTTGGAAATTAGACAATACTCTTCTAAAATTCTTCTTCTATTTTGCACACCTTTTCTCTTATCTCCTATGATCTGACTGTCAGAATGATTTCGCATTACATACTTGGGATTTTTAGTATTTTCTCTAACTTCGTGTTCTTGTGTTCTTTCTTTTGCACTTCTGCTAGTTTCTACTTCTTGATTCCCTTGGTTCACCGAAATAATTTGAAGTTGATTTTGTGTCTAAACATTATTTCATTGTTATTACTATCATGTTGATCATCTGAGTCATATCCACTACATCTAGATGATCTATCAATATCTTCATCAACTTTGACATTTGCATTTTCAACCATTTCTTCAACCTTTTATTAAAGCACCGGTAAGCTTTCCTCTTAGTAGAGTAACCTAGAAAGATTCCTTCATCACTTCTAGCATCAAACTTTCCTATATCATCATCTCTCTTGATGTAGCATTTTCTTCCAAATATTTTGAAATATTTGACAGTAGGCTTATAACCAAATCATAGCTCAAAAGGGGTCTTACCAAAATTATTGTTGAAATTTACCTAGTTCATGGTATACATAGCAATACTTACAGCTTCTCTCCAGTAGAAATGAGGAACATTTTCTTCCAGCATCATGGTTCTAGCAGTGTCTAGAACGGTTTTGTTCTTTCTTTCAACAACTCCATTCTGTTGCAGGGTCTAGAGAGCAGATAGTTGTCTTTGGATTCCATGCTCTTCATAGAAAGAATTGAATTCCCGAGAAGTGAATTCACCACCTTTGTCTGACCTTAGGCATCTGATATTTTGACCTGTCTCATTTTTTTCCATAGCTTTCAAGCTTTTGAATTTTTCTAATGCTTCATTTTTTTCTCTTAAGAAAGCAACCATATCATTCTAGAGTAATCATCAATAAGCAACGTAAAGTACCTTTCACCTTAGAGGCTTTTGATTCTAGATGGAACACATAATTTAGTATGTATCAAGTCTAGTACTCCATTAGATTTATACGATTTGCTACATAAGGAATTTCTAGTCTGCTTTCCCATCTGACATTCCTTGCTCATAGTGTTAGTAGGCTTTACTAACTTAGGAAGACCTTTGACTGCTTGAATAGAGCTTATATTGACAATGTTATCAAAGTTCACATGAAACAACCTCCTATGCCATAACCAACTTACATCAACTTGAGAAATTAAACAAATTTCACTAGTAGTACTCAAGTGAAAAATATTACCTCTTGTCTCAGCAATCATATTTCTAGAACTTGCCCTTATTCTGCACTTACCATCCTTGAACTGAAGATTGCAACCCTTGTCTACCATCTATCCAACACTCAACAAGTTATGCTTTAAACCCTCTACATAAATAGCATCATCAGTATTGTGCTTACCACCAAAAGAAATAGTGCATCTACCACGAATCACACGAGAAGAGTTATCTCCAAATATTTCAACGCCACCATCATAGTTTTCCAAGCTTACAAACTTGCTTTTATCACCAGTCATATGATGTGAACATCTGCTGTCAATTACCCACTCATCCTTTTCTTCAATTTTTGCTGCAAGAGCTTTCTCAACATTCACATTACTAGTAGATTCAGTGGACACCTGACCATTTTCTTTGATAGAAATGAATACCCATTCATCTTCATTTCCAATTTCTTTATCAGATTCATCATCAGTAACACCTTCTTTAGCATAATAGAATTTCTTTTGAAATCTAGTCTTATCAGATTTATACCTAGAGAATCTTTCAGGACACCTTGATGCAAAATGACCTATTTTACTGCAAGAAAAACATTTGATAGGTAACTTTCCTTTGTAATTACCATGACCTTTGGCTTCTCTTTTCACAATCAATGCTTCCAGTTCTTCTAATTCTTTTTCTTCACCTTCAATCTGTTTCATCTCATCTTCGTACTTGAATGTCTTTTTGGAACTCTCTCCCAAATCATATCTCTGCTTGTTTTTCCCAGATATAGTAGCCTTAAATGCAGATTTTGTCTTAGGAGTAGACTCACCAAATTAATTTAACTCAAAGGCAACAATTTTCCCAATCATGTCTCTTGACACATTTGTCATTGTCTTGAGTTCATCAATAACATGAGTTTTTTCTTCGTAGGAAGAAGGCATAGATCTAAGTATCTTAGCCACAATTTCTTCTTCATCCAAGATTCCACCGGCACATCTGATGCTCATCACCAGTTCATTTACCTTTTGAGAGAAATAAATGACGCTCTCATCTTCACTCATCTTCATGTCCTCCCATTTTCCTTTTAGACTCTATAGTTTAGAACTTTTCACTAGTGGATCTCCTTCATACAATGTTTCCAACTTTTTCGAGATCTCATGTGCAGTCTTCAGACCTAAAACATTTGACATCTTTGAATCTGTCAAAGCACTCAACAATGCTTCAATAGCCCTGGTATTTGTTTCATATTCTTTGAATTCATCAGACATTCCATTCTGACCTTCCACAGAGATTAGTTTGCTCCATCGAATCTAGGACTCTCCTTCTTGTATGATGCCATCTTGGATAACCTCAAGTTGTTAAGCTTTTCCTTCAGAGGAACCTGCTCTGATACCAATTTTTGGAAAAATAAGAATAGATAACTAAGAGGGGGGGTGAATCAATTGTTACCAAAATCAAACTTATTCAACATTAATCAACCTTTAATATCAAATCTAATAATTAATAGTGCAAACATAAATCAATAACACATCAGAGACACATGAACACCAATATTTTATATGTGGAAACCCTGTTAGGGGAAAAACCACGGTGGATGTTAGTCCACAAGATTATACCCTGTTAAAAGTATAATGAAGAGTAAATATGGAATGCACATGCATTCAAGCACACTGCCTAGAGCTCACTTCTCAAAGGAAGGCTCACTGCTTTACATACAATAATCAAATTAAATCCATCTAATGAGGCTGAACTGAGAAATTAGCTTCTACAAAAGCATGATGATAGTTCCAATTAGGCACAAAAAAACTTATACACACTCTCGTCAAACTCTTCCACACTCTGCTCAATGTCTTTCACACTTTTCTCTACTCTTGAATGAATTGATCTTTATTCGCACATGTACTTCACATACACACACTAAGCATACATCAAAATGAGGAAAACAACTGCTCTTATATATCCGCTACATAGGTTTACATCAACTACTCTGTCGGCCACAAATAAAGGATAAATTACATCTATTGGCCTTAATACATAAATAAATCTTAATGCGCACCAACACAAGTCGTTCATAACATAGTAAGGACCCAAATAAATACCTTCGAGCATGCCAAAAAATAAAGTATTAATCCATAGAGATCTGCAACACGCTATCACCATCATGTCGGCCAAGAATATGAAAAACTTGAACACACAAGGAAAAATCTTCAATCACAAGAACTTTTATCAATGTAGACATACTAAACTGATAGAGCACGATCTAGAAACATTATTGATCAACTCATAAACAAACACAACAACCAAATTTACTAGAATTGCAATCTCATCTTTCAAAAACACTTGCTACAGTAATTGAATAACTATAGGAACACAAACCTTCATAACTTTCTCAATTCTTGATGCGTACCACTAAAACTTTCGAACAACATACTAGATAGGCTCAACAACAAACCCTTTAATGCGCGACACCTAAAACTTTTCACCACTTGGATCTTCATAGCATCATAGACTGCCTGCAATATATATATTACAATTTTCTCAATCTCCTCGACATATACAACCTTAAGCATCACTAATGCTAATATTGTTGACATCAATGACAACCACATATCATAAATACAACCACAACATCCAACCACTAACTCATTTGACTGCAAAATATGATGAAACTTTTTGACGAAAGATGTATAATTAGATGTATCGTCGGGTACCTGTGTATTTAATGTGAAATTTTCAAAAAAATAAAAAATTTATGCTCGATGTTCGTTGAAATTGCTACGCTCCATGATTTTCGTCACTATTTCGACATACACTTAAAGTCAACCATCCCCTTCCATCAATTTGTGGGATGACATATGGTTAGCCTCCTTAATTTGTGGGCCAATGGTTATATGGTTAGCATTCATCGGGGTTCTGACGAATGTTTTTTAATAAATAAAATTTGGTTCGACAATTTATCTATACTTGCGACAGTGTTTTTCTATACTTGTGAATTTTCTAAACTTGTGATAGTTTGTGGAGGTTATAGGCTGATTTTTTTTGGTTCAAAATATCAGAATTATTAGAATTTGTTACTTGTCTATGATTAAAAATTATTGGAGTGTGATTTTGATATTTTTTGAAGATCTAAATATTCAATCTTAGTAAAGAAAATTCATGTAAGATAATATTAGTGCAGAACAAAATGAAGAGACACTTGTTAGATTGTGGGCTAGATTGAAAAGAAAGGGTGATGGGAAATGTTATTGTCCTTGCAATAATTGCAAGGGCTTAAAGACGGGAAGACTTTTAATCACAACAGATGAGAAACATTGTAGGAAACATGGTCATATTGAAGGGGGGCATGATTATCGTCCATTGGTAAGTTGTTCATTATATTTCTTTATATTGATTGAATTTATAAATTTTTATATCGTTTTAACATTTTTTATATATATAAAAAATCACTTGATCATCATCAAGGTTTATTTGTGTCAATCATTATTATAAAGGTGGGATGCCCTAGGGCACATGATATGGATTATCACGGCCCGAAGAATGTGGTTTTGCAAGCGAAGGAACACGGAGCTGTGAATATCAAAGATGGAGTTAATGATCCTATGGAAGAATATGATCATGCACCAAAAAACACAGTTGAAGATGATGGTACAAATACATTGATCCATGACACATTTAGTGGTGCAGCTGATCATGATGATCGAGATGACTTTGATGATGTTCATGATTTACTTGTACTTGAGAAGGCATACGAGCCCCTTTATGAAGGCTCCCAAACAACTCTTCTCTTTGTTGTATTGTTGTTGGTGAACTTGAAGGTTATGAATGATTTATCCAACATAGAAATCTCACAAATGTTAAGGTATGTAATATATGTCATCTTTTTTCATCTATTTTTGTTGTTAGTTTATCACTAGTAAATAAAGGATGAAATATGTACCATTAATATTCATTATATTAACAAATTATTTTTTTGTTTTAGATTGATAGGTGAATCTTTGTTACCACCATCAAATATTTTACCTCGTTCATATCGAGATTTATCTGCCATTATGAAAGATATTGAAATGGAGTATCAAGCAATAGATGCATTTCCCAATGATCATATTATATATCATAAACAACATGAATTTGCAACAGAATGCCCAGAATGTCATATCAGTAGATATCGAACAGATCAACTAACAAAAAAGGTACCTCACAAGGTTCTTCATTATATTCCCATTATTCCACGTATGCAACAATTATTTAGGTGTGAAATATTAGCACAATTTATGGATTACCATGCACAAAATAGAAGTGGAGATGGCATTCTTTGAATGCCTGCGGATGGTTCTACATTTAGGGACATGGAGGAAAAATGGCCACACTTTAAAGAATAACCCCATAATCTCAAGCTTTTATTGGCATTGGATGGTGTCAATCCATTTGGAGAGCTGAGATCTATTTACTCGATGTGGCCTATTTTTGTTATCAACAATAACATTACTCCATGGATGTCAATAAAGAGGGAGCACATAATGTTGGCAATGATTGTTCCAAGTATTTTTGTACATCAATTTTCTTTAACGTAGTAGCATCTCATTTGTCTTATTTTTTGTATAATGACTTATATTTTGTTCATTTAATAGTCATGTACATTAATTTATATATATTGTAGTAAAATGGTTATAATAATTATGTAATGTTTATGTTCATTCAACTAGGTAAGTACCAAGTTAAAGATATGAATGTATATATCGAGCCTCTTATTGATGAGTTACTAAAGTTATGGAATGGCATCACTATGTATGACGTCTCTAGACCAATAGGAAAAAGAAAATTTCAATTCCATGCAATGCTTGTATGGACAATTCATGATGCCCTAGGGCTAACACATTTTTGTGGTATGTTATAACGTTCGACTACACTTTAACGATATTTAATTTTATGAAGTAGATATCATGCATGTTTTAAAAATAATCTATTGATTATATATAATTATAAAAATTGACATATTTAATCCAATTATATATGATCTTGCAGATCTTCAAACAAAGGGAAAATTTGCATGTCCAGTTTGTGGTCCAAAGATGAAATCTCGTCGTTCAACAAGTTTAGGAAAGCAGGTGTTTGATGAGTATAGGCACTTCCTCCACAAATATCATAAGTATCGAACTACTGAAAAACATATTTTCAATGGGAAAGAAGAGATTACATCAAAACCACGAAGAATGACACCATGCCTATGGAAGTTGGAATATAATAGAATTAATCGTCAAGGTTATACATCATATCAAATTTTTATATTGTGTTTTGTTTACTCATGTTGTAATTGACAATTATTTTTGTTGGTAGTTTATTTAACTTATATGCTTCATGAAGGTCGTCAAGGCATTAATGGTCGGCTTCCACAGGGATTGAAAAGTTATCCCAGACAATTTAGTAGGTTGCCCTATTATGAGTAGCTACAAATTGTGTATTTGTTTGATACAATGCATATCAGAAAGAATATAACATAAATGTTATGGAAAATATTTGATGGAGGGCATGACAAAGAAAATTTTGTCAAAATTTGTAGTGACATTCAGGAAGCCAATCATGTAATGAAAAATGTCATTCAATTAAATAGTGATGGAGACCAAATTAATATAAGTGCCCTTCCTTGGTTATTAATGGAGCAGAAAAGCAATGCTATAAAAGAAGTCATATGAAAAATTCGATTTCCCATAGGATTTGCTGCGAGCATAAACAATATCATAACAAAGAAAAGTGAATTTGGGTCAGGGATAAAAATGCATGATTGGAATACCTTCATTAAGTTAATTATTTTGGTATATTTTATATATATTTGTATGCCGCATGTACTTTTTAGTGTATTATGTTTACTAGTTTTGGAAAAATAATGAAAAGATCATTTTATAATTTTTGCAGTACATTCTACCTCTATCTCTCCTAGACAACTTTGAAAAAAATTCCAAGCAAGTTATATATGATCTTGGAAAATACATGAGGTAAGTAGCAATATTTTTTCAATTTGTTGTATAGATCTTATATTTCCCATTTATTTTACTTGTTATGTAATATATTGTATATTTTTGTTAAATCTCGTTAATATATTTGCGCCTTGAATCACTTGTAGATGGTTGTCATCTAAAGAAATCCATAAATAAGATAAATTATTGGAGGAGAAAAATTCCTCGTCTAATGTGTGAAATGCAAAAGTGTCTACCTTCAACATTTTTCAATGCACAAGAACACTACCTCATACACCAAGTTGAGGAGATTGAATTGTGTGGACCTATACACACAAGGTCAATGTGGATGGTTGAGAGGCACTTGAAATTTTTGAAGGTTTTGGTTAGACAAAGAGCACATCTTGAGGGTTCTATGGTGGAGGGATATATGGTATACCAGACCATGGTGTACATTACTGAATATCTTCCTAAGTTTGTAGCAAAGATCCATGTAGATCACCTTTGGGATCCCAACTCCATTAAAAAATTTGAAGGGGGGTACCTGATGGGGAAAGGTAGATTGAGGAAAGTGAGAGGTAATTATAAGATGGTCATGGAGATTAACTAGAATACATTTTACATTGCCTTCAATTGCTTGAAAAGAAACAACAAAGTTCTAACTAGTCCAAATGAAATAATCTTTCACACACAAATAGAAAACTATTGGTATTGTATTACTCCAGAAAATAAGTATCTCACTGTTGAAAAGTATTAAAATATTAAAAAGTGTTGATAATCAAAATTACAATGAAAATTTTATATATATAAGAAGAAGACCCAACAAAGGTGTCTTTAGGGTAACATACAAGGCCGAATGGTTTAGACCTTCTTCTCTTTAGGTGTTGTTAGACCTAGGTGGGTACACCTATATGAATGAAGAAGACTTGATTTGTGTTTATTCCCTAAAACAATTTATCCACAATGGCAAGTGGGAGTGGATAAATGAATTGTTATTTTGGTATAGATTGTATAAGCAATATCAAGGCTAATCTTAATATTTTTAGTTAAGAGATGTAAAATCTAACATGTTCAGTTAACAGATGTAAAAGATAAAATGAATGAAACTAAAATGATGGAATGTGAGGGACCAGTGCTCTATTGGGTATATGGAGTCAAATAGAAATCAGAGTTAAGTGACTTATAACTGGCAATAATTCTAACTGTTTGGCACTTTTATGTTTATAACTTGTATAAATAGGCAAGGGTGTAATTATCAGATTCTTCTTTAATAATCCAAAATAATAATTCTAAGTTGTGAATAATCAAGAGGATTTTAATCTTTACTTGAAAGACCCAATTAAATATGCCACATGGATACAACAAATGAGCATTGATAAATTGAAAATTTGCATGATATATCAATTTAAACAACAAAGTATTATTAAATATGGAGACAATTTGGCAATATCTTCAATTAACTTAACAAACAATTGATACCAACATAGAGCCACTAAAGCATAGATTTTCCATTAACTTCATCAAAAAAATTACACGTGCATCTTGGTCCTTTATGATGTAAACATTGTAGCAATCCCTATTCTCCTACTTCTTCTATCTACTCCTATGTTAATAATTTTTTCTTGGTCCTAGTCTCTCTTATTTATAGGAGAGGCAACAAGCTTCAGACCAAAAGACATGACTTTTGATAACAAAACTTAACTAACATGTAAAATATAACTGAAACAATTAACAACTAACACATGACAATTATGTTAATCTTTGATTAAAAGCTCGAGTCACCAAAGACCTGTGCAAAGCTTTTACTTTATGATAATAATCATTGATAGTGATTAATCTTCATCTAAACCGAGGCATTTCTCCTGCCACTTACTTATAGTTAAATCATTCAGCCACTTGTATTCCCACGCAACAGTGAAGTTTGGCAGGTGGATTTTCCATTTGCTATTGAGCAAGTTTTTGGCATCTACAATGAACTTTGTATAACCATTATCCTATGCAATAATTCCATCAAGCAGAGCATGAATTTTTTCCAGATTGATATTACCATCACCCTGTATATGTGTCAAACATTGTGGAACCATTTGATCAAATTCATTTCTCCATTTATCCACATCCTTGAGTTGACCATCGCCTTTAATGATCATAGGGATAAAACTATGTTTTATTGAATCAAATGAATTCCTTATGTTTTCTACTTTCTTCTTCATATCAATCAAATACTTATGCTCATCAATGATTCATTTTACCATTTCTTGAGTAGGTTTTAACCTTGGGGGTGCATCAGGATCTCTTTGTGTGGATTTGCATAGAGTGGTTAAGATATGGTAAGTGGGCTGCCATCTTTTCTGCAATTCCTCTAAGATAGGGGAATTAGTATTTATTTGTTCCAGAGATTTTGCCAAATGACTGAAGCCCTCATGAACTCCACTTAGTTTCTCAACATCTTCTTTCAATTGTTGAATATGTGGATCTTCAACTGAAGTAGGTGGATGATATACAACCATTTCATTCCCCTTTGCATCTATGGCTTGTTGCAATTGTTGTTTCAATCTGAAATTTTCAATGAATAACTTATTTATCTCCTCATTTGATAGTTTGAGTCTTTTCTCATACTCTGTCATCTTCTTTTCTATGTTTTCCACTACATCTCTTGTAAACTTTGTTGAATTCATTTTCATGGTTGTTGCTTATGTGGGAGTAGTGTCCTTCATAGTTCTGACCAAAGAAAACCCTCTCATTTCTTGCACCACATCTAGAAGCCTAGGCTTCCTTGTGCTTTTATGTTTTTTCCATAGGGCAAGGGTCTGGGTGGTTGGATTATATCCTGTCCCGACACTCCTTTCAAATCAAATTCTGCAACCAATTTGGGATCTTGAGCTCTAATTTGATCCAACATAAACACTTTGGAGAGCTCCATTCCTGGTATAATGAGCATGTTACTTTTCAACACTAACTCCCTCGCTTCTTTAGGAGTAATATTGACATTGTCAATATTTAACTCTGTCATTGTTTGTGCCTGCACTTCTGCATGTTTTGAATCATCACCTCCAATGAAGTTAATATTTAGTCTATCATCAAATTGTTTCATCTTCATTTTTATCCAAAAATCTTTGAACTCCCTAGTATGGATAAATTCATCATCCTCCATGAATCTCAGGGAAGCAATAATTCTTCCATCATCTTGCATTTCATCAATAGCCTCCTTTGATATTCTCATCTTGGGATCATGAGGCTCAAGGATTTTCTAGTTCTTTGCAACCTCTTTCATCTCGGCCAAAGTTAAGACTACCACTTCTTCTTCATCACTTGACTCATAGTCCACTAGTGACCCAATATTTTGTTTCTTGGTAGGAGGCTCATATGTTTGAGATGGAGGATATGGATGAATTGGTGATGAAGGTGTTGTATGTGATGTAGAGGTTGTGGATGTTGGTGGTTGGGGTGTAGGAAGTGGGGCTGATTTCTCTTCTTGAGCCTTGTGAACCCCAATCCTATACCTACACAAAGATAAGAAGCAAGCACATTAGTAATCTCATATTGAAGATAAAACAAGGATTCACTGTGAAATCCATCTACAATGCTTAATAATAGGAAAAACAAAGAACACACATGAAAAGATAAATGAAATCCTATTTAAGCGATGCAAGCTCTTGATCCCATGGGGGAATTGGTGCCAATTGGTGTGTTGAAATTGACCCTCTCCCAACTCTTTTGTAAGCTTTGATGATTTTATCCACTTGATGGTGAAGAGATGTGATTCCTTGAGAAAACTTGCAATAACCTAGCTATGGTGATGGCAAATGCTCAAAAAATGTATAAAATTGCTCTAAATATGAAGATAATGACTTTACATTCAAATTGTGGATGATAGAATGAGAGGAAGATTCTCTCATTTATAAATTTCCAAATTGGAAGAAAGAGTGAAATTGAGCAATGTGGGATCATTCAACATCCAATGGACAAGTGCCACTTGTCAAGATGTGAATGGTTGACGATTGGGCACATTTTGGTCAATGTGCATGATAAATGCTATGAGATTCAAATTTGAAATTTGAATGTGACATGTTGGAGGAAGAAGAAAATGAAGTTAATGTCACTTGGCTCAAGGCCAAGGACATGTAAGAGGCCTTAAATGCCTTGTTGGAAGTATCCATATCCTTTTGGAAGGATTTTTGAATTGGAAGAATAGTCCACAAAAGATGCCCTTTTGAATGGAAATTGATGAATTAATAAATCAAATAAATTGATTTATTGTGCAAGTTGCAAGATCTAGAGGATTGGATGAATAGGATTAACATTAATCAGGATTTGATTAATTAAGAGGGGGATTAGCTGATTTGACCATTTTGACTTAGATTTTAGGATTTAAATAAATCAAAGTTGAGAGAATAATGATTTTAGATTTAATTAAATAAAGATTGATTTATTTAATTAAAGGAGGATGATGTTAGATTTAAACCAAATAAATATTTATTTAATTTAAATGAGATGAATTTAGGGATTAATTAAATAAAATGATTTATTTAATTAAAAGAGGGATTACAAATTAATTAAATAAAATTGATTTATTTAATTAAGAGATGAAGAGTTATGAATTTAATCAAATACAGATTATTCGATTAAATGACTAGCAAAGGAGATGGTTCAGGATGAAATGGTGTTGGTAAATCAAGATCCAGTGTGTCGGATCGAATTGTATATTTTTCATGTCTACATTTTGTTCCTCTTTGAAGCAATGCACTTGTTCTATTGGTTCAAAGAATAAACTGTTGTGATCAAAGTTCAAAATTTCTCGACTTTTTCGAATGCCCTATTGTTGCCCCAGCAGAAGGATTGTGCTGATATACTTTTTTGAATGCCCCATTGTTTCTCCAGCATAAGGATTGTGCTGATACATTGCCCGCTCGAGAGATTGAGCAGAAATGATCGATTTTCTGATCAAGATCGCAAAAAAATGCGAGAGGGGTGGTTCTATTGATCAGAGGACGAAAGATAATTCTTTAGAAAGATCAAATATTCGACATAGACAACTTTGATGATGTATAGACAACCATGGGTAGCCTCGTGTATATTTTGATACAAAACAAAAAAATTGGATAGAAATGTTAGTAAAGATAGAAGAATAAGAAGAAAAGAATGATGAGAAGAGGATCCAACAAGCCTACATTATTATGATGATGATCTGCTTACCAGGAGTCAGGATTTTCAAAGGGCTAATTACTTTATGTTTGATAACACACTTAGGTACGATGCATCATGGTATAAAAAACCAGGATGGCATTGTACCTAGTGTGATGGAATTTGAATCAACAAACAAATAGGAGTATTCCTATTCACACTTGACATACAAAAACCTTGCTAGGATGGACCTAACAAAGCAAGTATTCGCCAAGTTATATTACAAGAATGTCCAAAAAGCATAGCAGACAAAAAGATAATGATAATTGCCCCATTCCTTTCTCTCGAAACCTATTTTTTTTAGGCATCATCGAGAGGTCCTTGGTATGAGAGCAATAAGATAAATCCAAAGAAAGGATAAAGTAAACAAACAAGCTAATGTTCTTCATACGGCTAGCCAAGGCTAAACTACTACGAGATACCTGATGCTTATGTCCATTGTGGGAAGGATACATCCTAGGACATATTGTGATTAGGGTTTTGGTGAGACTGATTATGTGATAAGCTATTGATACTCCGAGTTGATCAACTTGCCTTCTTACTGACCTAGATTTGAGACTTTGATGATTAGGTGTTCACTTTGGAACCTGCTAGACTTGCTTCCAACTAACTCACCAAAGGATGAAGGCGACGATTGATTAATTATGAACAATGATTATTTCAGGTGAAAGCAAGATGTGATGGGTGCACCATTTTGGGTTTTTTCAAATTTTTGGATGTTTTTGGTGTTTTTGAAATGTTTCAATGTTTTTGGTATTTTAAATATTTGTGAATGTTTTTGAATTTTGTGTCTCGAGGGCCAATCAAGGATTAGCCTTGCCTACGTTTAAGCTTAGTGATGATGTAGTTCAGATGAAAATTGACTTGACTATTGATGAGATAGATGGACAAACGAATTGCCATTGCGACAGATGCCTAAAGGACTTACCTAAAATGTAAAATAGATGGGAAAACGGATTGCCATTGTGACAAACGTCTAAAGGACTAACCTAGGGTGTGAAATAAATAGGAAAATAGATTGCCATTACAACAGACGCCTAAAGGACTAACCTAGGGTATCTCGGGGGATGATCAAAGATCAACCTTGCCTACGTTCAAGCTCGGAGACGACGTAGTTCGGCAAGATGATGCAACTTTTTGAATTTTTTTTGACATGTTTTTTATTTTGATGGATTTTGACAATTTGGATATGGATATGTGATGATATCAGTGCTTTGTTTGGGATTTTATTGAAAACCAAGCTAAGGTTTATTGATCTGATCAATGGATTGATGATGATAACATTGTTGAGGATACACAACAATGAAAAGATAGTGTTAAGCAACACGAGGATTGGGAAGGATATCTCAAGATGATGATGGATTGACTGGATTTGATTGATGAGGATTTTGAAGCTTGATTTGGAATTAAAAAAAATTGAATGATTTGGTGTGACGCTGAAGTGCACATTAGATGCAACTGATATTGATGTTCGATGAAAGATAAATCTTGATAAGGAACATCGTCTTGTCAAAATATTCCATGGGCTAGTGATTTGGCTTTTGGCTCACAAATTTTTGACCAATTTGATTTCATGTTTTCCAATGTTCAGATCACCACATAAGTTGGAGGATATAGATCAAGATTTATTCCTGAAGCTAGATATAAATATCCGCCCCCAGTGTCTAGCAATGTATGGAATGCCATCGGTGGATGCTTGGTTTGGTATATGAATGGATAGATGGATATGGTAAGCGTGCAAAGGATGCAAAGGTTTATCTTGTAATAATATGTTTGAATAAAGGATGCTCATTTGGATAATACTTCATGGTTCAGACAACGTTGGGTAGGATAGGATCAATGAAAATGACCCATGTCAAGATGTTTACCATAAGAAGTGTAAATTGTGCACCAAACTTGGTCAAGATCAAGAAAACTTGGAGTATGGATGCAGATGGATGAAAATGGATTGGATAAATGGTTCGTGGATAAATGGATTTATTATGGATGGAATGTTGGCTTTATTATGGATGTGATAATGGCTTTATTATGGATGTGATAAGATGCTTTCAACTGAATTGGCGCATGTAGATGCTTGATTCTACACATGACACCTATTTGCCAGGTTTTCATCATGGTACTTGCCCAAAGTGCCACCAAAGTGGTTTTCATTAGAGGACGATTTTTCTCTTTACTGTTTTCAATCTTCTTTCTAATTTTTTTGGATTTTTTGCTAAAAGATTGTAAGCTCATGTTGAACCACCTAGTGGTGTTGATTTAGATGCTTCTATTATAATGTTCCATCGGTATCCTACTTGAAGAAGTTTCTTTGCTAAGATATGTGCACTTGAATGCAACTTTTGATATTCCTGATTTGCTTTGTTGATACCGGAGTTAACTTTGTCTTTGTGTGTACATCGCGATAGAGTGCCTTCTAAATCCTTATGATGAAGGTTTGTTTCCAACACATGGTCAATGTGAGAACTAGATATAATGCGTGGAGGAGTGGATGGTGTGTGTTTAGGAATAAAATATAGATTGGTTGATAGTTTGGAACCTTTGACTCTCCAAACTTGGGAAGATGAGCAATGATGGGTGGATATAGAAGTGTGTGTGGAATTAGGACCAACTACTTGATACACTGTGTATGTCATTTGAGAAGCATGCTTTTTCCTTTGTGGACATCTTTGGTGGATACTTTTCCCTTTTTTATTTTGCCCCATAGTTTCTTTGACTGATGGAGTATGATAGGGATCATCTTTCTTTGGTATCCATATGTATTTGATTTGTCCTTCGTGCTTCTTAGCTTCTTTTGCTTTGATAACATTTTTCATGCTTTGATTCAAATATCCCTTTTGATGTTGGTCCCAATTTGTGGATGGGGTGATGGGTGGGTGAAGATTCATGACATGGTTGGTTATACTATTGGCATTGGTTTCATCATAAGGATCCTTTGTGCCCCCTATGTTGATATTTGCTTGAGATGAAGTTACCCCCAGTATGGTGATAGTACCACCTTTGTTTTTTTATTCTCCTTGTTTTGAGATGCCTTGTTAAAAATGCATTCTCTAACAAATGACCACTGCATATGACATCATTTTTCAATTTGTTGCTCTACTAACTCTGGAATATCCTTTTTTTTTTGACCTGTTTCTTTGAGTGGATAATACTGGATATCTTCATACATGATGTCCTCAATCTGAATATGGGATATATCTGATCCTGATGTTGACAACTGAGTTTGATCGTAGGAATCAATAACCTACCCTTTTTGTGTAATAATGTCAGGAGTAAAGGAATCTTATTCTAAATGAAGATCATCTACATGTCCATCCATGGGAAGATACAAATTCTTGATCTCGAATGATTTCAGAATTGTTTTCGACATTTTTTGAATCAAGTTCTTGACATGGGTCAATTTCAAAGATTGGATTGCTTATAAAGGGTTCTTGGATATCTTCATTAGGCATAGGAAGTTTCTCAAATGTCATGAGGTCAAAGGATGTCCATATGTTTTGGAAAGGATCATTGCTAGACCTTGGTGAAAGATGTTGATAATGCTTTGGAATAAATTCTTGAGATATGTCCTCTAACTCATTAGCTGATGTAGAGACATTTTCAACATGATCATTGGTCGAAGGATCTTGATCATCATTTTCAATGATTGTGGTGGGAATATGTTTCAAGATTTTTTGAGCGAGTGGGGCTTGTTGATATGCCTGCATTTTTTGTGCCAACAATGCTTGTTGTTGGTCTTGTTGTTGATGTGTCAACAAAGCTTGTTGTTGGGCTAGTAATTTGGTTGCTTCTTGTTGCGCTTGATACTATTGTAGGCCCTGTTTAAATTTTTGTTGTCGAGTTGCTTGCAATTGTGCATGGTATTGAGCATGGGCTTGAGCATGCATTTGTTGGAGTGCTTGCAATGTGATGTTGAATGAATTTACCATTTTGTGTTTTGGCCTTATTGCAAAAGTGAACCTCTACGGTGTTTAGGACCAATGATGAGATGAAGGATGAAAGGGTGAGGAGTATGGGTGTTTGAAATTTTAGGAACTTTGGATCAATGCTAGACTTTAGGACTTGTTTTGCTTTGATTTTGATTGTGGATAATTTGACTAAGTGTGTTAAGTCAAACAGAGTGATAATACACTTGTAAACTCTAGGAAGTTGTGTTATCCTAGAGTGAACTCGTACACAAGAGGATAGTTTGGCTAGGTGTGTTAAGCCAAACAAACTGATAATGGATTGGATAATGAACTTCTAAATTATAGGAAGTTGTGTTATCCTAGAGTAAACTCATATACAAGAGGATAATTTGACTGTGTTAAGTCAAACAAGATGATGTTGGTAATGTACTTGTAAACCCTAGGAATTTGTGTTATCCTAGGGTAAAATCGTACACAAGAGGATAATTTGGCAAGGTGTGTTAATCCAAACAAAGTGATGTTGATTTTTCCTAAAAGTCTAGCATAAGTGATGTTTTCCAAGGTTCCAAAAATTGTTGGTGAAATGGGATTTTGATGAATGTTTGGATGGGGTGAAGTGTTTGACTTGATCCTAGATGAACCCAAGAGGACTTGTTTACTAGACCAAGATATTGAATAAAATTATTTTCCCTAAAAATTGGTTCAAACCAAATGACTCAAAAGGGACCGAGGACATGTGTGGTTCAATTGTCTATTATCTTGCTTAGATTTGATTTTTTTTACCATAAACACTTTCTTGATTATGCTTTTCAAACTAAATGTCTATGTCTCAATTCCTTTTCATCCCACAAGGTCCATTATGTGGAAATCGAGAAAATCAAGGCAATAGTTTCCTATTTGTTGACTTTAGTGAAAATAAATGATGATTAAACCCAAGAACTTAGAAACCTCTAAGGATGGAATCCCTAGGGCAAGCAAGAGCACTTGGATTCGTCAAGGGTATTTGTTTCCCCCCAAGGGTTTGAAATTGTAAAGATTTTGTGAACGTTTGTTTTCAATTGTTTTGAGACCCAAGCAACGTGTTTTGATTTCAAAAACATGCACAATCCTAGGATGAAGAGATAATATTTGTTAGGTTTCCACTTGGATAAATCTATCTATGCATATTCAGTGTGGATGATTAGATTATTGACCATATAGGCTCCCCCTTATAGTGCACTCGCTTCTCGGGTCATCCAAGCATCAGTACCCATGAATCTCCCATGGCATACTTTTCATCTCTACAACAAAACCGCATGTATGCGTGGGGCAGCTTCAAAGGACATGACCTTTTTCACCAACAAAATAGTTAAGGATTTTTCCTTTGCTAAACAAGGGTTTTAATTCAGACTTTTCGTTTGTAGGAGTTGACCCATGCGGCAAGAGACCATTGTTTCCCTTCTTGTCGGAGCCAACCGCGTGATACTGGTTTTTGTTCTAGTACCCATTTTTATATCCCAACTGGAAATACACTTGTCCTCAGTGTGTTACAGGTTGGGTCGTTCCCTTGGGTGAGTAATTTTTCCCACAAGGCAGGCCTGTTAAGATAAACAAAATTGAGCAAATATATTCGTAGTTCGATCAATCTTCATTTAGAAACAAAGAGAAAACACACGCAATAAGCTTACTCACACTCACAAGATGATTTGCTCAATTTTAAACCCAAAATGAAATGTGGAGGTAATTGTTTTACTCAACTTAAGATCACAGAAAGAGATTTTGATTTTCAAGATCATCATGAGGCACGAGAGAAGCACAAACATCCTTTTGATGATATTATTTTGAGTAAACAATTACAAAACAAAACAACACTTGTTCATTTTAAGTCCACAAAGCAAAAGTGAGTTCTTTTTATAGCACCAAATCAAATGTGGAATTTTCCTTGTTCTTTTTTTAAACCTTAAATCAAATCTATTAAATTGTTTCTAAGGTTCTTTTTAGCCTTTTGTTGCAAAATTTGAAAGCTTTTGTAGTGTTCTTTTTAGAGCCCAAAAGAAATTTAGTGTCCTGAGAGCATGAAAGTAATCAAATCCTTAGAAAGGGATTATAAGTTCTCCCAAAAGTGTTTAAAAATACTTAATACAATGAGATGATAATATCATAAAGAACCCTTGGCCTTCATTTTCCTTCCTCCACTTTTGATCAATAAATTTCCTTTTTTGACAGATTTCAACAATTGTTGGATTTTTCCATTTTTGGTAATTTTGCATGCATAACTTTGAGAGTCCTATTTTTTTCCAACAACTTTTTAAAACTAAGATAGGATGAATTTCCAACTAACATCCTAAATTTGAAACATGAACTTCGAGTTATTAACAAAAACAACTCTTAAAAAATTAGAAAAAAACACTAAATTGTCATTTTGAGGGTCAAGATGAAAGTTTCAAGCCTCGAAAATGTGACAAAATGGCCACCAACCTATCTAAGGTGGTTTACAATCCACATGCCACCTCATAATGAAGTCTCTTGTAAAATTTCAGCCAAAACCCACATCTAAGTCAAAAGTTATGACCTCAGGAAGTTCCTGCATCACAAAAAAATGTTTAAAAATTAAAAAAATCAAAAATCTATCTTTTACCAAACTCTAGCGGCTCAATATAACGTCACATGTGACTAAGCACAGTGCTCTATAGCAGGACAAAGAGTGCAAATGCAATGCTATTTTTACCCTGTGGCGCAGTTTGGAGTTTGGAGTTTGGAGACTGGCGACGTAGTTTGAAATTTTGAAATTTATGGACGGGAAGATAGATGCGGTGGAGTTTGAGGTTGGAGCGGTGCAATATGGTGTCATCACTCTGTAAGCAGTGCAATTTCCTGTAAGCACAAATAAAAATATCAAAAACCACAAAATTTTGGAAAAACGTGATGAATTTCTCCAACTTGCCCTCCTTCTAGCACCAAAATGTGAACCCCAATCCTATACCTACACAAAGACAAGAAGCAAACACATTAGTAAGCTCATATGCAAGATAAAATGAGGATTCCCCATGAAATCTATCTACAATGCTTAATAATAGGAAAAACAAAGAACAAACATGAAAAGATAAATGGAATCTTAATTAAGCGATGCAAACTCTTGATCCCATGGAGGAATTGGTGCCAATTGGTGTGTCGAAATTGGCCCTTTTCCAACTCCTTTGTAAGCTTTGATGATTTGATCCACTTGATGGTGAAGAGATGTGATTCCTTGAGAAAACCTGCAATAACCTAGCTATGGTGATGGCAAATGCTCAAAAAATGTATAAAATTGCTTTAAATATGAATATAATGACTTTACATTCAAATTGTGGATGATAGAATGAGAGGAAGAGTCTTTCATTTATATATTTCCAAGTTAGAAGAAAGAATTAAATTGAGCAATGTGGGATCATTCAACATCCAATGGACAAGTGTCATTTGTCAAGATGTGAATGGTTGAAAGTTGTACACATTTTGGTCAATGTTCATGATAAATGCTATGAGATTCAAATTTGAAATTTGAATGTGACATGTTGGAGGGAGAAGAAAATGGAGTTAATGTCACTCGGCTCAATGCCAAGGACATGTAAAAGGCCTTAAATGCTTTGTTGGAAGTACCCATCCCCTTTTGGAATGATTTTTGAATTGGAAGAATATTCCACAAAAGATGCCCTTTTGAATGGAAATTGATAAATTAATAAATCAAATAAATTGATTTATTGTGCAAGTTGCAAGATCTAGAGGATTTGAGTGAATAGGATTAGCATTAATCAGGATTTGATTAATTAAGAGGGGGATTAGTTGATTTGACCATTTTTACTTAGATTTTAGGATTTAAATAAATCAAAGTTGAGAGAATAATGATTTTAGATTTAATTAAATAAAGATTGATTTATTTAATTAGAGGAGGATGATGTTGGATTTAAACCAAATAAAGATTTATTTAATTTAAATGAGATGACTTTAGGGATTAACTAAATAAAATGATTTATTTAATTAAAAGAGGGATTAGAAATTAATTAAATAAAATTGATTTATTTAATTAAGAGATGAAGAGTGATGAATTTAATCAAATACAAAATATTCGATTAAATGACTAGCAAAGAAGATGATTCGGGATGAAATGGTGTTAGTAAATCAGGATCTAGTGTGTCAGATTGAATTGTATAATTTCCATGTCTACAAGCCTTTTCAGATAATTCATCAAATTTACTAGGGACTAATTGCATTCTTTTCAATAAATCTAGCTCCTCGTCAAAAAACCCCTTGAACTTCTTACCTTTTCCTCTCTTTTGATCCTCCCATCTCATCATCATTAACCATATTTCCTTCTTTCAAACACATCTGTAAAATAGACCAGGTTTCTTATTCCATCCTCTTTTAGATCAAATTCATGTGGTATTTCCCTCTTTGTATGTAGGGTTCTTCTAATATTGTTGATGTGGCATTTTGGATCACATATTCTCTCTTTCCTTGATCTGAGAGCAAAATTAGCTTTTATAAATCTTTGCAATTCCTCCAACATATCTGATCCAATTGACAATTCTTCAAATACTGTCAAATTAGGTAGAATTGTGCCTTTTCTCAGATTTTTCATCAAATCATGCTCCATCCAGAGCATTTGCCACATAAATTCTAAAAACAATACACTGCTAGGCACAAATTTTGGTAAAATATGAGGGGCATGATCACAACCATATACCCTAATGATGGTGTGTTGTGGCATCAAAAACCAATCAACATAATTATGTCTAAAACCTTGATCCGGTTTGTATTGCAGGGGTCTCATGACATCCATTAGGGATTGTGGTAATCTTGGTGTAGGAAAACCAAGTTGAGCAATCAATCTAATGACAAAATCATCCCTAAATACAACATAATCACTTTCATTGCATTTGCTGTCCCAAATATAACACCAATTTTGTACTGGGAGAATAAATCCATTCTCATGTGTTCTCAATTTCATCCTCTTTGTCTATTTTGTTTCATTTTGAGATAGAATCAAATGACATAATAAGGAGTACTTTCTAAAATTTATGGGGGCCTTGGCTTCCCTAACCTGTAATAGACCTTCATGAATCTGTTGCTCAATGAATGAAGCAAAATCAAACTCCACATTTGATTCAGGATGTTGTATAATCATGGCCATTCTCATCAACCCTATCGAAATATTCTCCTTTGCATCAACTCCAATAATTTGATATATTGCATAGTAGGTATTTTTGAAATAGGTCTGAAAGTCAGACACTAGAAAGGGTTCAAGTCTTAAAGAGTGAATGGGCAGGACTCTGTTTTTGTCACCCCTTTTCATGTGTAAGGGGAGTTCATCAGTTCTATAGGTCCTTTTCAACCTTCTATATTCTTTCTCCAGCTTCCCCAAGTCAATTTTAGTGACAACCTACCTGTTTAGGTCAAAACACCTAATTATAGCTTCCCTCAAGATATCTACCAGACATTTACCATCTGGAAGTTTGGCCATTTTTGATGGGGCATGATATCTATTGGCCAAGGCTCTAATTAGCTTGACATCAACAAAAACATTAGGAACAACTAATTTACCTATGTCAAAAGTCCATGGGTTTGACATTGGAACCCTTTCATCTATGTTCCTATAAAAATACCAATATAAATTCCACCTAGATTGTGGAATTATTGGGTCCCTACACCCCTGAGCTAAATCCTTAAAGACTTTCTTATAACCCTTATCTACTGAACCAGGTAACAGGGCAAGTAGTGGCGACTGCAATGAAATTCTCCTAGATTTTTCTTCATTTTTAGTTCCTCCTTCTGATTTCTTTGGTGCCATTGTTTAAATTTTAGTGAATGATAAGTAAACTTACCCAAAATTTTGCTCGCTCTGTAGAATTCTTCCACTATCATACTTTGAGCTCACCCGTATTCAGCTTCTACTAGCACGAGCTCATGAATTCTAAAATTTCCTTGTTAAATTTTGATATCATACCGCATTAATTTCATATCTTATTAAGTTCTTCATCATTCAAGTCTTTCATACCGAGCTGAATTTCATACTTCAATGTTGATTGATGTGATTGGTCTTCATTTAATGCTCCAACGATAGATTACCCCACTAGCGCATGACATTTTTCATCCCTCCGCGATATAGTGGTTCCTCCTTATCTCTATTCTTATTTCACCACTCTACCGCGGGATCCATTCCAACCCTCTGAGATATGGCAATGTATTATTACCTCTGTTCTTAGCTTACCGCTCTATCGTAAGCTTCATTTCAACCCCTCGTGGTATAGCAGTTCCCTCTATTAGTATTAACCATGACACCATTCTACCATGGGCAAGACATCAACCTTCCACGGTATAGTGGTATATAGTGTATTACTTCCTTTACCCACCACACTACTGTGAGTTTCTTTATTGGAGGCTACGGTAGGGTGGTAAAAGGTAATTTTGACCTTGTGGACGATAAAAACATGGTTTTTAAGGGGAAAAAAATGATTTCATATGAAAGGACCATCATAATTTTGAATGAAAATTCTAGTTCCAACACACGTAGGCCATTCCTGCAATGTTTTTATCGGTGAAGCTTGCTAGTTTTTGTGTTGATATATTGTATCCTGCCAATATAAACATAAAACGTGATCGAGGTGACATAGATATTGCTTGGCCGATATGTTATATCTCTTCAATTTGAAATGTGTGAATAATGGGTCTTGGATACATATAGTTTAGAGGTTTATTATGAAAGATAATAAGATCATTGGTAGTGGGATGTTAGGTTTTCAAGAACATCAATTATAGATTAAGGTCGTATATCGTGGTAATTAACTAATTATACATCGTTTGTGAATTTCATTTTTTTTTTGATACAGTTGGTCGAGAGTGGGATGCACTACATTTGTACGTTGCAAACAATCTTGATTGGATGACAGTATGGATTGAACGATGTCAACAATTTGGTCATGCATTAACATGGGAAGGTGTGGCTTCATTGGTTAAAGAAGCTCACTGTAATGGAGATTCCAATATTACACCAAGGGAAATTGATTTAGCATATGGTTTAAGAGATAAACAGGTACGTATAAATATATTAATCACCCATATTATTTAATTATTTTCAATTGTATTGATGTATATATATGTTGAGTTGTTTTTTCTTTGCATACATTCGGCCAAGAATAAATATGTTTATCAACTGACGATGCAATAATTTTTACATGTTTGACATATTGTAGGTGAAACACCACAAGGCTATGTATTGCAATGGTCATAAATTTTGAATTAAAAAGTTGGATGACACAAAGAAAACTTGTGATTCTAGGATAATTATAGTCTTTCAGGTGACTAATGTTTCATCTAGAAGTGATATACATCCAGAAGTCTCAGAAAATAGACACTATGGAATTTCAGATGATATACTTGAGTGTGACTTTAAGTCCTTCAAATTATTTGTGTTCGTTGTCCAATGGTACAGGCTACGATTGAATGAAAATGATCCCGAGAGAACTGTTATTGAACATGATAATGGATTTACCATGGTTAATACAAGGTCGATCGAGCAAGCTAGAAATGAGCCCTATGTTCTTCCAAGCCAATGTGAGCAAGTATTTTACTCAGAGGTTCCAGCTAATCCGGGTTGGTCATTTTTTGTTAGACATGATCCAAGAGGAAGGTCGGTAAAGTATAATGTGGTGGAAGAAGAAGATACCAAAGAACTAGAAGATGATGTAGATGATGATCAGGATCAACAGTTAGTTGATGATGTGCCTGATGAAGATGTCAAAGAAGAGGAACTAGATCATGATGATGTAGGAGTTAATGTTCATGAAGATGATATTTGTGTGGATGATGACATTATCGAAACTGATATCAATGATGATGATGATATGATCAATCCTTACAATGTCGAATCTGGATTGGATGATACAGATAAAGAGCTAGATGAAGAAGAAGATCAATGACATTGAAATGTATGAGTTATGCGATTATATTATCTATTTGATATTGATTTCTTGATCAAATTATATTTGACTTATATGGTTACATAATTAATTCATGATTTTTTAATTTTTATGTCATTACATAATTAATTCATGATGTTACAACTATTGTAGCTCTCCTATAAATTTCCATATGATCAAATCCTAATTACTCTATGAGTATTTATGATTAGATATGATTTGATCATATCTTTGGTTATTTCATTCCCAAAAAAATAGTGTTTCCTCATGTTGACCCTACATAATGACATGTGAATGGGGCCAACGTTGATTTTTTTTCAATTTGTGCTTGTATGGAGTGAAACTTGACATGGTTAGCCTAGACGCATGCATTGACGATATGGGAGGTTTCGAGACTCAAACATGAGGTCATGCATGTTATGAAAGTGTATGGTAATCCTACTTATAGCGGAAGTTCACATGATAAGCTAACCAATGGCACTATATTAGAGGATAAACCCACCTATGGAATTAATTTAAGAGGTAAGGGATGCCTCTTAGTGGAATTTTGAGTCTTGGATTAATCCATAGTGCTAAAATTAGTTCTAGTGTTCTTCCCTTGGTGTTATATTTATCTCTACAATTTCCCATACTTAACAATTTCATCATCCCTTTTCCCAAGCTATTTGTATCATAATATAGACTTGGTCCAATCTCACATTAGCCCCTTAGGTAATTATCCATTTCCTCCAGGTTGAATGGAACCTTTTGTACCAATGCATCTATGTTTTCCTACCCTAATGGATAAAGACTTGACATCACCTTAGCAATATTCTTTATGTCATAACATATCTTTGAAGTACCTTTGGCATGCTTTAGATGTGTCAATATTAACTAGATTGAATGTATTAATTTTAAAGTCTCTTAACACATTCCATGACAAGAAAATGACTCATTTGGATTAGGGATTACTTTCCTAAACCATTCCTTCATATTCAACAATCCCTTCTCACACCCACATCATAATTCATATCCATGTTAGTTGTAATGAGTGTTTTAAACCAACAATCAATGAATCATATGATAGAAGAAAACTTGTTATGCAAAAGGATAAGAATCAAGGAGACTGAAAGAATCGATTCACTAGATATGCTCCCACTATTGTAATAGACCAATGTAAATAAATAATTCATAACAAGAATAGGACCAAAAAAAATGAGGAAAAGAAACCTTGTAGGCTACATTAATAAGACATTGATTACAATCATTTCTTCTATGATGTTTAAATGAAAAAATATCAAATAGCTCAATATTTAGTCAAGTAGTATTTCAATCACTGATTCTTAGACATCCATCATGATTAAACATCACATATCATATATATTTTGTATATAAACTATATGTTGACATAGCATATATATAAACTATATATTTTGAATTGTGGCCCTGCACGCGCAGGAGCACGATATATGAATCTTGGCCCCACATGCACAAGAGCATGACATAGCATACTACACTGAGACCCTAACTGGAGAGTTGCATCGAGAACCACTGCATCCAGCACCTGACTGGAGAGTTGTGAGACTTCACTGGATGAGTGTTGCAAGGCCATTGAGTTGAGGAGGAAGACTAGGAACCATTTGGTAGGAGGAAAGCTAGAGCGAGAGGTGAGGGCACTCAGAAAGGGAAAATCGACCAAGGGACAATGACTGTAAGTGATTTTTCCCCCACATTTAGAAATCTTGTTGCAAGTACAATGATTTAGACTCTGTTTGTTCCCATCGAGGTGTTGCATGCTATATTTTGCTCAATTTGAGCCAATGTCCCATTGACAAACCCAAGTACTACCTAGTACTGGTGTCTAGTTAGTTTGAACAACCAAGCTTTGAGATGTTCAATCAGTTGGGTGGCCATTTTTGGCCTGTGAACTGGAGTTTTTGTATCTATCTTAGCATATTTTTTCTACTATAAGATTGAAATGAATTCTCATCACATAACAGCACATGAACTTCACTAGGGTTCAAATTTCTAAACTTCGATGAAATAAATTTACATATTGAGGTCCACAAATGATCAAAGGGACTGAAAACAATACATGGTTCGTCCGTGTAATGAAAAATGCCTAGTGTCTGTCCATAAGAGAATGTATAGAAGTACATGATGCAGATTCAGAGGAAGGAAACAAACTCACACAATCTCATTTGAAAAGTCATAAACAATCTTGAACTTTCCTTCTTTTGACACACTTCTTCAACTATATTTCCCTTCACAAACACTCAACTTTTGGTTTAGAGTTCCAAACCATTACCAGACCTTCAAACACCTTAGTCAACTTCATCTTGATCAAAACAAAATATTACCCAGTCTGCCCTTTCATTTTACCATTAAATCTCTTTATGATTGTCCTAAACTTCACAATTTCAACTCAACATAAAGTAATCTGACCCAAAACAGTATTTAGGCTAATATAGACCACACAATTTCCATTCCATTTCACTTCAAGAAAATGTAAAGCATCTCCCATCCAGTGCTTGGGACATGTTTATTTTTACTGGTATATGCTCTTCAAAGCATCAAAGTCCATTTACAAAGTATTTTCACAAAACCCTAAGGGCTTAACCTTCATAATTACTTTGTTCACAGACTGTACACATAATTTTTCAGTCAACAAACTTCATTCCCTCACATCTTATCTTTATGATTTTTCCCTAAATCCATTGAAACATGAAATAAAATTTATAGTAGGATAATCTCACAACAAACCAAAAGATTCCACCAATTAATAAAGGAGAAACATAATTATTTATGTCTTTGCTTACCCTAACTAAGGGTTTTAGCAGTCTGAAGTAAATCCATAATAACTCACACAAATCTTAACTAAAATGCATGAAATTTGATGTAACAGGAAGGTGATTGAGATTATTACCATATCCAACCATTCTACCATGCCTTCAAGGTTGTAAAATTCCATACAATTCCTGGAAATGCAAGATTTCTGAAGAAAAATGATTAAAAATCGGAGATTTTCCTTGAACTTATTCTTTATTCAACCACCCTCAAATTTCTAAAAGATACAAGAGCCTTTTTAAAGGCAAAAAAACTGACTTTTAGCCTTCTAACTACCTCTAACTGACCCTAATGACTCTTCATCTCTTAATATTGCCTTTTTGATTAAGTTGACAACTTTTTACATTGTTTTCATTTTTGTACTTTTGGACTTAATAAACACCAAATGACCTCAAGATAACCTCAAATATATGAAACATGACTCTAATAACATGATTTACAAAGTAGGAACAATAACATTGAATCAAATTTCAAAACATTGCTTCATAGAGGCCTAATTATGCCAAGGTACTCCTGCACCAGTACAAGAGATGAAAAAAAGGCAAGGAGCCATTAAAAACTTTTGAATATTTCACTGACTCAACCAAACCTCCAAAAGAATAGTATAGATGTCAGCACTAGGGAAATCCTGAAAGAGAACACTAATGAAAGTGGAAATTCTTTTTCAAGTTCCAAAATAGTATAAATGGTTTGAAGATGTTGTGGGTGTCTGGAAAATGGTGAAGGAATGTTGGATAGGGAGGGACCCAATTAGCCTCTTTAACTGGATTCTTAAGAAAGAAAGAAACTTCGATACATTTTGGGGTTCTTCTGAGTAGGGCCCATCTTTTATTATTTTATTTGGGGGACCCAAAAAACCATAGGGGTAGAAATCTGTGGAGCTTAATCATTAAAGGCAAGGGGTTTATCCATTTAGAAATAGACTGAAAGGATGGTTGCATGAGGGGATATTTCACATCAAAGGTGGTCTAAAAAAATTCATAGACTAACTAACCAGACACTAGTACTACCTCAAAGGGACTATTGTCTTCGAGGAAGGTGGTCCAAAAAATTTCATAGACAGGTACAAAAAGTAATAGCAACCTTCCACCAACTAACCCAATCAACCTCCAAGAAACAAGACAATGAATCCTCTAGATGTTCCCAAAACCAAAGGCTTCAAAACACAAGGTTGGTGACCCTACAAACCATTCCCATGCTTACCAAGTTCTCTCTAATCATTAGACCCTTACAAGATTTATTGATACATTCACAACTATTGTTACCTCCACATGCATTTTACTAGTAGTGACAACCTTGGTTTTTAATCCTCCAACCCCATACCTTGGGATCACATCACCATGAAAGAACTTCATCCAACATTCTTATGATTGCAGGTACCACCAAATAGGTATTTTTTGGATCTTTCTTCCTCGAGCGAGGGAAATTCAGGAAGAGAAGAGGAAAGCGAGACATGTAGTAGGTTTGAGAGAGGGAGATCAACTAGAGGTCAAAAGATTAGAAGAAAATTTCGTAAATGCATGGAATTTTTTCTTATTGAAGGGGGTCATGTTCTTATTATGATGAGAGAATAGGTGACATCAAGGTGCCCTTGAGTTACAAACATCTACGGAAACAATGGGTACCCAAGGAACTTCCTCCAATAAATACTGATTTTTGTGTCAACGAGAGGATATATCACATAGCACCATCGTCATTACATGGTTTGGACCTATTTTACATGGACGGAGTAAAGGTTTTTTATGGAAAAGTTATTGAATTGATGGAGTATGTTGGACCTTGTTATAGTTACAAAGATTGGATGCAGCTGGTTTGATATACACAAAGTATGCGTAGGTATGCACTGTTAGCAAATTATATACAGCTAAAAAATAAGGATCAAAATAAAGGAGTGGCTATGTACATTGACGGAAGGCCAAAATCATCAGGGAATATTGCAGGGTTTATAAATAGTACATGACCTGGGTCAAAAAATAAGCAACCCAATTGCATATTCGAGACGCACGAGGGAAACCGTGTATTCATATGTGTGGTAAAATAAATAACGTAGGGGAAGAGTTGCTAATCAAGTACAATTTGAATCACATAGATACACACACAGTTACTATGGAGGTGGTACGTACTGTATACCATTTTACCCAACCTTCAATTAATTACTCCAATATACCATTGTATTATTATATTTTTTTCGTAAGTCTATTGGTTTCATTTCGGTAATGTTTTTCTATATTTAATTTTTGTCATAGTGGGACATTGATCATAGGGGGAAGGCTCTAGCCCAGAGCACAGGTCGTGATGCATCTTCAGGTGCTTCTATGTGATAGGTTTACCTCATTGTAATTGTACAAATTAGATACAAGCAAAATGTTTTATTATTATGTTTTTTTCATAAGTTTATTGGGTTAATTTTAATAATGTTTTTAATATTCTTGTCACAGTTGGATGATCGAGGAAAGGCACCAGTAGTAGAGGAGAGCATCCATAGGGAGGTGCAGTCACTATTATGCGATGATGACATCGCATATTCTGCAAACCCTCTGGATATGATAAGGAAGACTCAAAAAAAATGCAATGAAGGAATCCTTCAGTTGTTATTCATAGTGCCTCAAACAGATGAGATAAGAGAAAGGGTTAAAATATTGACTGAGAGAGCACGAAATTTGCAAGTAATTTGTCATGAGATCTTTAATTATAACATAAGTTCATTCATGGTTTTATATTTTGTACTCTTTTATGTCATGAACTAAAATATGTGTTGTTTTTACAAGATTTTTTGCGTCCTCATGATGCTACTAGCCATGATCAGGGTACTGTAGGTGTTGCCCAGGGAGTAGGGGTTGGTACAAGTGTTGATCCTGATCTTCCTACACATACATCACATCATCCAACCCCATCATCTATGCCTATATTGTCGACTGAAATTTTGGCAACACATAGCATGCAGGCATCAGGTAGTGCACCCTCTGCTAGCAAACACATGTCAGAACATGCGTTAGGACATGTACCTAGGAATGTAGAGGCTACTAGTACTGGTGATGTTTTAGTAGCATTTCCTAGATCTTCTCGTATTACTAGTATGAGAACATTACCGGTCACATTTGTGGTGACCGAGGATTTTGTTCCCATAAAGATAGAGGTTTGTCTCAGGTACTTTAAAATGTTTTAATTATTATTATATATAATCCAATTGAAATTTACTTATTGGTCACTCTTTTTAGACTAATGATCCCATGATCATTTTGCATGAAATGGTGTTTTTTATAAACATCTAAATAATATTACATTGGAGATCTTCGGGCCCACCATACGTACACGGTGGAATGCCCAAAATCAAGATTTAAAAGATGAGATCATTAACCGTTTAGTTGTGTTGTTTGACAATAACACATTCAATCGAACCAATGTCTTTAAGAAATTTAGTACCTATCTAAAGTATGTGAGGGACCAATATAGGTCACATTTAGAGAAGAACAAAAAGTACGAGTGTCCCCCCATGATTCTGAAGAGGGAGTGGAAAGACCTGGTGTCGGATGGAAAGGAGAAGGCTGAAAAGAAAAAAGGAAAGACACCACCGGGCCAAGGAAGGTATGTGATACTATCAACAATGTAATTATATATTGATTACTCTTTCTTTTTACATAATCTAACATATTTCAAACTTTTCATAGGTTGCCCGACACATCGAAGGCAACAAAGGAAAGACTAGAAAAACACGAGCAACACAAACTTGGCTCTGGTGGTTATATGAAATTAACCACATGAATTGTAAGTATCAATAAATGAAATATTGCATCCAAATAATAAATTGCAAATAATTTTGGTTTTATCACACCATAGAAGCAAAATTCATGATATTATGTAAAAATGTAGGGCTCTGAATTCAATAGAGTTCCCACAGAAGAGGACCTAAAGATTTCCTTCCAACAAGGCTATGGAGTCATACTCTTGACTGGGCAAACACAAGATTCCACTGCATCCGACACACAGGTAAATAAACTCAATGAAGTTTATTTAAAATTGAATACTTGTGCAATCCATTCAATATTAATTTCCACCATGAAGTAATTATGTGCCTATTTGTTTTAAACAGGCAAGCAATGATAATACTACACATGACATTGGAATGCAGCTTGGTGAGGATGGGGCACAACCTACAGATGAAGGTCATGGTGTGCATCCCGGTACCGAATATATTCATGTTCTATACAAAATACAGTATGGATTAATACAATTAAACATCTTTAATTGCAATTGGTGTATTAATTAATTTATCCTTTCATGTTTCAACTTTAGATCATGATCAAGCTAGACAAGATCAGGAACATGATATGGGCCCATCAGGTAAAGAGGACCACTATAATGTTCTCTTAAACATATTTAATTGCAATTGGTGTATTAATTAATGTAACTTTTCGTGTTTCAACTCCAAAGTATTTAGAGGGTGTTCAACATGTTAAGCATGAGGCTATAAGACAAGATCAGGAACATGATGTGTCCCCATTAGGTAAAGAGCACCACTCTAATGTTCTTTTAATTAATGAAATACTTGTAGCAATAATAATAATAAAACATATCAATTTAACATGTTTTTATTATTGCAGTAGACCCCCCCTTATAGCAGCCTCCATGTTGTGAGTACACAACTAGGCATACATTAAGATCACGAGAAGAGGGTAGAACAACTGAAGGGGTTACAAATGATTTAGAAAATGATACTCCACTTCTTTTTTTAGCTGCAAAAAAAAAAGAAAAAAAAAGTGATTTTAATCATATTATGACAACCATATTTTTGATAATATGTTAATGAATGTTAAAAACTGAAAGAATGAATTTTATATGTTAATGAATCAATGTGAATATGTTAATGAATGAATTTTATATGTTAATGAATGAATGTTATATGTTATTAATGGATGAACGAATGAATGTTATATGTTATTAATGGATGAATGAATGATTAATGTTATATGATCGGGTATGGGGAATTGAGAGTCATGTGAGGGGGGGAAGGGGCCAAATGAGCTTCCACCATCATGTTTTTGGCCCTATTAATTAGAGAGTATTAAACTATTCTCGAAACAAAGAGAAGTTGAATAAGGTAATGCACTTTTCAATAAATTTTTTTAAAAAACTGTAGGGTTTCGTCACAATTTCTACGAACATAGCCCGATGAACCACAAAAATTTTGTGATGAGGTTGTTGTACATGTGACTTAGTTTTCATCATAGGGTTTCATCAAAAAATGGATGAAAATTTGGTGTTTTTTCGACGATTTCAAACTGGCGTTCTGCAATGTTTTATGATTTTTTTCGTCGATAGATGGACGAAGCTACGTTGATTTTGTGACGAACACCGCCAACATTTTTCATGGCGCTGACTGACAATGTTGGGTCATGGTTTCGACATATAAAAATTTGTCGTTAAAGCGACAAAATTCCAACGATGAAACTTAAATCAGTGTTGCGTCGATAAGTCAACGATATTTTGTTGATATGTCACCAAACATGCATCAAAATTTGCAGTCAAATACAGTAGTGAACACAACCCACAACCCACTCAAAAAATTAACACCCAAAACCCATCGTAGATGTCCCAAAAACTAATTGATCCTACATTAGAAGCACATGCCTTAACTTTAAAGCAAGCACAATAGGCTTATCAGCAAGCCATCCAACAACAACAACAAGCAACCCTAGCAACACAACAAGCCCAACAAGAAGCCTTAGTAGCACAACAACAACAACAAGACCAACAAGTAGCATAAAAACAAAAATCCCAACAAGCAACCCTAGTAGCATGACAACAACAACAACAAGAAGCAACCTTAGTAGCACAACAAGTAGCCCTAGTAGTACAACAACAACAACAAGAAAGCAACCTTAGCAACCTTAGCAACACAACAACGACATGTACAACAACATCAAGCAACCTTAGCAACCCAACAACAACAAAAAGCACAATAAGAAGCCCTAGTGTCCCAACATCAAGCCTTATTAGCCCAACAATATTCCCAACAACAACAAGGTTTATACTCTAACCCTCAAAAAAACATCGTCAACCCATAATATAACACGTTAGGAACATATACGCATCCACCACAATCACCTTCACAATATCGTACACCACCATACACACCATACAACACCTCATCATATAAGAATCTCACATACAACTCATCTGCATTTCCATAAGATGTTCCTCCACCAAACCCACAATACGATGTAGCCTTGTAACTTAAAGCGTTAACACAAAAAATGCAGGATATCTAGATGGGTAAGATGAAGAAGCCCCATACACAACAAAACCTATTCATATCTATTTGATCAAAACCTCACAATGGTCCCTTTCCGTCCTAGTTTTGAAGTCCCCAAATTTGATAAATAAAAAGGGAGAGGATGTCTTGTGGACCATGTCAAAGATTTTATCATCATTGTATGGAGGTCACCTACAATGAGTCCTATTTGATGTGCCTCTTTCCACGAAGCTTGATAGGCCCAACCATTGATTGGTTTTCCCAATTACCTCTAAGTATCAAAACCTTCCATGAAATCACCAAGAAATGCATAGATCACTTATCCTTTAATCTTGACATAGACGTGAGCTTAGAAGAGTTGTATACTCTCAAACAAAATAAAGGAGAATCTTTCACCAATTTCTTACAACGATGGAGACAAAGGGCTAGTAAGAGCAAGTGGCCAATTCTCGATGAACAACAAGTGGGGATTATTATAGTGAATGTTGATCCAGATCTATCCTTTCACTAAAGATGCAATGTATTACCACTTATGATGATCTTTCCCCTAGATCCCTTAACACTAAGAGAGCTATAATCTCATAGGGAAATACTCAAGCATACAAAGATAACCGCCCATCAACCAGTTCAAATGACAAGCCTCGTATTTGGGCTAAGAAAAAAAAACATGATGAATGATGGTATGGAAGATGCTAAGGTGGTCCTAAGTGATCCTAAAATAAACAACAATCAAATAGCTAACGCTCAACCAACTATACAGCTAGCTACACCATCACAAAAAAATCAGGTCAACAATACTGAAATGTAACAATGGAAAACCCCTAATAGGAACAACTATCCAAAATGTAAATACACACAGTTGTCGGAACCTATTGAAACCATCATGAAGAAATTGGTAGAGTCAAATTTGATAACACTTCCCAATTCTGAAAACTACCAAGAACCACAAGATAAACCACCCTAGTACAATGAAAAGGATCTTTGTGACTTTCATAAAATCAAAGGAAACAAAACATCAAACTGTACGAGGCTCAAAAATGTTATCCAAGATCTTATTGAGAATGGAGACATATCTATTGAGGTACCAACGGACAACCAAGATCTTAAGATATACAAGAACCCTATGCTTTATCATAGCAAAGGAAACAACAATGGAAAAGGTAAGGATTACAACAATGTGCAACATGTTTATTCCAATGTAGTTTCTTCCTGTGATAATGTCATCACCATTGTCACCATCAAAGGGCCTACTATAGAATGTGGATTAACCACACAAAGTGGAAAATTCACCATCCAAGGAGTTCCATATCAACCTAGGGCACAACCTACTTTACCAACATCAAGCCCTAGCAAGTACAGTCTCCTAGATCAACTTAAGAAGACCCCCACATAGATCTCGATGTTGGAACTATTGAGGCTATCCCCTGCACATAGAGAAATCTTAGAGAAAGATTCATCTTTATCATCTGTCCCTAAGGATATGGATACAGAACAATTTCAAGCTATGGTAGAGCATATCACTATCCCTCATCTTCTCACCTTCTCCGAACAAGACCTACCATCACAACCATTTCATAACAGTGCTTTACACCTTGAGTTCATTGTTCATAAGAAAAAGGTTAAAATATTCTTAGTAGATGGAGGTGCTGGTCTAAAAAAATTTACCCTTTAGTTGATCAATAAATTAGGTTATTCAGAAGATTCTAGTGAGAAATCAAAAAGTACAACCATCAGGGCATATGATGATCAAAAGAGGGTATCGCAAGGCATCATCACACTACCCATCCAAGTAGACCTGTGATTGCAAAGACTACATGAAAAGTGTTAGACCTTGAACTTCCCTACTACATCTTGCTTGGTCAACCATGGATCCATGCCCTAAAATTTGTAGCTTCGACCTATCATCAATGTGTAAAGTTTCCTTTTGAGGATAGAGAAGTTACCATCCACGGAGATCCTGGGCCCTTTTAGTACTGTAAGAGCATTGAGGCCAAGTTTTACAAAATACCCTAAATCCCTAAAAATTATGAAGGGCCTACACCATCCTCCTTATTTTTTGACCCATCATCCCTTGCATCTACCTAAAAAACAAAAACACTTGTTGTGCAGAACATTCCTGACATCAAAGTAGTGATCTAGGATGATGGTTGTGGAAACTATAAAATAATGAAGGATACTTTTGTGTTGGGGGAGCTACCTCTTTCTCCCAAATATCATGCGAAACTCTCACCTATCAACAAAGTGGCCGAAACAATCAAGATGGCAGCTACCACCTTCACCAAGTGGGGGGATTTGAACAAAGAAGATGTCAATAAGGAGGATGTCTCTAAACTAGGTTGAGACTTCCTCTTGGTTACCAACATCACGTGATACTAACCTAGATGACTTCCCCCTCAACGTTGTTGACCTATTTGAGAATAACTCTCTCTTCATGATATCCACAACCTCTTTCACCCCAAACAACCAAACCATTGAATTAAGCCTAGTTTACCCCCAACTTATTGACTGGGACCAATGAGGACCACCGATTATAGATTTATTCGAAAATGATGAAATAATCTCAGAATTCATGGGACTTCATGACAACTTACCATGGGTGGATCACAAAGCTGGTTTTGATATAGATCTAGACATAAGGGTGTACTACGGGGAGATGATTGAATCCTTCAATTGCAAAAATGATGGCATGCAACTAACATGCAGATCTTTAAGTGAAAACCACATTGTGGCACTTTCTAATCCTAAAATAGTAAAAAGAAAGGATGTATAAAAAGGTGAAAAACTCTTTAAGGCACCCAGGGATGATGGATTCAATCTCCCCCTTAGTGTAATGCATCCAAAAAATTCAGCAGTGCTAGCAGAAAAGGCTACTCCAGTCAATGTGGGAATAAAAGAAGCACCCAAGATAACTTTCTATGTCAAATCCTTGTTGGATGAAGAATAGAAAAACCTAGCAGTGTTCTTGAAAGAGTGAAGAGCTAACTTTGCATGTTCATACATAGATATGTCATGGCTCAATCCAGAAGTGGTTGTCAATCTTTTAGCAGTCTATCCTAAAGCTAAACCAATAAAGAAAAAATTGAGAAAGATGCACTCTCAAATAGAACTCTTAGTAAAACTTGATTTACAAAAGCTTCTTGATGTTAGATTCATTTGACTAACAGATTATCCTGAGTGGGTTTCAAACCTGGTACTAGTCTCCAAACCCACTGGGGGAATCATAATATGCACAGATTTTAGAGATCTAAACAAAGCATGCTCGAAGGACGATTTTGTCTCTTCCTAACATCGACATGATCATGGATTTAACAGTTGGACATGAAATTATATCACTCATGGATTATTTTTTAGGATATAATCAAATCATGATCACCAAGGAGGATCAACATAAAATTGCATTCACTTTTCCATGGGGAACATGATGCCATTTGGGTTGAAGAACGTAGGCACAACATATCAAAGAGCAATGACCCTCATTTTTCATGACATGATCCACAAAACAATTGAAGACTATGTGGATGATATTTTGGCCAATTCAAAGAAAAGAAGTGAGCATATAGAGGTATTATGACATATCTTCAACAAGCTCGAAGAGTATAAGGTATGACTAAACCCGAAAAACTATGTCTTTGGGGTTACATCGAGGAAGCTTCTTGGCTACATCTTATCACGAAGAGGGATAGAAATTGATCCAAAAAAAGTCAAAGCCATCCTAGACATATAATTGACACAAACATTGAAGCATATGAGAGGGTTACAAGGAAGATTACAGTCCATTAGAAGGTTCATAGCGCAATTGTCAAACAAAATCCACCCTTTCTCACATCTTCTCCATAAAGGAATAACTTACAATTGGGATGAGAAGTACGATATATCTTTCTAGCAGATCAAGGACTACCTATTGACACCTCTAGTACACATGCCACCAATACCAAATAATCCATTAATCATGTATATCTCAGCAACATTGACAACAATGGGTGCTCTTCTAGCACAACATGATGAAAATGGAAAAGAAAGAGTCATCTATTACATTAGCAGGACCTTGGTAGGCTATGAAATGAACTATTCATCCATTGAGAAAGCATGCATAGCGGTGGTTTTTGCTTCATAAAATTTTAGACATTACATGTTGTCACATCAAATCAAGCATATTGCAAAGATCGACCCATTGAAATACTTGTTATCCAAAGCTACTCTCACTGGGCAAATGGCCAAATGGGTAATAATATTGACTGAATTTGACATATAGAGTACATGGAGCACAAGGAAATTAGAGGACAAGTGATCACTAACCAACTGGAAGAGGCACCTATCTATGTAGAGAATCCTTTGATATCTGAATTTCTTGATGAATCAGTGTTCCTTGTCAATGCAACATATCAGTAGAAAATGCACTTTGATGGATCCTTTACCTAACACAGATCAGGGGCAGGTATTATTTTTATCACCCCTCAAGGTGATTGCATCCCAAAGTTATATAGACTATCATTTCCATGTACTAACAACACTGTGTAGTATGAAGCCCTAATAACCGGTTTAAGGATAGCAGTGCAATGGAAAATAAAAGAGTTAAAAGTCTATGGAGACTCATAGTTGGTTATCAGTTATCAACCAAGTCAATGACGACTACCAAACTAAGGATGATATGCTTACTCCTTACAAGAAGATGGTAGAAGGTTTTAAGGAATTTTTCATAAACATAACCTTTGATTGTATTCCTCGCATGAAAAATTAGGCAACAAATGTTATGGAAAAAAATGTTATGGCAACAATAGGATCATTGTTAGATCTATCGCCCAACATCCTCCAATGTGAATTCTTGGTAGAACAACTTCTCGTACCATATTTCGAAATCCCAAAATCTAAATTTATTAATGTAATCATTGGTCTTGGTTCCCCGTGGTATCACGATATATTCACTTACCTTAGCAAAGGAACCCTCCCATCCGATTTCACCTCCAACCTTAAAAAGACCTTTGTTAAAAAGGCATCCCGATTTGTGATCCTAGGTGATACTTTATACCACTGAAGCATTGAATGGACATTACTATAATGTCTCAACCAAAAGGAAGCCTTGACCGCCTTAATAGAAGTACATGATGGCATATGTGGTTCCCATTATAGTGGTATGACTTTAGCTAAGAAATTGTTGAGGATGGGGTATTGCTAGCCAACCATGGAAAGAGAAGCTCATCAGTACGTGCACAAGTGTGTCTATTGTGAAAAACATGGATATCTTATTCATGCTCCATTATATTAGTTACAACCAATGGTCACACCTTGGCCTTTCTCGCAGTGGACACTTGTGGCCATTTTTTTTGTTGTATTTTTTAGATTTACACCCTTCAAGCCTAAGCATACAACTTCTTAAGATGTAGACTGTTGGTTGGTTCTTGCAAGTGTTCACCTTTAGGTGTTGATAATTGGTATGCTCACGTGCCATATTTTTTTGTGATGACAAATGGACCTACCCAATTAGGCTCAAACTTTCCTTTATTGTCCTGATCTAGAAGGTTTTTTATCCTGCTTTAGGAAAATATCCCCTACCTCAAAAGATCCACTCTTGATCTTCTTGTTATAGTTCCTTTTTAGTCAGTTTTGATACACTTACAAGTGATTAAGGGCATCATGATGATGCTCATCCAAGAATTCTATATCATTTATCCAAGATACTTTATACTCTTCATCAGTGATAAGAATCTACAATGACACTCGCAGTGAGGGAAGCTTGACCTCGATAGGCAGGATGGCTTCTGATCTGTAGACCAAGGAAAATAGGGTTGCACCTGTAGGTGTGCGGATACTAGTTCGATAGGCCCGGAGGGTGGGGTTTAACTACAAATTCTAGACACGACTAGCTTCATTGACCATTTTCTTTAGGATTTTCATAATGGTTTTGTTTGTAGCCTCAGCTTGACAATTGACCTGTGGGTAATAAGGGGTAGAGAATAGATGTTTGATGTTAAATCTTTGACATAACTCTTTCCCATCCTAATTCTTGAAGGGTGTTCCATTATCAAAAATAAGGGCTTGAGGAACATCGTAACGACAGATAAGGTAATTTAGGATAAATTCGAGAATTTGCTTCCCTGTTATGTAGGTCATAGGAATGGCTTCTACCCACTTGGTAAAGTACTCAGTGGCCATTATGATGAACTTGTGGTAACATATCAAAGAACCAACCAAAATTTTGCATCTTAAAAAGTTTTATTCTTAGGCTTTAAGGGTGTAAATCTAAAAAATGCAAAAAAAATCAAAAAAATGATCAAAAATCCAAAAAAATAAGAAAAACGATTGAAAACAGTAAAGAAAAAAATTGTCCTCTAGTGAAAACCACTTCGGTGATGCTTTGGGAAAGTACCTTGGTGAAAACCTGGAAAACATGCACCTTGCATAAATAAAGCACCTCCATCCATGTTTGGCTCTTCATCCTATCATTCTTTGCATCACATCCATCCATTGCATCATTCATCCTATTTATTTCATCACCCATATGTTTTTGTATCATAGCTTGATATTGTGAAATTATCATAGTCCCCTTTAGTATTACTTGGCATATTTTGAAGGTCAGCTTGTCCTACCTATATCGAGATGGTCTATCACATCACATTGGGGGCGTTTCATTTTGGATCGGATCGGGTTCTTGTATATCTTAAGGTTATTGGAAATATCATCAAAATCCCCAAAAATATTCATAAAATCTCATCAAAAATCCTAAAACATTCATAAAATCTCATCTAAAATCCAAAAACATTCAAAATCTTGTACAACTCAAATCCAAAAACATTTGAAAATTGTAAAGTCAAAATCCAAACATCCAAAACACATCAAAATCCCTAAAAAGTCAAAACATTGAAAAAAGCCAAAAATAGTACCTTGTCGAACTATGAGTCTCTAAGCTTGAACGTAGGCAAGGCCATGATTGATGTGCCCCCAAGAAACCCTAGGGCAGTCCTTTAGGAGTCTATCATAATAAGCTGATATTCCATCAACGACTCATTTCTCATCAGCAATAAATCAAGTTAGTCGAACTACGTGGTCTTTGTGTGTATTACATAGGCAAGGCTCATCTTTGATAAGCCCCAAGGCCCCTAGGATAGTCTTATAGGTTAGGTTCTTGGTCAAAATCTCAGAAAACCCCTAAACATTTGAAAAAAATAGAACAAAACACAAAAAAAAAAATTAAACATTCAAAATACCTAAACAACATCAAATATCTTAGAGAAAAACCCCTAAATAGCCTCAAAGAATCAAAAACCTAAACTTCCAAATAAACTTACAAAAAGACCAAAAATATCATCAAAACATTTTCAAAATATCAAAAACATTGAAATATTCCAAAAAATCCAAAACCATCCATCCCATTTCACTTTCACCCGCAATAAACTCACCCATAATAAATTAATCATCATCTTCAACCTTTGGTAAAACAAATAGAAAACAAGTGTCGCAAGTCGTAAAGTGAGAACCTAAGTGTCAAAATCTAAATTCTAGATCATAGGTAAATGAGTCAATGGAGTTTGTATCAATGACCTATCACACACCTAATACTAATCAAACCATCTTATGAACTATCCTAGGATGTATCCTTTCGACAATGGGCATCAACATCAGAAATCACCTTAGCTATCTTAGACATGCAAGAGATATAGATAACACTGACTGTTTGTCTTTGATCGTTTCTTATGATTTATCTTATTGGCCCATTCTGAGGACCTCTCGATGATGTCTCAATGATTTAGAGATAAAGGATTGGGGCATCAATCAATATCTTTCATTTGATGTGCTTGTGGGTATTCTTGTAAAATAATCTTAGCGCATACTTTTTTAGTTGTGTAGGGAGGTTGTTTGGAGTAGATTGTTGACTATTGTGTATTCTTTGGTCAGTTATATTCTAAACTTCTAAACTAAATTCTGATGAGTTTTTTGTATGTCAAGGTATGAACAAGAACTATCCTATTTGTTTGTAGTGTCAAATTCCATTACACTAGATACAACATCGTCCTGGTTATCAATACCATGATGCATCGTGTCTATGTGTTATATCAAACATAAGGAATGACGGAAATTCCCAATCCTAGATATGAGAAAAATCATCACTTTCATCACCATATCTAATAAAGTCTCGATGGATCATGGACTTGTTGGATTTTTTAATCAATCTTCAAAATCAATGGTCAAATCATTCATTTTAATCTTCTATCTTCCTTCCACGCTAACCTAGTATCATGACAATTAACAAAAACATCATCATGCATCCATCCTACATCCATAAATCATCAACATGCATACATCTCACATCCTCATAATAATAACGAAAACATAATCCATTGCATCATTATTATCATTTAAGTTGTTTTGAATAACATAGATTTGTTATTCCAAGCATCTTAATCCATATGACATATAATATACATAAGCATACATTGCATTATCATATCATAAGCAATAACATTTACATCATCCATATATATGCATCATGACATCATAAATTGCATGAGAAAAGTACACAAAAAGAAATGAATCCATACATACATCCTACATAAACATATCATATCGTCCATTTCATAACATATCATAAAAAGATAATAAAAAATAAGGTAACACATCCATTGCATTGCATCCATATAAAAGCATAACGCATAAACATAACATCATATCATATCATATCATATGCATCCATACATTCATAAAGCATGAAATAAAGCGCATCACATCATGGATCTGAATCATCTCGTATATAAATGAAAAAATGAATGTCATGTTACAATATCTGAATTAATGTATGAATATCAATCAAAAGTAGAATATCCATGAGGCTATCAAAAAAGAACCCATGAATGTATATTTGTATAAATAATCAAGAAAATAATCAAAAAGTGTCTACAAAATGGCCAGCCTTGGTGGCTACTCAACTCCCCTCTAATGGATGATTGATCCTCAGCCCTGGGAGGTGCTTTGCTCCTTTATGAAAAATTAGGCTACCTCATTGCCTAAGGGACATCTCTGTGATAATGCATCTGATAGTACCCAGCCTCAGCGACTAAGAAAACATCATCCATCCCTGGGATGCCACTGTCACCGCCTCAAGCTATTGTCTTCGCCCAATCTCATGGGAAAGTTGTAAGTCCAGTTGTTACAACTAAATCTCATGATCTCTTTGTGTTGTCATATCTTGTAGTTGTTGACGTAGCTAATCTCTCTTGATAGTGAGAGCATGTATTTGAGCCTGTAGCTGTGGATATGGCTACTGTAGGGGTGGAGGAGGTAGTGGTACCCCCAAAACCTATATGTCGTGTTGGCCATCATGTCCATCCTGGTGACCCTAATTTGGTTGTTGGTGTTGATGCCCATCCCTTGAAACCTATACCTTATCTTGATCCTGCTACTCTCAGCCTCCATCTTGGCCACCATCTCGACCTCCACCTCTACCTCTACCTCTACCTTTGGGGTATCCCCCACTGGGTCTATCAAGAAAATAGGCGGTCTAAACCATGCATCATACCTTGGCTTAGTGCCTGCATCTGGTATGCCCTAATCATAAGCCCATGGTTGGGCAATGAGTTGTCTAAAGTCATTAACCGCCACTACGGGGTCAATTTGAGCTCCCCACTGGACCTCCCTTTAAAGTCTCATAAAGACTGATGTATAATTGTCGGGAGGTACATCATTTACCTCCCCAAACTGTCTAGCCATGTGGTCTGGAAGGTATCGCTCTATCATCATATGCTCTCTCCCCAGAGATAGCGGGTCTGACAAGAAAAATACAACAATTGTTGGTCATCATACCATGTTGGAGCCTGCAACCACAACCTTTATTTGAAAATAGTCATGTCATCAATGACATGATGCCAATATGGTAGACCTATCAACCTTATGTTGCAGTGTCATCAGAACCCTATACCTGAAGGTGATGGGCTCATCCTCGTGAATGTTTATTAAAACCACCAGTGGTCTTGGCATGGCTATCTCCTCATATGTCCAAATATGTAGCAGTGTAACACCTGCTCTGATGCTCCTGCCCTCGTAATACACTATCTGATGCATGTCATGGTACAAGGAAGCAAGAAGAACTAGACCCCATGCATACATAATGGTCCTCCTGATCATAGCCTCCTATGCCACCCCCTAGCCAAGACTGGAACCTATACCTTGTCGGTCAGGGGCAATCACTCCAAAAATTAGTGTCACAATGAACAATCTGAAAAATGGGCACCCGCCAATGATATAGATCACGGTCTATCTCTGAGATCACCAAGATAATTTGATCTTTGTGTAGGAGAGAGCAACATGTGTCCCTCTTAGCCTCTGTGTCATTTATGACATGCTCTCCATGAATTAGCAATCATAGGATCTGCCACATGTCCTCAAGTGTGACGATAGCCTCATCGGTGGGTAAATGAAATGAAGAGGTTTCATTGTGCCACCTCTAAATAAGCACAATCATCATCGCCAAATACGTATGGACATCTTGAAGGAAAGTGATGAAACCTAGTTCAAGTATCCCCAACTGCTCCACCTCATGATCATCAAAGTCTCTACCTATTGCCAAAATATAAGAGTGGTGCTCTCGCGACATCAATAGCAGAGGATCCTCTTGCATGCATTCCACACACAACGTTAATTTGCTAAAAATTTAGGAAACTGATCTAAACTAGAGACTTTGCATCCAAAACATCAATTGCATCACTAAAATCAATAGCATAGCTCTTTTAAGGGTGCGTCGTTGTATAAATTTTAGGGGTCCATCGCCATTTAGTGATGTGCATTGTATTACTCAATAGAGAATCGACATTTTCATGCGTCACTATAGCTAAAAACTTGGGTGCATCACCATTTTCTATGTGCATATTTTGAGCATCGCTCAACCTAAATATCCTATGTGTCACTATATTAAACTTGTGACCCCCAAATCAAAAGCATCACCAGAGAAAAAAATGGTGGTGCATCGCTAAACAAAAGGTGCATCACTAAAATATCAATAGCAACTCTTCCAACGCCTCTTGTGCATCGCTATATAGTGACACTCCTAGAAACCTAATTTTGACACACTGTTAAATGCACCTAAATGCGAAAATCAAGGCAAGTTTCAAATCACATACCTTGGGTCTTGTGTCTCCTCGGTGTTGGTACTCTTAAACCCACTTTGAAAGGTGAAGAGGAAGCACACTGTGAGCCATCTCACCAAGGTGTCAGAGCTCCAAATGCTCAAAATCTAAGGGTTGAATGCACAAATGAATTAGAAATGTAACCCTTCTCACCTATTTCAACCTAAAAATTATGGTTTTTTACCCTAATTTGAGCTAGAAGCTAGGGTTTTGTCCCGTTTTACCTATTTCCACGCTTCACGACCTATTTTGAGCCACTTTTTTTATGTTTTTGAGGCCATTTTTGGCATCCTGAGCCCTATTTTAGCACCTAAACCTATTTTGAGCCTTTTTCAAGAGATCAACCCAAAATTCAAAAAATTTGCCTGATTTCTCGAAGGGGCATGGTACCAGCTTAATTCTTCCCGCTGGGGCAACAGTGGGGCATCCAAAAATAAAATAAAAATAATTTTTTATCTAAGGAGCAAATTTAATCTGAAAGGCGTCACTATTTGAAGCAACATAATAGGTACCTTGCTTCAAAGAGGGGCAAAATGTAGACACTTAAAAATGTCCTAAATGATATCACACACTCGAATTTGACATACTAACACCGTTTCATCCTAAAACTTGTTCTATTTTTTCTTAATTGATTCAATTAGATTAGCTATTTAATTAATTGCATCATTTTTATCTATTAATCTAATTGACCTAATTAGGTTAATTCACCCCTCTAGCACTAACCTTTCATCCTGTTAAATTGGACAAATCAAATTATTTAATTTAACCCTTAAGTCCTCTTATTTAATTAAATAAACCTAAGTTATTTAATTAAATATCATATCACATCCCCCTTTTCATTAAATCATTTACTTAATGAATATCATTTAATTACCCTAATTTGCATAATTGAAACTTTGTTTAATTATCAAATTATTAATTAAATCAAATCCTCCCACTTGCAAGGGAATATTCCCTGAGAATATTCCTCCTTTGCACATTCCTCCAAAAGGGAATATTCTCATGGAATATTCCTTCTCCTTTTGTACATTAAAATTTGGTTTTAATTAACTAAATGCTAATTTTCCTCAAAAAAGGGAATATTCTCATAGAATATTCTTTCCCTCTTCACTCATTTGAAAAAAGGAATATTCTTCCTTGTAACAAACTTCTTGTGCAAGTTTTGAAAGTGTGTTTGTTTGGATGATTGTGAGCCCTTGATTAAATATCAAATTGTATTCTCAACCCTTGATGCGAATCCATGATCCATGCCTCCATTTTCCTTCCATCTTGACCGTTGATTAATTATTTCAATCTTGACCATCAGTTTCATTTTGTCTATTCTATAAATAGAGCTTGCATCTATTGAATAGGGATCCACCTTTTCAAAGAAAACTTATGTTGTTGAAAATAACATCCATTTGCACTCACATTTTATGTTTTAAAAGCATTTTAGGTTATTTTACATGCATTTTTAGCTTAACTTCCATTAATGGCTTTCATGGTAACTTAGGTGCATCCATTTAGTATATTTTGAAATTAGGGTTTTAATATTCCAAATCTTACATACATTTATAATAGTTTTTCATACACTTACATTGATCATCATAGCATTTATCATGTTAAAATAGCTTTCATTATGTTTTACAACACATCTTTCATCGGTTTCATCAGTTTTCCTCAATAAAACTAATTGAAACAAGTTCATTATCCAAGGGATTGGGAAAGGGTCACCATTCCACATCAATGCATCACCACTCCCCCTTTTTATACCCCACCCAAAAATGTGGTTGAGGTCGACCTTGAGGTGATAAAATCCCCAAGTAGGCCTCCTACTGAATTAAATGGAAAATGATGCTATTTTTTATTCCCAAGATCATTCATAAGAATCACAAGGGAAGAGCATACACAGACAATCACTCCTCGAGTATACAAACAAATTGCAAAATAATGGTTTTTTTTATCTCCAAGATCGCATGTAGCACAAGGAGAGAGCATACACACCACTAGCCTACTAAACATGACAAATAGGTTCTTTTTAACACCCAAATTCAAATGTGAAAGTTGTATTGTTCAATTTTAAAGCCCGAATTCAAATGTGAAATATGTATTGTTCAATTTTAAAACCCAAATCGAAATGTGAAATTTGTACTATTCAATTGTAAAACCCAAATCGAAATGTGAAATTTGTATTGTTCAATTTTAAAACCTAAATCAAAATGTGAAATTTGTATTGTTCAATATTAAAACCTAAATTGAAATGTAAAATTTATATTGTTCAATTTTAAAACCCAAATTGAAAGGTGCAATTTGTATTATTAAAATTATAACCTAAATAGAAATATGAAATTTGTTTGAAAGAAATCCTACAAGAAGACTTGTTAGTAGTTTTTTTCTTTTCTTCTCCCAACGTATGTCACAAGTTGAATAAGTGTGTTAATTCCAAGTAAACTTCACAAAATGTTAGGGTTAGTTTGAAACAAAATTCAAGAAAAAAAATCAGGTATGTTATTGTAATAGCCAAAAGTGTCACTGTAACTAAAACAAAAGTGTCGATATACCTCAAATGTGTTGTTGTGTCTATGTAGAAGGGTCAAGTCATAGCAGAACTACTGAGTCACAATGAAAGCATTGTTGTAATCCACAAAGGCATCATTGTAACCTTCAGTGACAAAAAACACAAAAGAGACAAAACATAAGAATCAATATATATTAGAAGCATTGTTGTATAGATCAATAGTGTCAATGCATGACAAAAGCATCCTTACAAAGAAATAGAAGTATCGATTTGTTGTAGAAAATATTCCTTCAAATACTATTAGTTTTCTTATGAACTTCCTTTAGAAGCTTGCAAACATATGGATTATTTTGACTTTTGTGGCAATTAGGGTATTGATCACTCCACTATTTGTCTTGAACTTTCTCTAGGCCCATCTTCTACCCATCATAAGATATCAAAAATCCTAAGCATGGAAACTCATTTTACATAGCCTAAGTAGGTTTATATGCAAGGTGTCCTTCAACTATGTGATTTTTTTTGTAGGTGTGCAAGATGTTATTTTCTCGTCTTGTTGAGATCCAAATAAATTATCAAAAAGTTTCCAAGAAATGACTCTATGACCTCTTTCATTATCCTCTTGAACGTGCTTGGGGAATTCATCAACCTGAATAATATCACCATCCACTCATACGAGCCATTATTTGTCTTGAATATAATCTTCCACTCATCTCCTTAGATCCTAATCCAATAATAACCTCTCTAAAGGTCAACCATAAAAATTGTTGTGCTCCACTCAAAAAATTTAATAGACCATCTAACAATGGAAATAAAAACTAGTAATTAATGGTAATATTGTTTATCATGCTAGAGTCTATGCAAATTTATCATTTATTTCCCTTTTGCAAGAACTACAAACACTACATAAAGGATTGTACTTTTTTTTAATCAAATCTTCTTATAAAAACTATTCTACTTACTTATTGAGTTCTCCACCCATAAAGGAATTATTTGGTGATACAAAGTGAGATGCTCTACATTAACAACAATCTCTTTAGTATCTCATTATTGGTGATTTTTTCTATCATTAAAAGTGGTTGTAAAGGGACACATCTTATTCATTAACTTCAAAAATAAAGGGAATTACATCATATGCCCCTATATGGGTGATTGTTATAATTATTGTATACGTCTAAAAATGGTCATAGTTAATCAAACCTGTTAATTAATTAAATATGAGTTATTTAATTAATATTTTGAAAAGTCACCTACATATAAATAAATTTAATTATTTATTTATATTGTTCATTTTTCTAACCTTATTTAAATTAAATAAATAAGTATTTAATTATGGCTATCTTCCTCTTAATTAAATTAAATTAAATTAATTTCATTATTTATTTATATTAATTATCATGATTCTAAATTTGAATTTTCAAATTATGGAATGTTCTTCTAATTCATTCTTCACTTCACATTTAAATTAAATATTGCCAAATATTTAATATCTTCTTCACTTCACATAATTAAATATTGTAAATATTTAATTACCCACCTTTTTCACCTTTCACATGATTAAATATTAATTATTTAATTATTGAAGCTTCTAAAATCCAAGTCACATGTAATTTAATATTTATTTAATTAGGATTTATCCTCATCTTGATAGGTTTGAATTCAACCATTGATCTTTGCCAACTAGATTCTTGTCTCCGAAAATCTATAAATATAACCCTCTTGTGAGTTGAAAAGGATCCTAGATTTTGTGAATTTAGCGTAGTTACTATAGTTGTATTTGAATCAACATTTTATTTTTTTAAGTTCATAGCATAGCATCTTAGTTTCATATCATAGTTTAAATCATTTAGCAATAAACATGCATTGTTGCATAATCTCATTCTCCTAAGTTGTCATTCCAACAAGTCATTGCTTATACCAATTGAGAGCCAGTAACTTGCATTGAATCCTTGGAGATAGAGGACAATGAGACGCATTTGAAGGAGTTGTTGTTATTTAAGAGTTTGTTTTATCTTTTTAATTAGTTTCCTTTTATCTAATGTTTCATTTGTGTGTTGGTTTATCATTCTAATTAGTCCACATATTCTATCACACATTTTTGGCACCCACCATGGGGCCTTGCCCCATTTTTAATCTTTTTATTGCAAATTTTCTGACAAGTGATGGACTGGAGCTTTGGTTTAGTGCATACGAGCTCTATTTTGGCACATACGACGACTGTTTTAGCACATTGATGGCCTATTTTAGCACATTCACTAACTGTTTTAGTGCATCCCTGCTTGTTCCTTTAGAGCATTTATTAATTGTTTTAGCGCATTTACCAGTTCTTTTAGCACATACAGGGAGTGTAAAAACAAAATCCTGATTTCGATGCCATCCGTGGACAGAGATTTTTTATTTCAGTTTTAAAGTAAAATGAAGCAATCCTAGGATAGTCACCAAATGTTATTTTTGTTTGGTTAAAATGAATCCAATGTTTGTTGTGAAGCAACATCTTCACTTAGTGTGTAAAATTTTCATTTGGATTTAAAATTGAACCATTTGTTTGTTGTGATTGTTGGGTAATAGGTTTATGCTCTCCCCTTTACTGGGTGGCCAAAACACCAGACTTACCTTTTTCATTTTATGCAATTCATGTTTTATTACATCCTGTAGAAGGCATGTCGTAGTGGGAAAAAGTATTCATCCTATGGGAATGACCTAAGTGGGAACAACCAAAGCCAATTTTTCCAACCCACTCTAATCAAAAGTGAATTTTGGGGAAACCCATATTCAACGGAAGTGAGCAAGATAACCATCCCCAAAATATTTGTTCTAAAGATTGGGAGGTCTCCTGAGGGAGTTTATCTATTGCCACGCCGAACGGATACCTTTACTACAAACCATAGTGTAGAAAGCCAATTGTGTCAGTATCCAAACATCATTTTAATCACAGTGCAAGGGTAGGGAAGAATCTACCCCCAAGACACTCACCATATAATTGCCATGGATTGTTTTCTCAAGGGATCAAGAAATCTAACCTTGAGTACGCACCTGGAAAAGACAAAAACACAGGTGCCCTCTAGGGGGTGACACGGCTATGTCAGTCGACACAATTTTAAGATGTGGGTTGTGGTTACTATGATGAACTTTTTGACAACTAAGAGTGAGTCTGTCTAAAGTTCTTATTTTGTTCAATACCCATGAAAATCTGAAGACAATACACTCTTTGTTTAGATTTTAGGATTTGCAAAACAACTATTTTCTATTGTATGTCATGTTCTTCCAAATTCAAATTAGATAAAGATCATCCAAAAATATCAAACTATCAAAACGTGTCTATCTCAGTGCAGTAATTGGATAGTTTAGTGCATCCCTAGTCTGTTTTAGCACATTTGTGCTTTGTTTTGGTGCATTTATGCTCTATTTTAACGCATTTGTGCTCTATTTCAACACATTTGTGCTCTTTTTTAGCGCATATGTGCTATGTTCCAACGCATTCATGCTCTGTTTTTGTGTATTTGTGCTCTATTTTAGTGCATACATGTAACAGTCTGGTGCATTGGTTGGATATTTTAGCACATCTACTAAAAATTTTAGCGCATCTGTATTCTGAAACTGGGTAATTTTTTTGACACCTGAAAATCTGCCATCTCAATCTAGTCTTTTTCTATGCTCAAGGTTTGGAAGTCTGCAACTTTTTCCAAGAATTCCCTAGAGAAGAAGATTAAGAAGCCAAAGAAATCTCTTAGTTATAAGAAGTTATTGAAAAAGAGGAAATTTTTATACCAAATTTGAAAGGTTTTTCTTGAGCACATAACCTTTATTCATCGATATCACGACTTTGTTAGAGGTTTCACTGATGATTTTTCTTTAGAACCATTATATTCATGAGCTTTCTATCAAAGAAGAGCTCTTTCTCAAAGGCATAATCATAGTCAGCGTATTTGTTCCTCTTTCATTCCCCAACCATCAATTGTGTACTCTAATCATCCCAATCAATTTCTGCAATAGAGAGCTTAGGAAACATTAGGCATTTGTCAAAACCTTATTTTTACAAAACTACGATCAAAACCTCACAAAGTGAAAAATCATCTTTATTTTTGATCTTTTGGTTTAATTCCCGCAAATAGGATTATCATCCTTTGAATCAGGGAATCACGAGCTAAATATTAAAAATTCCATAAGTCATATCAACAGAATCTTCATTCTATTATGACTTAGATAACCATCAAAATTGCATTATTTCACTCTTTTGATCAAAGTTAGTGGAAATTTGGCAAAATCTTATGCCTGTTGTCACAAGATCTTGAAAGCACATAGAAGCAGACAAAAGGAAAAGTACGTTAAGCAACATGGGTGATAAAAGAAATAATAGTTATAGGGAAGAAAATCCTTTTCACAGACTTCACACTGAGGATAATTCTAATACTGATGAGATAACAGAAGAAAAGCTTCAAGAAGCAGAACAGGATCCTCAATTCCATACTCTCATGGAAAGAATTTTGGAATGAAAAAAGGAAAGATATTTCCTTTCATTAGCTAATCAAGGAGCTAAGTTACCTGTCAATTTCGACATGGAAGGGATTAGAGAAAATCTTGAATCCCCTCTTAATGATTTTAGTGCTCTTACTCAACAGATAAGAGACTTACAAGGGAAAATAAAAGAAATACAAGGGGGTACAACAAAGAAGTATGTTTTGGATGATATCTATCCATATCCATTTGACAAGAGTCTTCAAATGATTCATTTTCCAAAACATCGTGAAATCCTAAAGTTTGATAGGTATAATGGAAAAACAGATCCCATCAATCATGTGAGGGATTTTTGAAATATGAGCTTAGAATTTGCCCATGAAGATACCTACCTAATGTGATTGTTTCCACGAAGTCTGGGTGGACAATTAATGGAGTTGATTTCCAAGATCACTCCCCCCATCAGAACATTTGAGGAGTTAATAAATAAATTCATATCGCAATACTCCTATAATATACAACACCAGATAACCATGCTTGATTTATGTAGAGTAAAATAAAATATTGGGGAATCCTTCACCACATTCTTACAAAGGTGGAGAAGTTTTTTTTCTAGATATACCTGTCTTGTTCCTGAAAATTAAAAGATGGAGATCTTTATCGACAGTCTGAATCAAGAGATGAGTTATAGGCTAAATCTCCATTGTCCTCAATCATTTGAAAAATTGATTGAGAATTCGATTACTATTGAAGGTACCTTGGTCAAGCGTGGAGTTTTAAATCTTGATAAATAAATTCCAAATTCGTACAACAAAAACAACAACAATAGTAACAACAACGACAAATCGTGATTTTGGACTCGAAATAAAAATGTTGTCAATGATGGGGTGGTAGACACTAACAATGTGAATATAAATCCTACCGTTCTCAATGTATTAGGGGTTCAACAAAGTAATAATGTTGGAAATTCTAGTAACCAAGGAAATAATTTGAATCAAGGAAATGTGACCAACAATCGTGGTTATAATCTTGGCAATAATCAAAATTTAAATGCGCCCAGATCTCAAATTTTCTCAAATCTATAGAGTTTTACTCCCTTGGACCAGTCTTTGGAATCCATTCTTAAAGAAATTTTGAATGAAAATGCTATTACATTGCCACCACAAAGAGATTATGAGCCTCGAGTTAAACCACCATCGTGGAATGACTCACACTTTTGCGATTATCATAGGTGCAAAGGTCACAAGACAAGTAATTGCCAAGGGTTAAAGAATCTCGTTCAAGATTTAATTGATAATTGTACCATAACGGTTGAGGAACATAATGCCAACGATGATCATCACATATTCAAGGATCCTCTCCCCAATGTCACGTATAGATTTTCATTGACTTATTAAATGCAGACATTAATTATTATGTCGAGATTTAAATAGAAATTAAATGATTATTTAATGATAGTTAAATTGGAATTGAAATCGAAATGAAATCGAAAATGAATTGAAATTGAAATCTAAATGAAATTGAAATCAAAATGCAATTATTATGATTTGAATTGTATTTATGTTTATTTCGGGGTTTGTCATTACTGATGATAAATCGAGTGCAAGTGAACGCAGGAACAGGTGAAGGTGATTGAAGGCGAGAACAACGATCAGGTAGAGTTGTTTAGCCGATTGACGTTTACGAATAGATGGGATCTCACACACTCACATAGAAGAATAATTTAAAGTATTTTGCGTTTATCATGCTTGCAAATTGAAAATCTAGTTTTAATGTAATTTTTCAAAATTGTGAAAAATGCATGTGATTTAAATGATGATTTAGTAAAATTTGATGAAATTGAATTAATTTAAATGATTGGATTGCTTGTTTAATATTTTATATTTGATTAAAAATAATATGATGGTATTTCGATATTTAAATAAAGTAGCTTTTATTTTGAAATTTAATAAACTACAAATGAATAAAGTTGTGTTTGATAAATTTAAATTGATTTTTAATTTGAAAATTAAGAAAAGGAAAAGATTTAAAATCCTAAATTCAACAATATCTTAAATTATGTATTGAAAACAAAATTGAAAAGAATTAGAAAACAAACATTCGTTCAAAAATAGAATTTGCATTCAAAATCAAAACTTCAGTTAACTTGTGGAAGAAAATATCTCTAAATTCTTCAAGAAGCAATCAGATTTTGGAGACTTTCAATTGAATTCTTAACTGGAGATCATTGAATAATTTGTGGATCTCATGCTCTTGTTTTTAAGAATGCATGAAAGAAAAGATATATATGAAAGGAAATCCAAAATAAATAAAAAAACACAAAGAAATTCATTTCAATTTTCTTGAGCAAAAATTCGAAATTGGGGAAAAAGAGATACACAGAAAATCTTTTTTTTCTTTTTCTTCTGAGAGGAAATTACACTAGGTATTTTGGAATGTTAGCAGAGGAATTGTAAAACTACTTGGGAAGGTATTAGTTTGGGGGATGTGCTTGGGCATACAAGAGAAGTGCGGCCAAAATTCCCTACACTCCCCACACTCCACGCAGCCAGGGAGGGGACTTATATTTCCCTTACACCCCACACACCTGCAGGAGGCGGTTTGTTTGGAAGGCACATGAGTGGCTGCATAAAGGAACGACCAGCCACACTCTCAATGCAGCCAGGAAGGAGCGGCATGTCTTAGGTGAGTAGAGGCTGCTAAGAGGCTACTAATAGGTGTGCAACACCTCAATACCTCTCACCCACGCATAAAAAAAGGGGCAATTCCCTCATGTGCCGAGGCAGGGATCTGCCATGAATCAACATAAGTAGAAGATAACAGGAGCACCAGACAGGAAGATAGAAAATAGAAGATAGGAGATGGGAAGAGGCGCCAGGGCAAAGAACAAGGACTGAGATTTCAAGAAAAAGAATTAAAAAAAACAACAAACATTTCCAGAATCTGAATATTTCACCAGGTAGGATTTCTATATTAAGTTATAAACTCTACAATAGATCTTGAAATTCTTTTACCAAATTATGGGAATTAGTATCAAATTTAAAAGAAAAATCTTGTTTGTAAAGATTAGGAAAGAGAGATCTTAAGAATTATTGCAAAATTATTCCTTTACATTTTATTGAAACTTCAAACAAATCAAACTGTATTTATTTCCAGAATATGAGATGAGATTAGAAACAGAAGAATTTAGGAATCTCTGATAGAAACCATGAATTAAACAGCAAAATGAATTTAGGAGAATCTATTAAATTTGAAAATGATTTTTACTATTTTTGAAAATAAAATGATCTTGAATAGAAAATGGATTATTGTTGCTGACAGATAATAATACTTTGTTGACAGAAAATAAATGACAGAATAAACTTGAATTTTAACGCTATTTTGGAAACAAAGATTATCTAAACTTGAAATTTTCATCTTTCAACGAAACTGTCAAACTGAAACAAATAGAAGAGTTATTTTAAATCTAATTAAAGATTATTATTTAATTTCTGAGAATATATTAAACTGAAAATCAAAAGTTTAAAACTTTAAATTTAATTTATTTGAAAACCTCCAGAACGACTTTGAAACAACATTAAATTAACGAGAGTATGAACAAATGAATGTGTACTCTTTTAATTTCTATTTTTATATGTAATTATTTCACATACTCGAGTTACACCTTCATTTTAAAAAACTATTGATTATTTAATACTCAATTTAAAATATTGACTTTATGACTTTTATGAATTTGAACGATGGAAAGAAACTCTTTTTAAACTGTTTTTCATTTTAAACAATGTTTCCAGTTGATGTTATAAAAGATTGCAAAAGAATGTTTTTTTTTTACTGTTTAGACCATGCATGAATGATAGATAATTCTACATGTTATGTTTTTGGGAAAGTTACCTTCCGGGATGGGTGTCGAATATGGGTAAATAGAGAGTGTAGTTTTCTTTTTTCCAAAACTGCTTGTATTGTTGTGCATGACATTTTACTTGGCCAAGTAATTTTTGTACCATTGAAACAGACGGATTATTGAACTCTCTACCATATCCTAGTACCGAACTTGCTTCTTTCTTAAATGAATTAGAAAAATGAAAATGCTTGTGGTTTACTAGTCGTATTAGGCATGCACCAGATTCCATCTTGCTCATAGACTGCTTTTTGTTAAGCAATTCGTGCAGGGTCGGGTATTTCTTGATTGACTAAGAAATTCTAGGGAAGCGTAAGCTTCGAGGTTGGGCGAAAAAAGCGCCTGATCCTTGTTCTCGTCTTCTTATTGAAGATTTGTAATTGGATGGAAGATCGACAGACTGTATCTTCTTTTATGCTTTATTATTTTTGATATATTTAATGACGAGCTTATGGCGACTGAATGCCTAAGTCTTGAATTGTAACTGATATTAATATCATTCATTATATTTATAACTGAAATTGTGTAATTCGACACTTGTAAGATTTAGACTGAAAAATAATGAAATTATCTTATCGACTTTTATGTCGTTGTCATGTAATCGACTAGTTCTTTGATGTCTAAATGAATGGAATGACGACTTTATTTTGAATATAATGGATCTTATTTAAAGTGTTTGTCAAAGTTTAGAATTTAAGATTTTCACACTTTACACCCAATTATCAAAAAGGGGAATCTTCGGGTGATAAAGGCAAGAATGTGAATCATGTCTATGACACCATTATCAATCATATTTATATTGACGATCAACAAATCAATGCTATCAGAATCAAAGGAAAGCAAGAATATCGAGAGGTCAATGCTACAACAAGGGGACAGGCCAAAATTATTGTAAAGGGAAGTTCATCTAAGGTGTCAATTCCCACTCTAAGTCAAGACAATTTGGGCGATCAACTATGGAAAACATCGGCCCAAATTTCTATCTTGGAGCTCCTAAAAATATCACCCGCACACAAGGACATTCTGGAAAAGGCACTCATAGACACAATTGTGTCTCCTAATCTGGATATCAATAAATTTCAAGCCATGGTGGGACACTTGTCCTCACCCACATGTTTATCCTTTATTGAGAAGGATGACTAATCCATGACCCATCCCCATAATTCATCGCTTTATCTAGAGGTCATGGTTCATAAAGCCTAAATTAGACGTGTCCTAATAGATGGGGGATCCGGATTAAACATTTGTACTTTGAAATTGTTCCTTGCTTTGGGATATTCAGAAGAATCTATAGATCCACGAAGGAAAATTACAATCAAAGAATATGATGATGAGAAAAGAGCTTCCAAAGGCCTTATCATGTTACCAATAAGAGTGGGACCTATTGTGAAGAATACCTTTTATCAGGTTCTAGATCGAGATCTATCTTATAACATACTCTTGGGTTGCCCATGGATCCATGAGATTCAAGCAGTTCCATCCACTTATCATCAATTCTTGAAGTTTCCATATGAGGTACAAGAAGTAACAATATTGGTCGATCACATTAGCAGTCAGACTTGTTCTAACCTTAGAACAACTCAAGACACATTTTTTCCACATAATAGAGAGGCATTGGCCATTTCTACCTCTAAACACGATGAGCAAGCAAGAGAAATGATAAGTAATTTTGGCACTAAGCTAAAATTGAAAGATAATGGGGTGGGAGAATATTCCTTATGTCTCTCTAATCTACCCATGGTCAACCATCAACATCCATACAATAGGCTACAACAGCTTTAGCCTTAGGCACACAAGCTTCAGTTCCCATCACCAAGTTTGATGGAAGACTTATCAAAGTAGATACTCAAGAAAATGAAACAGAAGATAGAGCTACCCTTGATTGGCTCTATAAGGATGAAGACGAATCAGTACAACATGTCAAGTTACCCATAGAGAAATATGGAAAAGGTTATACAATAATGCAACAAATGGATTATGAAGGGAATGGCCCTATAGGCAAAAGAAAGGAGGGTATTGTTGAACCTATCCGACTCAAAAAAATTCACCCAAAGGATAAAACTGGGTTAGGATATGGTGAGGATACAAAGGAAGAAGTAGTACAAAGAACATCCAATGAGGAATTAGTTGAAACAATTCTTAGAATTCAAGAAGACAATTTTGACACTGACTCTAATGAATATGAATGGGACACCATCTTTGATGATAAATTCTAGAAAGATAAACAAGTGGATGTCGTACAAAAATTCACACCTACATTCATACAAGGGGAAAGCTCAAGGCCTCCGCTTGATTATGTTCTACTAAGCGATCATGACTCGAGTGAGGATGATTCGATTCAAAGTGAGATCGATCATCAACAGGAGGATACCATCATAGATCTTTTCCATAACAAAGGTGATGATAGCATCATGACCCTAACAGCTAGTGACCTTACCCAACCTGATGATCCATTTCCCTTGGTCCATCCCGAACTCATTGATTGAGAACAAATTGCACAAATTGATATCCCAAATTTTCCCGAGATGAAACCATAATAAACTTTCTTTGTTCATCCAAACCAGAAACAAGTTCCACCAGGGAATCACAAGATCAAAGTTTCAGACAGTAAAGTGCGAAGTTTCTTAGCTACAAAATTAATAACATAAAAGAAAGATCTAATGGTGAAAACCTAACTAAGGCAGTATTAGATCATGAAAAGAGAAAAATAGGCGTATCTAACGGTGAAAACCTTTCAAAGGCACTAGAAGATGGGAAACTTGACACTCTCCCTGAATATTATCAGGAAAGGTCCTCTATTTTAATAGAACCAACAACAAAAATCAATTTAGGTACTATGGAGTAGCCCAAAGTCTTGCAACTTGTTGCATCACTAACAAAAGAGGAAATCCATGGATTCACATAACTTCTCAAGAACAATCAAATCAATTTTGCATGGTCCTACATAGATATGCCTGGATTGGATTCATATCTCATCATGCATCATTTATCTATCATGTTGGGGGTGAAATTTGTAAAGAAAAAACTCAGAAAAATGCATCCACATGTTGCATTATTAGTCAAGGAGGAGTTAAAGAAGATATTAGATGTCGGATTCATTCGGTCTATAGACTATGCAGAATGGATCTCCAATATCGTGCATGTATCAAAGCCAGATGGAAGAATCAAAATTTGTACAGATTTCAGGGATTTAAATAAGGCGTGCCCTAAAGACGATTTACCTCTACCAAACATAGATATGATTGTGGATTTAACTGTTGGACATGCTATTGATTCACTAATGGATGGATTTTCGGGATACAATCAGATAAAAATTGCACCTGAAGATCAAGACAAAACATCATTCACATGTCCTTGGGATACATATTGCTGGAATGTAATGTCTTTTGGACTCAAGAATGCAGGAGCTACTTATCAACGGGCAATGACTACCATTTTTCATGACATGATGCACACATTCATGGAGGATTATGTCTATGATATTTTAGCAAAATCACACATACGAGGAACATTTAGATATCTTATCTAAAAAATTGACAGGATGGAAAAATTCAAAGTGAGACTTAATCCGAAGAAATGTGTCTTTGGGGTCAAATCTAGAAAGCTTCTAGGATATATTGTGTCAGAAAAGAGAATTGAAGTGGATCTAGCTAAGGTACAAGCAATCCTCGATATGCCACCACCAAGGAACATCAGTCAATTGCACTCATTGCAGGGACGGTTGCAATCCATTAGAAGATTCATTGCGCAACTGGTAGATAAGAGTTTACCATTCACTCATCTCTTACATAAGAATGTTCCATTTAAATGGAAGGATAGATGTGAAGCAACATTTTATCAAATAAAGAATTATCTAATGAAACCACCAGTTTTGATTCCACCAGTGCAAGGTGAACCACTCATATTGTATATTTCTACCACATAAGTGTTCTTGGGAGCATTATTGGCACAGGAAGACAAAATAGGAAAGGAGCGAGCAATATATTACATCACTCAAACTTTGACAAGCCATGAAATAAATTACACCTTCATTGAAAAAGCTTACTTAGCAGTAGTGTTCACTTCTCAAAATTTGAGACCCTATATGCTAATTCATACGATAAAGCTTGTGGCTAAGATTAATCCACTAAAATATCTTCTAAGGCAGCCTTAACTAGTAGATTGGCTAAATGGGTCATGATCCTGAGTGAGTTTGACATTCATTATGTGGATTGAAAGGCTATCAAAGGACAGATAATAGCAGATCAGTTGGTAGAGGCACCAATGCAAGCAGAACATCCAATACACATTGATTTCCCTGACGCTCATGTATTCACAACAACCATTAAGCAGTCATGGGCACTCTATTTTGATGGCTCCTACACTCAACATGGTTTGAGGGTAGGAATTATTTTCATCACACCTCAAGGGCATACAATTCCAAAATCTTATCAGCTAATTTTTCCTTGCACAAATAACATAGCTAAGTATGAGGCACTATTAATTGGAATGAGAATTGCATTAGACTAGAAAATCATAGAACTACAATTTTTTGGTGATTCACAGCTTGTCATAAATCTAATCAATGATGAATATCAAACCAAGGATGACATTTTAATGCCTTACAAGAAAATGGTGGATGATTTCAAGAAATACTTTGTTGATATCAAGTTCACACAAATTTTGTGTACTGATAATAAAGTTGCAGATGCCATGGCTACAATTGCATCACTGCTCTAGTTGTCAGAGAACCAAGCACAGTACGATTTCTTGGTGGAACAATTTTTTTCTCCCGCCTATGATAATCCGGAAACCCAAATCATTTGTCACCTAACTAGTTTTGATTCTCCCTTGTATGGCCAAATCTATTCTTATCTAAAAGATACTACTTTGCCCCTAGATTTATCTAGAAATCAGAAAAAGAATTTCATATGCCAATCTTCTCATTACACCTTAATTGTTGACGTCTTGTACTGACGTGGTCTTGATGGTATCCTCCTTCGACATCTCGAACGCAATGAATCAGAAAAGGCCTTACAAGAGGTACATGGTGGTATTTGTGGGACACATTCAAGTGGACTAACCTTAGCAAAGAAACTTGTGAGAATGGGTTGCTATTGGCCGACCATGGAGAAGGAATCATTCATCTTTGTAAAAAAATGTTCAAAATGTCAGATTCATGGGAATCTCATTCATGCTCCTGCTCAAGAATTATAACCATTCAGAATAACATGGCCTTTTGCTCAGTGGGGATTGGATCTGGTTGGCAAGATCCATCTGTCATCATCAAATGGACACAAGTTCATTATCACAGCCACTAATTACTTTACTAAGTGGATTGAAGTTGTTCCCCGAACAACTGCTACTGGCAAACAAATTTCATCATTCATTTTGAACTATATCATATGTCGATATGGCATTCCCAACTCCATTATTATAGATAATGGAAGACCTTTTAAAAATCAAGATGTTGATGAACTTTGTGAAAGATTTCACATCCGACATAGGTTCTCTATGCCTTATTATCCACAGGGAAATGGCCAAGCAGAGGCTTCAAACAAAACAATTCTAAATATTTTGAAGAAAATAGTAAATGATGTCAACTGTGATTGGCATGTCCAATTAAATCCAACATTGTGGGCATATAGAACAAGTATTCGCACACCAACAGGTGCTACCCCATATGCTTTGGTTTATGGAGCATTTTCCATTAGAAGTTGAAATTCCCTCGCTTCGAGTATCATTGGAGGGGCTAATAAATGATGAGGATTATAGAGTATCAAGATTGCAGGAGTTGGAACTGCTTGATGAACAGCGTCAAAATGTTGCTAATCACTTAAAGGGATATCAAAAAGTTATGTCCTGCAGCTACAATCACAAAGTTAAACCATGAGCTTTTCAAGTGGGTGACTTAGTTCTCAAAGAAAACTCTCGTAATCAGCAGGATCAGGAAAAGAAAGGCAAGTTCAAACCTAATTGGTTGGGCCCATTTTTTATCATTGCAGCATATGGATTGAGGGCATATTAGTTGTCAACGTCAGAAGGGGACCTGTTTGAAGATTCGACCAACAACATCCACTTGGAGAAGTTTTATGTCTAAAAATATCAAAAATAGTATAAAAATTCTTGGAAAAAATTTCAAAAAAATATAAAGAGTCATAAACAAATAAAAATAAATAATAAAATAAAAAAGAAAAAAAATACAAAAATAAAATAAAATCAAAAAATCAAAAAAAGTGTAATAAAAACAAATGGTGAAAACTTGGCAAATAGGCACTATTTGTGATTTAGTTGGCTCTCTCATCTATTATGATACATTATGCATATCCATCTTTCATCGGCATCACATACATGCCTAACCATCACATCTGCATCATGCGTCCAAAAATTTCCTTGAAACAACAAGGATTTCATCATGGCTTGATGATTAATGTTATCCTTAGTAGTAGTTTGTGTCTAATCAGGAGTCAGAGTGCAGGATCATTGGGGGCAATTGGCTTTTTGGAACTTTTTGGAAGACAAACGACAATGTGTGTCAAGTATTGGAATATCAGAAACAACAAATTATCCATTCAAAATTGGGTCTAAACGATTGTTTGAAAGAAAACTGAAACAAATTGGATGGTCTTAATTTGAATAAAATGAATGATAAACTTAACGCATAAGTTGAATTTTTGTTTTGACATTTGATGATATCATATCTTTGGAGTGGTTCAATGATGTACTGAACTAGGATCACAAGGAAGGAGTATGATTTTTCTTTGGTTGTTGTCTGTAAGCTAATCACTAGTATTGTGCAAATTTGTCATGGGACATGCTCTACAAATGTATCATTGATGACATTTCAGAATTTGAATAGGAAAATGGTTAACTTTTGTATGTTATGCAAACAATACTTAGGTCATCTTGGTTCAATTATACCTCGATGCTTGTATTAACTTGCTATATCAAACATCATGGAAGCATTACTCAGGTCATCATTGGTGCTAATATCCCCTTTGATGCTTGTACTAACTTTTAACATATCAAATGGCTCAATGAATAAAATTACACACAAAATTGGCTCATGGAATAACAAATAGGAGAATGGCTTGTTTTTGCATTCTAGGTTTGCATGATTCATTTAGAGTTGCATTCAGGACAATATGATAGATTTTTGGAGGTTTGGAATATTTCATATATCTTTAGGATGTCAATTGAGCATGCTAGACATTTATTGCATCTCATTTCATTATCATTTTCATATTTCATAATTTTTAAATCTCATCATTCTTCATTTAGGTTATCATTATCATTTCATTTACATTTAAATATTTCCATTATCACATCATTTGTATCATTATTCATCATTATCCTTATTAGATCTTATTCATTTTATCATAATCATTATCTATATTAGATTGCATCATATCATTCATTATTGCATATCACTCATTAATCATTCATTTCACATCATTTGCATAATCATACATTGATAAAAAGAAAGATGCATACATTTATTTCATTACATAAATCACGTAGGAAAATCATTTATATTACATCATATCATCATGTTAGAAATTATTTCATAGGATCATCCAATCATAAAGCATATTCATCAAAACATCATTTACATTATAAAATTTGCATCATCATCCTATAAGCATAAATTGTAGTAAAAAAATGCATCATCATTATAGATCATATCAAATTGCATATATCATCATCCATAAGCATGCATAATAATAAACCACATAGCATATAGAAGCAAAAATGCATACATAAATCAATGACACGTGCATATCAAATCACCACTGCATATCATAATCTCATCAAAATAAATGTCCATGTGTACAAAGATATCAAATGTCTAAATAAGATATATGTAAAATACAATGGCAAGGTGTATCCATAATCATCATCAAGGGGTATCTGGATGTGGATCATGACTATTGTTGCCTCTGGAGGTGGTGGGTCTCGTTGGATCTCTACTGCTAGAAGCACTGATCTCTCGTCTGACAGGTTGTCCCACACTCCTAGTAGCACTCTTGGTATGACTGTGTGAATGGGTCTGTGACCGGGTACCTGACTGTGTGTAGGCTATCCTCCGCTCAGGGGGCATTGCCTCAAAGTATCTCATCCTATAGTACTCTTCCTAACGAGCAGTCTCCAATCCCTCTGCCACAACCTCTCCAATGGAAGTGCTCTTAATTGACCTCGGGAGTCTCTTTGCTACTCCCTCTGCCTGAATGCACCGCTCTCTGAAGTTGTCTCGCTCTGTTGTAAGTTGGGCTACCTGTCGGTCAGGAGGTGGTAGTTGTGCAATCTATGTCTGTAACTGGCTAATAGTAGCCTATGCTTGTGCTAGATGACTTTGAGGAGTCTGAACCTCTAACTGCAAAATTTCAATATGTCCCTGTGACAGAGCTCTTATAGTAATACGTGGAGCCAAAGTAATCAACTAGTCCATCACTCTAGTTGTGCAAGGCCTCTTCTTAAAGGGAACATCAAAGAAAAATTTGTCTATCACCCCCACTACCTTTGTCATCCCCATCATCATCGCTATCATCGAAGTTGTTTGAATCCTCCTCCTCATCGACGTCCATGGCCACTCCACCTATATCCTTTGCTCCATGTGGCTGCCCAACCTATCCTTGTGCCTCAGCCTCTGCCTCTTCCTGTGGTTGTCGTTGTGCATGTCATATAACTGGTCCACCTAATAGTGGGGTAGGCTCATTTGGACTAGTTGATGAGCCCAAAATATGCTCGTAATTTGAATATCAT